>JACEFZ010023670.1:0-12500 GCA_014155875.1 Cepaea nemoralis
ATGTCTGCAGTCTTATCGATAATCAGAGAAACAGCGTAAATGGGTGCTCCATAGGAGCAGCCTCGCCCGGAAGGGGTAGTCATGTGCACCAGGAGACTCCAGACCGTCATCACGCGACTGGGTGCTAAAGAATATCAACATTGAAAGTAGAAACTTGGAATGTAAGAAACTATGAATGGGGATGGAAAATTTGATAACATTAAGAATGAAATGAGAAGATTAAATATTAACATGTTAGGTATACGTGGGATCAGATGGACAGGAATGGGCATTATGACATCTGAGGAATATAGAATAATCTATTCTGGTGGAGAGAAACAAACAGCGAGGAGTAGCAATTATAATGGATACAGAGAGAGCAAAATCGATCAAAGGATATTGGACTGTATCAGACAGAGTGTTACTGGTGAAGTTGAGTGGAAGACCTTTTGATGTCAACGTCATACAAGTTTATGCACCAACAGCAGACAGTAGTGATGACAGCATTGATGAATGTTATAGTGATTTAGAGAAAGCCTTCAAGAAATGCAAGAATTCTGAAGTAACTATCATAATGGGTGACTTGAATGCCAAAGTTGGAAATCAACAGGACGGATGCATAGTGGGTAAGTATGGACTAGGGCAGGGGTGGGCAAACCTTTTGTGCGTAGGGCCGCATTGAAAAATGTAAAGCTATTGTATAAAATGTCCATTTTGCTTACAGCAACCTATCACAATAAGTAATTATTAATTATTTATAGGTTATTAAGCAGTATAAATAAATAATGATTGCAATGTTATTTTACTTATATACTTATACATTATATTTGACAATATGGACAAAAACTTTTACTAATTTGTTAACAAGATTTTACAACATGTTATTATAACAAATATTTTTTTCTTATCTATCAATGGCTTTAATTTAGATACACACCGACTACATTGTCACTACAGTTGTTGATTTCTAAGAGATGTATGTAACTGCTTGCACTTTTTGACATTATTCTTGAAATCTGGAGCAAGTTTACTTGTTGAAATTCGCATGACAGCATGCAAGTTGCAGTCCGACAATAAAGACCTACTCTTAGATTTGTTGATCTTCAAGGAAGAGAATGCTTGTTCGCAAATGATTGTTGATCCAAACAATGATAAAAGTTTAGCTGCAAAGTTTTTCAAGTTGGGAAATGATTCTTGTGATAAAGATCCATAGAAATCCAGCAAACCATCTGACTTGAATTTCTCTTTCAGGTCATGATCTGCTTCTAAGTCAAGCAGCTCCAACTGTATATCCTCTGTGGCTGTATCAGCTTCTGCACTGAAAGGGGAACTGAGAATATTGAACTGTGGCTCTACGTTCTTGAAATCTTGGAATCTCCATCCAAATTCTTCAATCAGTGCATCTAATTGGGCTTTGTACTTTTCAGTCATTTCACCAGAAATGGTTTCTTGTTTCAGCAAAGGGAAGTGACAAAATCTTTTTCACTTGCTTGTCTGGAGTACAGTGAGAGTTTTGCCTGAAATGATTTTACATGTACATACAATTCATGTGCGAACACACCATTGCCCTGAAGTTTGTCAATTCAGTTCATTTAACTTTTCCATAATTTCAATGGCAAACATAAAGTCTAACTTCCACTCTTTATTGACAATATTAGTATTAAAGTCACATTCAATGCCCTTCATCTCTAGGAACATCACTATTTCTTCTCTGAGTTCCCACACTCGCCTCAACAGCTTGCCGAGACTCAGCCATCGAACACTGGTGTGGTACAGGACATCGGATTGTTCAGTTTCCATATCGTCAAGTAATGCCTTGAACTGTATGTGATTAAGTCCTCTTGTTCTGATGAGGCTGATGACACTGACAACTGGGTCAATAACATACTTGATATTCAAAACAGTTTTTCACAGACTTTCTTGATGAATCACACAGTGAAATGGTAATAATGTGTGGTCTGGATATTCTGCTTTAATCTTATCACTTATCAACTTTACCAGACCTACATTTTTTCCAGTCAAAGCACGAGCTCCGTCAGTTGTAACACTTGCCATCTTGTTCCGAACTAACCCAGTTCTTTCAATACAGTTAGCAAAAGCATTTAATATATCATGGCCTGTGGTTGTGTCTTTGAGTGACTCAACACTCAATAACTCTTCAGTGAGTTTGAAAGAAGTGTTTATTCCACGTATAAATATCAATAATTGGGCAGTATCATGTACATCGGTACTCTCATCCAATGCAAGAGACTACCTCAAGATTTGTTTACTTGCATCTTAAAGTTTATGCATAACATTGTCACTTATCTTATCAACACGTCTGACCACAGTTCTCCTGGATAAAGTAATATTGTCAGATCTGTTGTGTGTGTGTGTGTGTGTGTGTGTGTGTGTGTGTGTGTGTGTGTGTGTGTGTGTGTGTGTGTGTGTGTGTGTGTGTGTTCTGGACACATAATGTTTGCTGCATCTAGCAAACATTCCTTGATGAACTCGCCATCAGAAAATGGCTTGTTCTGTTTTATAATTCTGTGTGACAGCACAAGACTAGCTTCAGTTGCAGCATCTTGAATTCAAGACTGTTTAGTGAAAACAGTTTGCTGTTTCTCCAAAATTTTTCACCAACTCAAGGCATTTCCTTTCCCTCCCTTCGGTTGTTAAATTGTATCCGAAATCGGAATATTTTGTTTGATAATGTCTTTTTAAATTGTACTCCTTGAAGACAGCCACTGACTCACGACACAGCAAGCAAACTGATTTGCTACCAACTTTTATAAAACAGTACTTTGTTGTCCATTCATAATTAAAAACACGGCATTCATCGTCAATCTTACGTTTGTTATTGACACTCATTTTTTAAATAAAATTCGAACAGTTAGAACTGTACAAAACTTTAAAACGGAAATGAAACAAAACCTACTTCCGGCTGTGTGTGAAAATAAAATATTCGGAAAACAAGTAGTAAACTCAGAATAAATTTCAGAAATATATCAAGACTACTACAACAAATAAATTAATTTGAACATTGTAAATGTGGAAATAATTTAAAACAGCAAAAGACTTTTAAATTTAATATTTTCTTGCAAAATAAATCATTTTATTCACCGGAGAAATATCTGTTTTTCATAAAATCATCCTTATTAAATGTTTCATGTCGATAAATATTTCTCTATATAAAAATCGATAAATTCGCATTTTAGCATAACATGGTTCCAAATGTTGCTGTATGTAGCCAGGGGCCGGGTTGGGGTGAGCGCCCAACCTTGCATAAATACCCTAATGGCTCATGCATTCATCACCTATGCAGCAGAAGTCCAACTTCTGGCCTTCTCGTGGCGGAACTGTTTTAACTAACAGGAGAAGGGGCGGCGGCGAGTCACTGGCGCCGAGAAATATACAGAACGCTTTAGATGTGTATGCTCGTACGTGCATGCGCAGACATGTGTGTGCGTGCCTACACACCTAAACTCGAGTAAGACCACAGTCTGCTCTAGCAAAGGAAAGGTGCTGAATAAAGAGGCAACCAGCCAGGAGGCGCACCGCATAAATCAGGATGCCACCAATCACGCGCAATGAAATATGTCGACTACGGCTAAGTGTTACGGTGCTCGCCCTACTTTGGACCCCCAGGCAGGTGCAGTGCCAGGCCATATGCCTCGAAAGAGTCCAACCACAACTACTGGAAGTCCTTCTCAGATGTCCTGTGGAGACAGGGGACCTGAGAATAGAGCGTCTGGCCATACCAAACAAAGACTAAAACTAATGCACTGGAATGCGGAGGGATTCAGCAACAAAACAATAGAACTAGAAAACATCTTGGACCAAGAAAAGGTAAGCGTATGTTGCTTGCAAGAAACTCACCTCAACGAAACGAAATGATGTCTTGGAAATTGCCAGTATTAAGGACACTACTTTCTGAACATAGCAGCCAGCATAAGGTCACCATACAGTGGATACCATCCCACTGTGGAGTACCCGGAAACGACAGAACTGATCGATTGGCTAAGGAAGGAGCAAAAGAACAACAGCCTGATGTGCCCGTTACCACCAAAAGAAAAGAATGATCAAATCAGTCAGAAAGCCACCAAAACCTGCTCAAGACGACTACCACGTTATGGACAGACCAGAACAAGTCATTATTCTGCTCCTCAGAACAGGACACAATAGATTACGCAACCACATGTATACAAGATTCAAGATTGGTGAATCAGCCATGTGCACGTGCGGATTATCGTCGCAGACAGCAGAGCACATACTCAAAGACTGCCCAAATTACAACATGTCTAGGCTAACCTTCTGGCCAAGGGAGACGACAGTGGAAGATAAACTCTATGGACTGCTGAGTGAACTAAAAGGGACAGTTAAATTCACACAAGAGGCAACATTGCAGTTATAGTATTTAAGGCGAACGAAAGAAGAAGAAGATAAAGCATTACATTACGAAGGCCAAGGACTGTTTACAAAAATTGATAATTAGAAAGAAATCTTATCAAAAATGTTGAAATAATCATAACGGTACATGAAATTCTTTAAAATTCAACAAAATAACTTAAAAACGAAGTAAAAATGTTTATTCCTAAATGCCCTCGCGGGCCGCATAAAATCAGGTGGCGGGTCGTATGCAGCCCGCGGGCCGTAGTTTGCCCACCCCTGGTTTAGACTATTCATGTGATTTTGTAATTCAGCTTCTGATTTTGCTATTAGTGCTTGATCGTCTGCACATATGAGTTCTTTAATGGTGTAATTTGCCGATGGCTCTTCTTCTGTGTTCTGTTCGCCTGTGCGGTGTTTTTGCGGTCTCTGTTTGGGCTGGTGCCTTTACATATGTTATATATCAATATCAATAATATGATAGCTAACGTAAATCTGGCACACACACACACACGCACGCACGCACGCACGTACACACACACACACACACACACACACACACACACACACACACATCTGAATCCTGGTCGTGCTACGACTGGTGTGTTACCTGCGCCCATAACAATACAAAGAATAATAACACTGTAACCTACAATGCATGTCGTAAAAAGCTTATAAGGAAGGTTGGTGTGGGACTGGCTACCTCATCCCGTAAAAAGCTTTAGTTGCAAAATCCAACTAGCCATGGAAAAGTCAACACGGGACTTGGCGCCAGTGTTTGAGAACCAATGTTCCATTGGGACATGCAGGAAGGAGAAAGAACGAGAATCGTACAATATACAAGAGTTACTTTAACTTATAGCTCTGGGATGATTAGAGAAGACTCATTAACCATCAGCAGTTTCACAACTAAATCCAAGACAATGTCTGGAGATAATATGCGACATCAGATAACGACGAGAGCAGATAGTGAACTGTACTCACCTCGTTGATGTCAACACAGTGGGTGCCGTTACCCGTATATCCCGTGGGGCAGGGGCCGCAGACAAACCCGGTCCTGGTGTCATCACAGGAGACCCCGGGAAAACAGGGGCGAGCATTACAAGTGACTGTTTCCGGCTGGCATCCACTTCTCGTCCCGTCTCCCACATATCCTGGCGGGCATGGGCCGCAGCGGTAGCCTCTAGCTGTGTTTTCACAGCGCACACCTTGATCAGAGAAGATGCTACATTCAGTTTGTGGATTCATTCTCCAACAATCTCTGGCGTACTTCTGTCTGCCTGTGTGCATGTCTGTCCGTCTCTTATTTCCACACCCCCCACACCCCTCTCCCGCAGTGTTTTCTCGTCACGGTTTACTGTGTCTTTATGTAGGACTGACTGTGTTGTTAAAGGCTAAGTACAACCGCCCTTAAATACGGAGATGGCACTTAATGTGATAATAGTGACTGTCTCTTTGAAACACGATCTTTCTTCCCACCTCTCTCTCTCTCTCTCTCTCTCTCTCTCTCTCTCTCCTCTCTCTCTTCTCTCTCTCTCTCTCTCTCTCTCTCTCTGACAGATAGTTGTATTCCCTTCCCCCATCGGCAACAATCAAAACATATAATAATGAATGCCGAGTAAATAACAAGAATGATGTGTCCAGTTATTAGCGAGCTGGCCCAATAGTTTCAAATTAAACAGTATAAAGAACACGTGATACAACAACAGCAAACGAAGTTTCTTAGAGCATACATCTGTTCTGTGAAAATATGCGGATGTGAATCTTGGACCACTTCGCAATCACCACAGACGACAACTGGAACCTTTGAACTTCAGTGCTACAGAAAAGTTCTTAACATTATGTGGACAAGAAAGAAGAAACATAGTTAGTTAGTGAGTTAGTCGAAGTTCCAACTTCACGGCAAAGGGTCGCCCCATAATGCTCCGTTCCTGTGCCAGTGAATATCACACAAAGTGTTCCTCGCTGCCCCATGTGAAAAGTGGAACAGACAGGAATCGCCAGACCAACAGCGCGCACATGTATACAAGTGCATAATGCCACCTCCAGAATGCCAACACAAAAATCCGCCACGAAAATACAGTTCATCGTCGATGGAAGCTGCAGTCACTAGAAAACCAGAAGCCACACATTACTGCATAAGGCAAACCCAACCGGCCGGTCGCCATTTTTCAGAACATGCAGTTCACGATACAAACAACGGCGGACAGATGTAAAAGTACTCCAGACAAAACATAATGCCATTCCACGCGATCTGAACAGCTAAGAACACTGGCTTACAAATAGCACCATATATCGAAAACTGAAAATCTGTGTCCATATTAAACGTCACAGGGCTTGAAGAGAAGGGCGATGGAAGGCATGATTCCTGGAAGAAGTGGCAAGGGGTCGACCAGCATGAAGAAGGACACGGGACATTACAGACACCTTGGGAGATGGTGCATAAAGTAGGAAACCTAGCAAGGAATCGGGGAACTTTCTGCGTATGGATTAGCTTTCCATATTAGCAGTGTCCCTCGCCATCAGGCGAACCCACTCCAACTTCAGAGGTACATGTAATTTACGTTCCCACGTCAAGGACGAGAAGTCAACATTTTAGTCGAACTGTGGGGGTAGGCGTTGAACCCCTTATCTCGGTATCAGCACGCCTGATTTTTAAAAACACGCGTTCTTATCCATTCAGCCATGCTGACCTCCGTTGCACGATTTATTGCCTGGCATATTTCGTTGCATCTCGTTGGGTGCATACTGCAATTATATATCATGGGCATTATAAGTTTACATTCAGTAGTTTGCCATTGATTTATGAAAAGTCCAGCACTCACACCATTGTATGAAAGCCAGACCAAGACGGTTTGCATCCAAATTGCCCGCAACATTGATTCGAATGCAGTATGCCAGATTACGCATTGCGTTCTCAACCCCCTGTCACAGTGCCCAGTCAGACATGTATCCGTTTTGATCTTTAAACAATACGGACTGAGAACACTTACAGCTGCTAATATATATTTACTTTCGTCTGTACACATGTGTACGCGCTTGAGCGCGCGAGCGCGTGTGTGTGTCATTGCAAGTGTGTGTGGGTGGGAGCGAGAGAGAGAGAGAGAGAGAGAGAGAGAGAGAGAGAGAGAGAGAGAGAGAAAGAGAGAGAGAGAGAAAGAGAGAGAGAGAGAGAAAGAGAGAGTATGTGTGCAATACCTGGGTAGCACGGTTGATCAGCACACGTGGTAGTTTTCCTGCACGTGACTCCGTCACCATGGTGACCAGGGGGACACGCGCCACACCTGAATCCTTCTTCTGTATCCATGCAACGCACACCGGGGAAGCAGGGGTTTGAGGAACACCTGGGGATCTGATGTGAGGTTTGTCCACCATCACTGGCGGGACCTGTACAGAGGAAATGTCGTTCAATTATAGTCTGTCGCACTGTCATCATCATCATCATCATCATCATCATCATCATCATCATCATCATCATCATCGTCGTCGTCATCATCTTCATCATTTGTCTTCCACTTTTGCAATCAAGCGATGTGGCGAAGAATAACTGGTGTTCCAACGCCCGATGAGTGGCACTGGATAGTGTTATTCCTTGTGATTATACAATGCCTTTGATGTTGCCAATCATTATCTTCTAAGAGGGTCCTCTCGCTCTAGTGGCAGATCTTCTTTGATGTAGGACCAGCGCTGTACGGGTCAGAAACACAAAGAACAACTAAAAGAAATACTAAGAAACCGCAAACAATCACTAACTGGTACCTGCAGAATAGTTGGAAACAACTGGTATGACAGAATCAATAACGTAGAGCTCATGGAGAGAACTAAACAAAGCCATGTGAATAAGGAGGTGAGGAAAAGACGCTGGTTCTGGATTGGATACGCTAGACACTCTTGTCTGGACCCTACAAGGCAACCGAAATAGTGAGCGAGCTAAAACCAAAAAAATAAAACAACATGGAGACGAGAATAACAGATACAGACGAAAAATATATTGTGGATATTTAGGAAGCTGCAGCAGATGTCAAGCGATAGGATGGTTTGGCGTCGGTTGGTCGCGGGCCTATCAAACTATAGGATGTTTTTTGGCGTGGGTTGATCGAGGGCCTATCAAACTATAGCTGTGGTTCTCAACCTTTTGTGGCCGTGCCCTCCTTCACCATATTTTCAGAACGTCATCCCCCCCCCCCCCAACTATGTATTTCCTACCTAAAAATTTTCCTCGTCTCTACACCTACACAGTATACGTAATAATGGAAGCTAAATTTAATAGCACATACTAAAACAAGTCTAGACGTCCACATAAAACGTGATTTGTGGGTCTACTTACTTTACAAAATGAATTTTAGAAGGGTGAGACGTACAGAACCGTAAAGTATTAAGGGAAAAGCAATATCAAGTAATCGGTTCTTGTATTAACGCGATCTTGAAATAATCTTCATTCCCCCCTCCCCCACCCCCTGGAAACCCTGAAATTCCCACCACCCCCCCCCCCCCCCAGGGGTTGAGAACCACTGAAACTATAGGGATGGTTTGTCGTGGGTTGGTCTCCAGGGCCAATCAAACTATAGAATTGTTTGGCGTTGGTTGGTCGAGGGCTTATCAATCAATATGATGGTTTGGCGTGGGTTGGTCGAGGGCCTATCAAACTATAGGATGGTTTGGCGTGGGTTGATCGAGGACCTACGCCCCAATAGTAGATCCAGGGCAGAAGATGGTTAGTCGTCCATAGACATTTGAAATTTTGCAAATAGTTGTTATTTGAAAATATTACAATTACTAGAATTAGTGTTTGCTTTAACCGTATTAATTCACTTTATACCAAAAGTTAGTTACTACCCTTTTATCTTTCTCCTCCTAACTTCATTTGCCTCTTCCTACCACTCCTCCCCTCCTCTTCCTGCCACCCCACCCCGTCCATTGCGTCTTTTAATGGAAGGATGATGGGGTCTATTCTGTCTCCTTCTGAATCACCACTATCTTCACCTTCCCACCTTTTCCTCCTCCTCGTCTTCTTCTTCTTCTTCTTCTTCTTCTTCTTCTTCTTCTTCTTCTTCTTCTTCTTCTTCTTCTTCTTCTTCTTCTTCTTCTTCCATCCAATGCATCTTTTTCTGTTGTTCTACCTCCTCCTCAACCATCACCTTCTCTTCCTGAGACTGATGGCATTCTTCGTATTCGCAACTTTCGTCACAGAAAACAATCCCACTGCACTCAAGCTCTCTCTGAATATGGAACTAGATGAGGATTCAGTTGGAAGATAGTGAAAGCCACTCACAGCATCACAAGCTCTCCCTGACTGTGGAACTAGCATGAGGATTCAGTTGGAAGATATTGATAGCTACTCGCAGAATTAAAAGATTAGACTGTCAGAGATACAAGCAATAGGTCGGCATTTTAACTCTGCTTGTATCTCTGCAGGATGTTGCAGTCAACCCCAGCCCCTCTCGGCTGTTTGTGATTTACTAGGCAATATTACTCTGACTATTTTGTGATTTACTAGGTAATTTTACGTTGACTAGTTTGTGATTGACTCGGCAATTTTACGTTGACTAGTTTGATTGTTGTACACAGTGAGCAGCTGGGGTTGGAATTAAATTGTAAGAAGACACAGGTTATGGTCGTCACGAGGAAGAACGAAGTACCACAATGTAATATACAAGTAAATGGGAATATTCTTCAACAAGTGAATCGGTACAATTATCTCGGAACAGTCATAACATCTGATGGAAAATACCTTGAAGAGATTAGAACAAGAATCGCCATGGCGAAGGTAGCCTTTGGCAAGATGAAAAACATTCTGACCAGTAAAAAGATGTCAATTGAAACGAGAAAAAGAGTGTTGAGGGGATACATAGAACCTGTTCTTTTGTATGGATGTGAGACTTGGACAATGTGCAGTCAAGCTGAAAAACATCTGATGGCTGCAGAATTGTGGTTTCTGAGGAAAATGCTAAGAGTACCATGGACAGACATAAAAACCAATGACAAAGTACTACAGAAGACAAATAAAAATCGTAAATTGATTAGAGAAATTAGTCGTAGTCAGTCAAATTGTTTTGGACATGCTATGAGAAGAAAGGGATTGGAGAACTTAGTGACAACTGGCAAGATCGAAGGGAACAGACCAAGAGGAAGATCGAGAGGAAAATACCTGGATGGCTTGGCCACATGGCATGGACGAGGCAGGAAAACTAAGCTGATCCACGACGCTGGTGATCGAGTGACATGGCGAGTCATGACCGCCCACGCTTTCCGGCATGGCACATGATTGATTGATTGATTGATTGATTGAGTTTGTGATTGACTCGGCAATGTTACGTTGACTAGTTTGTGATTGACTCAGCAGTTTTACGTTGACTAGTTTACCATTGCTTTCTTAAAATAGAAGTCAACGGTTAAGTTCAACTGACCGCTGTGTGGAATGAATGTATTACCCAGCTATGAACCCTCATGAAGTTTAAGGGCGAGAGCGTTAAATCGCTTGACCACGTTAAACCTCTTGGCCACGTCGACCTCTAGGCCAGCATAAGATTTACTAAAGCAGTTGGGTATGAAATAAAAAGCGAAATAACACGAATTCCAACAATATATTCAAACTGCCGTAGGTCAGCATGGCCGAATGGATAAGAATGCGTGTTCTTAAACATCCGATATGCTGATGCCGAGGTTAGGGGTTGTCGTGTCCTCCTTTAAAGTGTCGTTCCTGGAGTGAAGAGAGTCAACACCCACATTATAATATTTTTTCCCTATCAATATCCTGGAGAATCCACCAGCTTCCGTCCAACACACTCCATCAGCCCGTGGACACCTTTTCCTATCACTCTCTCACTGTCGTACTATGCCCCCTCTCATACTTCCCCAACGCAACATACTCAACAACTCTTGCTTCTAAAAATTAATAAAGATTAATTTATTAAAAGAAAAGTGTAACGTATATGAGATGTGTATGCGAAGAAAATGCGTGATGTGTTCTATACTGTGTGTATGATCGGACTTTCAGATAATAGCATAGTTTCTTCATTGCAAGGGCACACCACAGCACATTAAATCATAACCAGTGCACCTCACCCGGTGTCGAAACCCTTTTGCCGGATACTGACTGTCATCTGTAGCCACCTGGTAATCCATCTTCATGATCATCCGAAATAGATACTGTTAGTAAATACAGATTGATTACGGACTGGTTGCAAACTAACTTTGTAAGTTCCTATCGGTCCTAAAGAATGCACAAATCCTTTGTAATGTATTTAGGCTTTACTGTTAATGTTTCTACACTTGATCCTAACTAGTGTTCATATAGGTTCAAGTATATGTCATATGTAATATTACACGGGAATCTAGCACACGATGTGACTTATCCGTTAATGTTCTCGTTCCTTAAACAATGTTTGTCTGATGTGTGATATATCAACAATCATCACTCATCCTATGTGAACCATACCACGCAGGAGTCGTTATATTGGCTGGCTCTTCTGGGCCATGCCATGGTGAACCCTTCTGAGTATGAGTCCAGCGTAAACATATACCATCTTTCTTCTCGGACGTTATTCCTTTTCCGTAAGAATCATTGTAGAGTCCAACTGGTGGTCGTCCAATTGGAGTGCACTTCTTCAAAACCAGTGTTGAGTTTCCTAGTAACTGGTGGGGAACCTGTGGGAAAACCAACACATCATGTGAGAGCACTAGTCACTGATCCTACCGGCTGGGTGTAAGCTTATTACCCTGCTCAGTTATTTTACAGCTAACTACTCTGTCAGAGAGCCTTATAGCTTCTCACCTACGTCCGAATCAGGCTATGATAAGGAAAGACCAATAAACAGAGTGCAACCTCAGTAATCTATCCACCCTAGCAGAGCCAATATCACGATTCTACTCTAACTAGTTTTCCACTAACAGTGCTAATCATCACACTATAGTTTTAACAAGGCTACAGTCTATATTAATTAGAACTAATAGACTATATTGACTACCTTATGCAAAACCGCCTCATTCCCGGGATGGCTACTACACTTTGCCATAACGACACATGCTAGTTAATATTAAATTAATCTAACACTGTAGAGCTCTCCCACAAACACGTCCATCATAATCCACGGTTTTAGTCAACTCTGTTTCTCCCAATCATGGTTTATGGCAAAACCTAAAATTGGTCACGT
>JACEFZ010023670.1:17500-35000 GCA_014155875.1 Cepaea nemoralis
AAGCTGACATTATGCTGGCATTTTGCAAATACAGGTTGTGTGGTTTCATTATGAATACACACTCCCCCGATGTGTCTCCACCTTGCCGTGGTGGGGGAGCTTGAGTGTCCCGTTGACCCCATGTGCTTGCCGATGGGTGAAAACTACATATCGGACAGCGTATGGGATAGGGACCAGACTAAGAGAGACACAACCTGCTGCTCTGCAGGAGACTGAGGATAGCAGTCAAAAGTTTAAATCAGGCGCATGAAGGCAGTTCTTGTTTCGGACAATACTCTAAGGCTCTCTGTCGAGGGTTTAGGCTGAACGCCTCTAAGCCACAGACCCTCGGATCTGAGAGTCGGGCCGATATCCGCCTACCGAAAAATCGGAATCGAGACACTGAGCAAGCTACATGCCCAGTTCTGACACTTGTTTGAAGGCTCTCAGCTGAGGGATATGTTGGATTCCCGGATGAGATGGCCTGGCCGTTTCTCACTGACTGCTGCACGAAGGTAAGGTGCTGAGCCGGCAGCACATGTAGCCTACCACGTGAGCGAGTACAAAAAGTCAGTAAAATGCCCCAGTCGAAGGAAATGTTTACGTAAACTGTCTGTATCTAACTCATAGAGAGTGTAGATAAAAGTGGAGAAACGTCTCAATAACGCGAAATGGAACGCACGGCGAGCGAACCTATTGCGTGGTCCAAAGTCAAAAGCAAAAGCTTACCGAGTGGATGTCGCCCGCAGTCTGACCGCCCCTGGAGCTCACTTGAGCGACCAGTGGCAAGCGAGATGCCCAATACATGGAAGTGAGGAACTAAAGCAGCCATGAGCAGGACGTGGCAACTCCTCGGGTGAGCCCAGTCTCTGAGCAATATGTGCCGGCTCTGCAATTATGGAAGCCTCCTTGGATAGCGAGGGACTGCCCATTGTCTGCCCCTGCCTTCCCTTGAGGGCCGACCGCGATGTCGTTGGTCGTTCTATCTTGACCAGCTGAGATGTGGGCGACATCACAACAGTCTAACGTGCCTCGAAATCAGAGGAAGGTTAACCTCATTAAAAAATGCCCGCCGGAAGTCGGAAGTGTCGTCCTACGGGTGGCAAACTAAAAATTGACACTACGCAATTACGTCCGAGTGAAATGTCTCGTCCGAATGTCTCTCGTGCTAGGAACAGCTCTGACTACCTAGTTTCCGAATGCCGCTCTTGTTCGGAACAGCTCTGACTAGGTAGTTTTCCGAATGTCCGCCGTGCCTGGAACAGCTCTGATGGGTACAGGGACAAGCACATGTCCGAAAACTCGCTTAGTGGAAACCAAACGCAGAGCTGACTGGTTTGTGCAGGAACGGCCCAGGGCGAGCGAAACGCCCAATATATTGAAGTGAGGAATTAAAACAGCCATGAGCAGGACGTGACGATTCCCTCGGTAAACCCAGCACCAGAGCGTTATGTGCCGGCTCTGCAATTATGGAAGCCACCCAGGATGGCGGAAAATGCTATGGACTGTCCCTGCCTTCACTTGAGGGATTACCGTGTAGTCTTCGACTGTTCCAACTTGACCAGCTGAGATGTGGACGGTACCACAAAAGTGAGAGTCTCCCAGGATTGCTAACCTGGTCAAAAATGCACGCTAAAAGTCGGATGTGTTGGCCTGAGGGTTTCGACCCGAGGGTGCCTAACCAGACACACCGCAATCACATCTGAAAAAATCACACCGGATGAACGCAAAGAAGAAGATTATGAATATACTGTCAGTGCTTACCTGCATTATCATTTCCATCCGCAGCTCCGTGAGTGAGCTGATCAACACTTGTATTATATCCTCTATTGGGCCGTTGATTATTTTATCTGGAAATACAAAACACCAGAATAAATTTGGTAGGGAAAATGAATCCAAGGTTGTTTGCACACTCTCGCTTTTAGCTCAAGTACAGACTATACACACTATTTCCAGTAGTTTTTTTTTTCTTTACATATCCTATTTATGAGACACTAGCTGACCCTGCCCGGCTTCGCCCAGACCCTGGTGGGGAGCATCTCATTTAATTCATATAAGTAGTCATATAAGTTCTCGTTCCCGTTACCGACTGTCTGTCTGTCTGTCTGTCTGTCTGTCTGTCTGTCTGTCTGTCTGTCTGTCTGTCTGTCTGTCTGTCTGTCTGTCTGTCTGTCTGTCTGTCTGTCTGTCTGTCTGTCTGTCTGTCTGTCTGTCTGTCTGTCTGTCTGTCTGTCTGTCTGACCCGGCCCGGCATTGCCCAGCTCCTGGTGTGGAGCATCTCATTTAATTCATATAAGTAGTCATATAAGTTCCCGTTCCCGACTGTCTATCTGTCTGTCTATCTGTCTGCCTGACCCTGCCCGGCTTCGCCCAGTCCCTGGTGGGGAGCATCTCATTTAATTCATATAAGTAGTCATATAAGTTCCCGTTCCCGTTACCGACTATCTGTCTGTCTGTCTGTCTGTCTGTCTGTCTGTCTGTCTGTCTGTCTGTCTGTCTGTCTGTCTGTCTGTCTGTCTGTCTGTCTGTCTGACCCGGCCCGGCATCGCCCAGCTCCTGGTGTGAAGCATCTCATTTAATTCATATAAGTAGTCATATAAGTTCCTGTTCCCGACTGTCTATCTGTCTGCCTGACCCTGTCCGGCTTCGCCCAGTCCCTGGTGGGGAGCATCTCATTTAATTCATATAAGTAGTCATATAAGTTCTCATTAAATTCATACAACAAAAAAAGTAACTTAAAAGAATGTCCATCCACACACCATCCATTATTTTTAATGAAAACTCTTTCTAATCACCTGCATGACTACAGTAACTTCTTAAGCAAAAAAAGATGAGTTACAATGTTATGCATTGTGCATTATTTTTTTGAAAATGCCTTACAGATTGTATCATTATTTATTATAACTCATATGCCGGTACATAACTATGGACAAAGAGTTTATAAATCTTTGAAAACGATGCCACAATATGACTATAAGTTATACAGAAAAGTTATGCCCCTTGAAATAACTTTTACAGAGTTAGGTCCCCTGAGATGTATGAAATTATAATCAAAAATGAAAAATGAAATAATACTGAGTAAGCAGGCGATTTCACACTAAAAGATATCACAGTTGGCAGCTCTGGAATGAAAGGAAGACGTGTAGAAAATTTCATCTCAATCGGATGGGCCGTTCGCGAACAAATAAAGGACATACATACATACAGACAGACAGACAGACAGACAGACAGACAGACAGACAGACAGACAGACAGACAGACAGACAGACAGACAGACAGACAGACAGACAGACAGACAGACAGACAGACAGACAGACAGACAGACAGACAGACAGACAGACAGACAGACAGACAGACAGACAGACAGACAGACAGACAGACAGACAGACAGACAGACAGACAGACAGACAGACAGACAGACAGACAGACAGACAGACAGACAGACAGACAGACAGACAGACAGACAGACAGACAGACAGACAGACAGACGGAGATCGCAATTTATATATAAGATTGCAGTCAACACCAGCATTTTTCAGCTGTTGTTGATGTCTTGGCAAGTTTTACGTTCAGTAGTTTGCTCTTCCAGTAGTGCTAGACCAGTGGTTCTCAACCTTTTTTGGCCGTGCCCCCGTTTACCATATTTTCAGAACGTCATCTCCCCCCCCCCCCCCTTTCATATTTCTTATCTAAAAATCCCCCCACCCCTACACAGTATACGTAAAAATGGAAGGTAAATTTAATAGCATATACTAAAACAAGTCTAGACATCCACATAAAACATTATTTGTGGGTCTACTTACTTTATAAAATGAATTTTAGAAGGATGAGACGTACATAACTGTAAAATATGAAGGGGAAAACAATATCAAGTAATCGGTTCTTGTATTAACGCGATCTTGAAATGGTCTTCATTCCCCCCCCCCCCCCTGGGGGGGGGATTCCCCACCGGTTGAGAACCACTGTGCTAGATTAAATTTTGCTTTTTAATGAGTTTTAATCTATTAAAGGTGTCCCTCACCATCAGGCGAACCCACTCCGACTTCAGAGGTACTAGTAATTAACGTCCCTAAGTCAAGGACAATAGGTCAACATTTCAGTCAAACTGCCCGGTGTAGGGGTTGAACCCGTTACCTCGGCATCAGCACACGGGATGTTTAAGAACACTGTTCTTATCCATTCGGCCATGCTGACATACAGTTTTGTTATTCGTCAAAAAGGTCGTTAGAATTGTTTGCCGGGTCAAAACTAGCAATAAGAATGCTCGATAGATAAAATTTAACAGATACAGAGCGCATGTTGTATAACACTTAAACATAGAAAGCCATTTTAGATGCCTCGAGACATATTGGGTACATGGTGCCCACTTCACATACGTTTATACACCAATCAGTCCTCGGTGGGCGATGTGGTCAATATATCGCCGGCGCCCGTTGCTTCCCAAGAACGTTCTTGGTACCTATCTAAGGCTGGGTCCACATGGGCGGTCAGGCCACATATTAGTGATTCGCCTTGAGAGGAATCTGAACATCAGACCACCGGACGTAAGCAAGTGCCGGTAGCAGATGTTATTGGTACCATTAGTAGTGAGACTCTTCGCTGGTTGTTGAAGATGAAGACTGAGAACGTAGGGGAATGTCCCGGGTGCTGTGATGTCGGTTCTTGACTCAACTCAGTTGAGCACAACTGGCAAGCAAGCGTGCTAACTACCGAGCTATGGCGACTCTCTGGATATATTGTGCACGTGTTTAGACCCACAAGTATTTTTTTTTCGCATATCCTTTACAGGACATCGCTGTCAACACCAGCATTTTACCGCTGTCGTTGATGTCTTGGCAAGATTACGCTCAGTAGTTTGCCTTTGATTTCTGAGCGGCCGGCTCACTTATCCCTAAGTTACCAACGCGGCGAGAACCGCTTCCAATTCTCTCGCGCTGCGTTACCCTACGTGGATAAACGGGATTAGGAGAAAGTCGTTTAACGCCTCGGCCAGGAAGACCGGCCCCACAAGTGTTGGATGGACGATATGGTCAGTATCACGCGGTCCGTAATAAACATGCCAGAAAATCGCCCAGTGTCCATGTTATTAGGCCTAGTCCACTCTTGAGCCCTCTTAGTCAGTTAATCAGTTAGTTGACAGATCATCCTCATTGCACATCGAACCACTCAGTCCATAAGTGCTCTGATGCCCTCCTCAGTAAATCCCGCAGCGTGTAGCGGCTAACGACACCAATTCCGTGTTGGTTTATCAATCTTCTTTGGCTTCCTGCGTAGTGTTCTTGTTTGACCACACCTCTTTTAACTTTATGTTCTCGCAGTCTGACCATGCATGAGAGCCGTGGATGAGAATCACAGTAAACAATTCCTGCCTAATTTCTTTCAACCTTTGTCAAACTGTCTTCTACGGGACGCTGTGATCAACCTCAGTTTGATATTTTAGCCAATTTGACGTTCAGTAGTTTGCCACTGCCTTATGAACTCGAAGTCAATGTTGAAGTGCAACTGACCTGTTTACGGGTTGATCCCCCTACCCCAGCACCGGAAGTTTAAGAGCCTTAATGCCGCGGCCACGAAAAGCTTTCATCCCCGTCTATAGGGAAACATAAAACGAGGAACACCTGAACGACATACTACTCCACCGCTTCCCATACCACCCCTCCCCATTTATTTATAGCGACAAAGAAATGTTGCATGGGATATTCTTCATCTTATGAAATGCGCAATTTGACATTGCCATCTACTGTGAGTGTATATGCAAAGTAAACATTCAAGGTCAACGACGTCTAGGGAAGCTCAGGGAATGCCTTGCCCGGTAGAGAAAAGCACATGCAATACTTGCTGAAGGACCTTCAGCCAGTTACTGAAGGCGAAACAAGTGTTGCATTTGTTATTGGGACGCAAATGCAAGAAAACTCGCACAAGTCCGTGAACTGGTAAATATCAGCGGCCTTACGAAAGGAATACATGTAGGTTGGGGCAGAGAGATTGTAGCAAGGGAAATATTAAAGTTAGTTGCATGTCCTTTACAGGAAGAACCATTGACTCCGTATGTTGGGGGAATTGTGAAACTGCGCTTCACTACCACTTAGCCACAAATGCCGACAGGGGAAATTTAGTTAGTTGCATGTCCATTATAGGACGCTGCAGTCAACTCCAGCATTTATTGGCAGTTTGTAACATACCGAGCATGTTTAGTTCAGTAGTTTGCCATTGCCTTCTGAACGGCCGACGTCTCATACCTTCGAAACTAACGCAAGGCGGTCTGCTTTCAAATCGCCCACGACTGATTTCGAACCCTGGACTAGATGTGTTGGGATTATGAAACTACGCGTCTCACTATCCCCTAAGCCACAGATGTCGAGGGAAAATGTACGCAGAAGAAAACATAAAACTTTACTCATAACGGCATCAAAGTAAAATCTTGTACAAGAAGAACGTAACATAGATGTATTTAATGGGCAAATATTTAAAGACTTTTTTTTTTTAGCATATCCTTTTACAGGACTTAGCTGTCAACACCAGCATCTTTCAGCTGTCTGTTGATCTCTTGGCAAGATTACGCTCAGTAGTTTGCCATTGCTTTCTGAGCGGCCGGCTCACATACCCCGTAAGTTACCGATGCGATTCGAACCACTGCTGATTTGAACCGCCATCACGTATTTAAAGACTACACCGTGCAAAACCGAATATCAATAATTGCACTCACCGGTTGGAGGACTGGGAATCCGCTCATCAGTTATCGCTTTAGGCAAAGGCTGCGATTGTTCTTCTTTGATGTTGTTGTTGCTGTTGTTATTGTCTGCTTTCTCTTGCTGGTTAACCGGGGGTGGTCCGTCAATGGGTTGTCGCCGAACTGTTGACAGACTTTGTCCAAACCATTCTGGCACTTCTAAGGCGGGTGAAGATGATGACTGCGGCGCTTGTATGGTTCCGTTGGGACAGCCGATCATGACGAGCATGTCTGCGAGCGACGTCCCTATGTGCCATTGGAAGGCTGCAGTCATTCGCTGTGAATGATTGCGTCAAAATGTACACAAACGGGGTAAATATATTCCCATAGAAGTTACTATCGTTTGGATATGAAGTCTTAGGCCTTCAATTATTTTAAATACGAAATACGAGCTGAGGTGGTCTGCTTCATTCCTGCTCGACTTTCCTTCCTAGACAATTTCTTGTCTGATACCAATTTTTATGAGGCTCAGTGGACCCAGATTTGTACTGGTCAGACAAATAATTCTGGTTCTGCTGGGAATTGAACCTTGGCAGGCGAACATACAAACCACTATCCCACGGCGGCGCCAAAAAAGTATGGTGGTACAGTTTACATATGAGGAACGTGTGTTCGGTACTTGCTACATCTTGAATATCTGTTTATATATGAGTAACATGTGTTCCGTACTTGCTACATCTTGAGTATCTGTTTATATATGAGGAACGTGTGTTCGGTACTTGGTACATCTTGAGTATCTGTTTATATATGAGGAACGTGTGTTCGGTACTTGCTACATCTTGAGTATCTGTTTATATATGAGGAACGTGTGTTCCGTACTTGCTACATCTTGAGTATCTGTTTATATATGAGGAACGTGTGTTCGGTACTTGCTACATCTTGAGTATCTGTTTATATATGAGGAACGTGTGTTCGGTACTTGCTACATCTTGAGTATCTGTTTATATGTGAGGACCGTGTGTTCGGTACTTGGTACATCTTGAGTATCTGTTTATATATGAGGAACGTGTGTTCGGTACTTGGTACATCTTGAGTATCTGTTTATATATGAGGACCGTGTGTTCGGTACTTGGTACATCTTGAGTATCTGTTTATATATGAGGAACGTGTGTTCCGTACTTGCTACATCTTGAGTATCTGTTTATATATGTTCGGTACTTGGTACATCTTGAGTATCTGTTTATATATGAGGACCGTGTGTTCGGTACTTGGTACATCTTGAGTATCTGTTTATATATGAGGAACGTGTGTTCCGTACTTGCTACATCTTGAGTATCTGTTTATATATGAGGAACGTGTGTTCCGTACTTGCTACATCTTGAGTATCTGTTTATATATGAGGAGCGTGTGTTCCGTACTTGCTACATCTTGAGTATCTGTTGAATTTTTTAACCCTTACCTTTTCTTTTTGCGACTTGAGATCGCTCACTTTGAACATGGGTGTGGTCACCCACCATCTTCTGTTATTCATCCATCCAATATGTGCCAAGCCGATAAGCGTGGGTGGTCATGTTTCGCCATCTCACTCGATCACCAGAGTCTTGGATCAGCTCCGTGTTTCTATTTCGACCATGCCACGTGGCCAGGCCATCCAGGTATTTACTTCTCGGTCTTCCCCTTGGTCTCTTCCCTTCAATCTTGCCAGTTGTCACCAAGTTCTTCAATTCATTTCTTGTCATAACATGCCCAAACAATTTTGACTGTCTACATCTAATGTCTCTAATCAGTTTACTATCTTCATTTCTTTCTTGAAGGACTTGTTTATTGGTTTTTCTGTCTGTCCATGGTATTCTTTGCATTTTCCTCAGAAACCGCATTTCCACTGCCATCATATGTTTTTCAGCTTGTCGCTTCACACAAAAGTATAGGTTCTATGTAGCACTTCAACACTTTTTTTCTCTTTTCAGTGTATATCTTTCTATTGGTCAGTATGTTATTCATCTTGTAAAAGGCTACCTTCGCAATGGCAATTCTTGTTCTAATCTCTTCGAGGCATCTCCCATCAGATGTTATGACTGTTCCGCGATAACTGTACCGATTCACTTGTTTAAGAACATGCCCATTTACTTGTATACCACATTGTGGTCTTTCCTTCTTCCCAGTGACGACCATAATCCGTGTCTTCTTACAATTCAATTCTAACCCTAGTTGTTCACTGTGTGTAACAACCGCATCTACTAACTTTTGCAGGTCCTGTTCATTGTCAACAATCAAGACTTTATCATCTGCATATCTAATGTTATTGATTCATCGTCCCCCAATGTTGATTCCTTCCATATCTTCTATATTTCTGAAAATATTTTCACTGTACAAGAAAAAAAGATTTGGAGATATTACACATCCCTGTCTCACACCTTTCTTAATAGGCTGATATTGACCTACTTCATTATCAATTCTTATGGCAGCTTGTTGTTTCCAATATATGTTTCTTACATGTCTAAGATCTTTTCCGTCAATTTGTAGATCTTCAAGCATCCTTATCATGTCGACATATCTCACTTTATTGAAAGCCTTCATGTAGTCAATAAAGCAGAGGTGTAGATCTTTGTTTACTTCTATAGAACGGTCAATTACTGTTCTCAGTACACCTTCTGCTAGCACAGTGGTTCTCAACCGGTGGGGAATTCCCCCCTAGCGGGGAATTTTAGGGTTTCCGGGGGGGGGGTGGGGGGGGGGGGGGGGGAATGAAGATTATTTCAAGATCGCGTTAATACAAGAACCGATTACTTGATATTGTTTTTTCCCACCATACTTTATGGATTTGTACTCCTCGCCCTTCTGATATTCGTCTTATAACGTAAGTAGACCCACAAATCACGTTTTATGTAGACGTCTAAACTTGTTCTATGTTGTTGTTGTATGTGTTATTAAAGTTAGCTTCCACTTTTATACTATACTATGTAGGGGAAGGTGGGGAAGGGGGGATTTATAGGGAGGAAATACGAAAGTGGAGGAATGACATTCTCAACATATGGTGAATGGGGGGCATGGGCCAAAAAAGGTTGAGAACCACTGTGCTAGCAGTTGCTAAAACTAGTGAGGGCAGTGGACTTCTACAAGCAGTTGCTAAAACTAGTTAGTGCAGTGGACTCCTGCTAGCAATTGCTAAAACTAGTAGTTCACTGGACTTCTGCTAGCAGTTGCTAAAACTAGATTGATATTGCTCGGGTGTTAGCTTTCCATATTACCAGTGTCCCTGGCAATCAGGCGAGCCCTTCTCCGACTTCAGAGGTACGGAGTATATTGTAATAACCGAAACATTTTTTTTCTAAATACCAATTCTCCAACATGATTGCCATGGATGGAACTGCAGTGTATAAGTGTCCTATGTTAAAATTCCCGAGAGAAGACTGGACTCAACAAGCACATCTTTAAACTTATTATCTGTTGGGATTATTGACTGACTTTGGTCTACACTCCTCTCTTATGTCTTTCCTTCCATATATCTATTTCTTTCACTCTCTCTATTATTCCCTCAACACATACTCCGACAACAGTTCCTTTCAACGATAAGATAAAAGATTTATTAATAAAAAAAACTATGTCTGGTGTAGGTATGGAGATTGTCTATGTAGTTGCTAGTGTATTCTATGGTTGGTGCCAGAATGAACTCTGAATGTCTATCAGCTGCGTTACTTCTCGCCATTCATTCTTCAAGATCACAGGACAGCACATCAAACAGGACAGAGCTCACCCGGGATGATCCTTATGCTTGAATCTGATGGTAATCCGTGATTGAATGTAAAAAACAAAAACCGTTCACCACTGAGTTAAGGTACCATAATAAAAGTCCCGTAAGTTTATGAATGCACCTGAATCTGTTTCATGACTGTAAGTATCCATCATCGAAAAACCACCACATCGTCACAGTTCTTCTATTAGTCTTTTAGTAATAGCACTGTTCTTACTTGTCTATTCTTTCTTCATTATACCTATCAACTGTCTGTAGTTTTAAGTATCCCTGCTTGCCACAGGTTAACCTCTCTTCCCTTTCAGGGCCTTAGTGATATATTCGGTTGAGCATACCGTGTTCCGGATTTTACTTTACTTTAATCATTTTTTTTTCATCTTCAAACATGTCCATGTTTTGTTTTGTTCTAAGTAAGTACTTTAGTTGTTCAATTGGAGTATTCTTCATCTCTTCTCTGATTTCACTAGGAGAGTGGAACCTGTGTGGAAGGATAACAAATACCGTGATAAGCATCCGCCCCTTACTCCTACTTATGCAAGTGTCCTTCTCCAGCCATAATGACAAGGCTTCCGAAGTGAACATCCGCATAAGACACAAGAATTTACCCCAGTCTAAACCATCCACTAATAGAAGGTAATGATAAAGGTAATACACGCACATCTATATTCCTATGCTACCACTATACTATACTAAATTAATACCTTATAAACATCCTTTACTGAATTGGGAGTACTAATGCACCATAAATACACAAACGTTCTTCGGAACGCCGCACATCCCTTTCCATAATCCTTTTCTCCCGAAACCTAAGAAACACCTTCTCTCCACACAAAGACGTAGCCACTCTTTATATCGGTCATTTTTGCCGCATAGTCCTTGACATTGCTGGACCCCTCGCATCCCGACTGCATTATCATTGTTTAGTGGAAAATTCCAGCTCTGAACCGTTTCCATTCTTCATACATTCAGACCGCCATATGCTATCCAATAATGCTGTCGGCCTTTGTTGCAAACCAATTTTTCCACGCGACATTTTACCTGTACTATTGGCCTCATTCTGGGTCTTGACCTAGAAACACATGCGCCTGGTCACTCCTTTGTTAACCCTTCTCCTACCTGGGTAGTCGAGGTATGCAGTCGTCCATCTGGGAATCGTTAACTCTTCAGTATTTCACTACAGAGGCCCCCTCTTAAGAGATTAGACCGCGTCGAATCTTTCTCACTGTAGGTTTGATTCCCATGATCCACAACCCTAGTCTTCTTCCTCCGGAGCTGAATGTCTGGATAAAAAGTCTGCTCCTACATTCTCCTTTCCAAAGTATTCCACTGTGAAGTCCCGTTGCCGCAACAACTTCCATCACATCCACCGTGCGTTGAGCTTCTGCGAAGTGGCTATTAACACCACGTTTTGATGATATGATTGGATCCTCACATGCTCACTTCATTATCCAGTAGGCGCTCTAATTGACACCCTACTATACTACTAACGACTGAAACTAGTGTTGGCTCCTCGATCCTGTACGTTCAGTCGACCTATTTTCGACTTGCGTCAGCGACGGTTCACAATACAAACGGATTGTCCCATCCTGATTGTAACACTGCTTCCATGTCCTCTTGGTTTCCCCCGGCTTTTCCTCTGGGGATGTTCCGCCTCGTCCTCGTCGGACCGAGTCGTCTTTCCCAAACCTCCTGGGCTTTTGCTTCCAGGACCATCTTGGGCGATATTGTATCTGGTCAGCCAATCTTTGGTTGGAGTCCTGGGTAATTCTCGCTTTTCCCGACGTTACCCACCCCTTCTGAACTTGGTTACCTGTGAAACTTTCACTCTGGTCCTTTCCCTGACTTGTGATTTCCCTCCTCCTGTCGTTGGGTAAATCTGACCTATCACGTACTGTCCCATAGGCCCTCCTATGTTGTACTGGCGATCTCTGGTCTTCGTCTGGACTGGTAACCTTTGTCCCAATGGCTGCCATCACCATAAAGTGCGAAGCTTTGCTCCCGGATCTCTCTTCATATTTCCGAATGAGATGTCTAGGGAGATTTTTCTTCTCTTCCCCGATCCGTATTTTGTAGATGTTCTTGGACACCACCTTTTCCACAGGATAAGGTCCTTTCCATCCTACTTGGAGTATATTGGTCTCTGCTGGACTCCACACTTCCACTTTGTCTTCCACTTTAAGAGCTAGTTTCCTCTTAATTCGCTTGTTGGGTGGTGCTCTCTGGCACTCCGAACAAGACTTCACCCACCGGCGTACATCTCCGGTCATTCCTGGCCAGCAATAATGGCCGGATATTTTCTGCAAGGTCTCTCTGACACCCATATGTCGATTCTCGCCTATGATGTGTCCACTCTGAAGAATATGAGGACGGTGGGTCTCTGGAACCACCCACTGCTCATGCAGGTTATCTCCCCTCCCAGCTCTCCGATAGAGTAGTTGATTCTTCAGAAAGTACTGTCCCCGTTCTGGTGGCTCAGCACTTCTTTGCAGCTTCCTGTAGCAAGGATGCAACGTAGTATCCTTCCTCTGGGCAGTATGCAATTCTCCTATCTCCGAGTTGTCGCATAGTGTCTCTGCCTCTTTTTCCTTCCCTTGAGATCCACTGACTACTGTTCCCTTGTGGGCTTGCTGTTTGGGCATCCCCAAAAAGACATATTTCGTGCCAATGATCATTGGAAATAAGGAGTCAGATAATACAGCAGCTGGAATAATGCCCGTGACGTACCTGGATTTAATCTCCACCTTGGCGATTGGCAGCGTCATGGTAGCAGCACTCCTCATTGCCGGCTGTATTTCTATAGTCTCCCCTGTAAATTGGTCTGGGCTTACCAAGCTGGCGTCCACCACCGCTTCCCCATCCAAACCGGTATCGTAGAGACAAGCAACCTGCTGGCCATTGACTTCAATAAGTTCAACCACAGGTGGTCTCTCTTGGTCCTGAGTGTCTTTCATCTCCTTGACCGTTTCCTTGCCTTCCTCTTTTGATTCCTCGAGGTTGGTTATGCAATTGGCGTGTTTGGCCTTGCATCTGCAGTCCACAGTATTATGTGTTGTCGACTGGCAGTGAGTGCACTCTGTTCCCTTCCTAGGTTTCCGTGTGTCCTTTTTGTTCCTTTCTCCTTCGCCGACCTCAGCCTTGTCTGTGATCACCGATGTAGGAATCACTTTGCATGCTGCGAAGTAAGAACTTTTAGGTTTCGATCTGCAGTCTTTTGTGTTGTGGGAGGCCGCCTTACAAAATGAACACCACCTTTCAGACCACTGTCGTTTCGCTTGAGAATTCGAGGTGCTCTGGTTTCCTACCTTCACCTTCTCTGAACTCTCCTCTGTGTGCTTTATACAAGGTTCCCCTTTTTCTCCTTCCCAGTTTTTATGTTTCTTTTTCTCTGGTTTCTCCTGACTTTTGGTTTGTGTACTTAGTTCCTCAGTTTCACCATGTACTTCCACGAACCTTTCCGCCAGCTTATTCACAACATCAATCCGTTCCGCCCCTTGTTCTCCCAAGAAGGTTCTGAGAGGTTTCGACATTTGCTTTCGCATTTGGTCTACCACCATCATCTCTTCGAGACTCTCATAATCCCTCTTGAATTCTGCCAAGTCCATCCATTTCTGTAGATAGGATTTCAGCCTCAGACTGTAGGCGGCGAATAGTTCTCCCGGCTCTCGTCTAGACGATCTAAACTTCTTCCTATACGTTTGTGCGGTGATGTCAAAATGTTTCATCAAAGCTGCTTTTAATTCCTCGTAATTATTTTCCTGTCCTGGTGGTAAGCGTGTGTACACTTCAAATCCCGAACCGATTACACCCTGGGATAGTTAAGAGCCCATCTGCTCCGATCCAGCCCCATAGCGACTGACATTGCTTCGAAACGAGATGCGTACTGGTCAAAGCGTTCCTTAGACTGATCGTAGACAGCTAAGGGAAACTTCATGGCATGGTAACCATGTCCACTCATATGGGTTGCACCAGGTGAAGAAGAATTTCCTTCCACTCCATCTATTTCTCCCTTAGTTTGTGTCTTGAGTTCTAGCTCTTTCATGCGGTATTCATGTTCTCTGATCTTTGTGGCTTCTTCTGCATCCAACCTCTTTTTGGTCTGTTCCGCTTCAGCATCTAACCGCTTGTTGATTTGTTCCATTTCCATGCGTTTCAATTCCAACTCAGTCTTCCGATCTTCTCTTTCCGCTTGACGAATTTCTCTCTCTCGTTCTTGTATGTAATCAGTTAGCTCGGAACCAGCTAAACCAATTGCCTCCCCGTTGGCCCTCAGTTCGGCTGTAGTTACTTTAGGAGTTGCCATAGTTACAAGCAGATAAGTCAGCACGTTGAGTAAAGACACCTCAAAGCAGTAAAGAATACTCACTATAAACCGATAATCTACCTAGAACCTATATCATTTATCTATATCTATTACTTATTATAAATCTCCAACACCACACAGTACATCACAACCACTCTCTCATCCACAAGAGGAGATATAGGATAAAGACTTATGTAGACGTGTGACCGTGTGATTAGGTATGTAATGTGTCTTATCACCTATCCACATTCACTCTGTCTGGAACTTTCTCACTGCAAAGTCACCAGCATTAATGAAATGTTTATACCATAAATGTAATGGCACCATATATCCAATGGACGTCCTTCCATTAAAAGTCATCAATGTATACTACTATTTATTCCAATCAGTATGTCCCAACATGTAGGTACTCCGCTATGCCTGTGCCAATATGCAAGTACCCCTTTATGCATATGCCATGTTATGCTTTCCGGTCATATGGGTATTCTGTATGTACGTATGTACGTATCCCGCTCGCTCCACCAATTATGTCCTATGTTAAAATTCCCGAGAGAAGACTGGACTCAACAAGCACATCTTTAAACTTATTATCTGTTGGGATTATTGACTGACTTTGGTCTACACTCCTCTCTTATGTCTTTCCTTCCATATATCTATTTCTTTCACTCTCTCTATTATTCCCTCAACACATACTCCGACAACAGTTCCTTTCAACGATAAGATAAAAGATTTATTAATAAAAAAAAAACTATGTCTGGTGTAGGTATGGAGATTGTCTATGTAGTTGCTAGTGTATTCTATGGTTGGTGCCAGAATGAACTCTGAATGTCTATCAGCTGCGTTACTTCTCGCCATTCATTCTTCAAGATCACAGGACAGCACATCAAACAGGACAGAGCTCACCCGGGATGATCCTTATGCTTGAATCTGATGGTAATCCGTGATTGAATGTAAAAAACAAAAACCGTTCACCACTGAGTTAAGGTACCATAATAAAAGTCCCGTAAGTTTATGAATGCACCTGAATCTGTTTCATGACTGTAAGTATCCATCATCGAAAAACCACCACATCGTCACAGTTCTTCTATTAGTCTTTTAGTAATAGCACTGTTCTTACTTGTCTATTCTTTCTTCATTATACCTATCAACTGTCTGTAGTTTTAAGTATCCCTGCTTGCCACAGGTTAACCCCTCTTCCCTTTCAGGGCCTTAGTGGTATATTCGGTTGAGCATACCGTGTTCCGGATTTTACTTTACTTTAATCATTTTTTTTTCATCTTCAAACATGTCCATGTTTTGTTTTGTTCTAAGTAAGTACTTTAGTTGTTCAATTGGAGTATTCTTCATCTCTTCTCTGATTTCACTAGGAGAGTGGAACCTGTGTGGAAGGATAACAAATACCGTGATAAGCATCCGCCCCTTACTCCTACTTATGCAAGTGTCCTTCTCCAGCCATAATGACAAGGCTTCCGAAGTGAACATCCGCATAAGACACAAGAATTTACCCCAGTCTAAACCATCCACTAATAGAAGGTAATGATAAAGGTAATACACGCACATCTATATTCCTATGCTACCACTATACTATACTAAATTAATACCTTATAAACATCCTTTACTGAATTGGGAGTACTAATGCACCATAAATACACAAACGTTCTTCGGAACGCCGCACATCCCTTTCCATAATCCTTTCTCTCCCGAAACCTAAGAAACACCTTCTCTCCACACAAAGACGTAGCCACTCTTTATATCGGTCATTTTTGCCGCATAGTCCTTGACATTGCTGGACCCCTCGCATCCCGACTGCATTATCATTGTTTAGTGGAAAATTCCAGCTCTGAACCGTTTCCATTCTTCATACATTCAGACCGCCATATGCTATCCAATAATGCTGTCGGCCTTTGTTGCAAACCAATTTTTTCCACGCGACATTTTACCTGTACTATTGGCCTCATTCTGGGTCTTGACCTAGAAACACATGCGCCTGGTCACTCCTTTGTTAACCCTTCTCCTACCTGGGTAGTCGAGGTATGCAGTCGTCCATCTGGGAATCGTTAACTCTTCAGTATTTCACTACAATAAGGGCCTAGGATCTCACACGACAATTGATCGGACGGAATTCGGGATTCGAGAGTTATGACGATGTTCCAGAAGAAGATAACATTGCTGTATTTCAATCAATGTAGAATTTTGTACATGAATAAATGTACATTTTGTTTTAAAATCTACAAAAAAAGGTAAGACACTCTCCCGAAAATAAGCCCTCGTGCAATTTATAAAGCTAAAATTACTATAAGAACAGGTCTTATTTTTGGAGAAACACCGTATACGTATGCCAGCTAGTCATAGACAGCTTACCACTGTCATGTTGCTGGCGAAGATCCTCCTCAGGGGAACCTCCGTCTGGTCCACCCCCACGTCCATGCAGTCCACGAAGAGGCTGACACTGTTGTGTTTCTGGGACAGTTTGGAAAACACTATTAGCACCTTGGTCCGGTCCTCCTTGTGAAGAGCGTGTGTGGGGAATCCGACCTGGTAGTTACGACCATCGCCGTCGGTAACCTGAATTATTACTGTAGAACAGAAAGTACAGCGGCATTAAATTCTTCAAGTTGAGGTAAAGTATAAAAGTAGAGCAGAGTTGTCCCCCATGCCTAGGGGTTAACGTCTTTCTCCGTAATCCAGTATATTCTCGTGAGTAACGTAACCTGCGCTAGAATCGGTAGCGGTTCTCGCCGCGTTGGTAACTTAAGGGGTATGTGAGCCGGTCGCTCAGAAAGCAATGGCAAACTACTGA
>JACEFZ010023670.1:40000-330000 GCA_014155875.1 Cepaea nemoralis
GAGGGAGGAGGGGGATAAGGGAGAAGGAGGAGGGAGGAGGGGGAGAAGGGAGGAGGAGGGAGGATGAGGGGGGAAAGATGGAGGAGGAAGAAGAGAGGAGGAGAAGGGAGGAGGAGTGATTAGGAGGAGGAGGAGGGAGGAGGAGTGCAAGGAGGAGGGGGAGGAGGGAGGAGGAGAGAGGAGGAGGAAGAGGGAGGAGGAGAGAGGAAGAAGGAGGAGGGGGAGGGAGGAGGGGAGGAGGAGTAGGGAGGAGGAAGAAGAGGAGGAGGGAGGAGGAAGAGGGAGGAGTAAGAAGAAAGAGGAGGGAGGATGAGGGAGGAGAAGAACGCAGGAGGAGGAGAAGAACGCAGGAGGAGGGGGAGGAGGGAGGAGGAGAGGGAGATGGAGGAGGAGGGAGGAGGAGGAGGGAGGATGAGGAGGGAGGAGAAGGAAGAGGGAGGAGGAGGAGGGATGTGGAGGGAGGAGGAGGAGGGAGGAGGAGAGAGGATGAGGAGGGAGGAGGAGAAGGGAGGAGGAGGGATGAGGAGGGAGGAGGAGAGGGAGGAGGAAGGAGGAGTAAGGGGAGGAGGAGGAGGTAGGAGGAGGAGGTAGGAGGAGGAGGGAGAAAAAGGGAGGAGAAGGAGGAGGAGGGATGAGGAAGAAAAGGAGGAGGGAGGAGGAAGAGGGAGAAGTAAGAAGAAAGAGGAGGGAGGATGAGGGAGGAGAAGAACGCAGGAGGAGGAGGGGGGAGGAGGAGGGAGGAGGCGGAGGGAGGAGGAGGAGGGAGGAGGAGGGAGGAGGAGGGAGGAGGTAGAAGGAGGAGGAGGAGAGAGGAGGAGAATGGATGAGGAAGGAAGAGGAGTGATTAGGAGGAGGGAGGAGGGCGAGGTAGGAGGAGGAAGAGGGAGGAGGAGGACGGAGAAGGAGGAGGAGGAAGAGGGAGGAGGAGGGAGGAGTTGGAGGAGGAAGGAAAGGGAGGAGGAAGAGGAGGAGAAGGGAGGAGGAGGGTGGAGGGAGGAGGAGGAGGTAGAGGGAGGAGGAGGGAGGAGGTAGGAGGAGGAGGAAGAGGGAAGAGGGAGAAGAAAGGAGAAGGAGGAGGGAGGAGGAGGATGATGAGGGAGAAGAGGCAGGAGGAGGAGGAGGGAGGCAGGAGGAGGAGGGAGGAGGAGGATGAGGAGGGAGAGGGAGGAGGGAAGAGGAGGGAGAAGGGGGAGGAGGCGGAGGGTGTAGGAGGGAGGAGGAGGGAGAAGGGGAGAAGAAGAGGGAGAAGGAAGAGGGAGAAGGAGGAGGGAGGAGGGAGAGGGATGAGGTAGAGGGAGGAGGAAGATGAGGAGGGTGGAGGGAGGAGGTAGGGGGAGGAGGAGGGGAGGAGGTAGAGGGAGGAGGAGAGAGAGGAGGAGGGAGTTTGCCATTCCGAATTCATACTCGTCTAGGTTCTGTGATTTCGGTCCTTCCATTGATTGTTCTTCCCTTCTACATGACTGTAGATAACTTCCTTACACATAAAGAGATGAATTGTTATTTATATTGCCGTTAGTTAGTTAGTTAGTTAGTTAGTCGACAGATCATCCTCGTTGCACATCGGACCATTCAGTCCATAAGTGCTCGGATCCCCTCCTCAGCAAATCCCGCAGCGTGTAGCGGCTAACGACGCCAGTTCTGTGTTGGTTTATCAATCTTCTTTGGCTTCCTGCGTAGTGTTCTTGTTTGGCCACCCCTCTTTTAATTTGCTGCTCTCGCAGTCTGGCCATTGTTGTAGATTCACAGTCATCACTTGGTTCTCAAAAGTCTCACTTCTCGTAGAGCATTCAGAATGTCAGCCTGGTCCATGGCGCGTCCGCCCTCCACAGTAGCCTCACCTGCGAGCTTGTCAGCCCGCTCATTTCCTTGTACTCCCGCATGACCTGGCACGAAGATGAAACTAATCTTTGCCAGCCGAGACCGCTCCAGAGGCAGCAACCATTCTCTTCGGATCGACCCCTCCTCTATCCTCTTGATCATGTTCATTGAGTCGCTAAGGAAACAAGCCACTAGTGAATGTCTGTGTCTCGAGCCATGTTATTGCTTACTTACTGCCATGACTTCCATGGTCAGGCTACTTGTGGTTTCAGTGAAAGCACCAGAGTCCTCCTTCACAATTCTCCCTCCGGCCGAGCTGTAAAGGCCCATGAGCTTCTCACATGTCGACGACCGACCCATCTGTTGTAGATGACCGCGTCACTGTCTAGCGAATTCTCGAAAATCAACGCTTGTACTTCAGCCTCCACAGCAGCCGGATTTTCTTGTCTGCATTTTCTATCTAGTTGGATGCAAACTGAAAGGATGTGCAGAAGTCTGTTGGCACTTGCACCCACTCCTCGCCCGGTTCTAAGTCCTCAAGTGAACACACCTGTTGAAGAATGTCTTCGGCTTGACCCATCCACGACCGTCCTCTTTTTAACCTGCTGCCTTCACCTTCCTAATTTCACTATGCAGTGGATGCTGTGTGTTTGCGTTAATTCTGAGGTAGGCGCGTGCCCTGCAAACTTGCATTCTCTCTTAAATGGTTGGAAAATCAAGAAGTAGCGCATCGCCCTGCATGCTGTATCTCTTGTACATCCAAGAATAATGCGCATAGCTTCATTCTGTATCCTTTCCATCCTTTCTATCTGCTTATGGCTGAGAGTCAGGATTGCCATTGCATACTCCAAAACAGACATGACCAGCCCCTCGTACAGAAGACATAGATGGCGCTGCTCACAGTTTGCTGCCGCCATCACCCGCATCGCTGCCAAGCCCCGCTTGGCCTTTGTTATCACCTGGTCTATGTGCACATTATAAGCAAGGCTTCGATCAAACCGTATCCCCAGGTAATTCATTGCCTGCGTTCTTTCCACCGTCTCTGAACACAGCATTACAGTTGGTGTTGGATTGTTGACAATATGATTATTCAACGAGAACCAAGTCACTGTTGCCTTTGTTGGGTTGACCATTGCCCCAGCTTCATCACACCGGGTACTTATGCGATTGAGTTATATTGCCGTGGCATGGAGGAATATCAGCAGCAGAGTTGATCCAGAAAACCAAAGACCGAGATCTACGGAGAGCCATGAACGCCTACGCCAGCCGGCACGGCACTTGATGATGATGATGATTGCCGTGTGACGATTCTGTGTAGTCACGTCATTTTCTTCGCTTTCCCTAGCGTTTTGGTTTGGGGGATTCTTTTATCATCATCATCATCATATATTTACGTACGTATTTTGGGAGGGGGAGGAGGGAGGAGGAGGAAGGAAAAAAAAATACGACAGTTGGCAGCGCTGGAATGAAAGGAAGACGTGTAGAAAATTTCATCTCAATCGGATGGACCGTTCGCGAACGTATAAAGGACATACATATATATTTACATACATATATATTTACATACATACATCCTAATTTATATATTAAGATTGAAACACTCTTTGTTTAATACACTAAAGATATTAGATACTGATGATTGTAATCGCGAGACTGGTAAAGTGAATTATAATCGTTTGTTGTAGGAGTGTTCAACGTAGCAGAACTGAGAAAACTATCTGGCCTGCATCAGCTCCATTTGAAAACAAACTCAATGTGGATCTCGGTAAGCGTAAGCCAGCTGCTGCTTTCTTTAAAATTATTCGTGTTGACATCTGTGTGCGAAGAATACGAATTATTTCCTGTCCAATCGTAATTTAGCCACTAGTGTGTGAAATAAGAATAAGCTGAAGTAAAGCTGGATTTTAAAAAAAAACAACAACAACAATAACAATAACAAAGACCAAAACAATATATCCTGGTTTATTGTTCTTGTCTGAATTCCATCTATTCGAGTTGTTCATATTTTATAGAACTTACAGAACATGGGCACTGACGATGGAATTGTACCTTTCCGGTAGGCAACAAAAACACATATCCCCACATGATTGTGAGTTCTTCGTGTCTTGAATGCGAAGTTTGACTACAGACTTCCTAACATCAAGGTGGACAAATCCCGTGACTCTTGAACAGTAAGTAATTCAGCGATGTTTGTAGTTCTTGACGGATGACCGTGATCGATCCTCGCTTCATTAGCCAGGCTAGAATTTGTTTACAAGGACTTCCCTCGTAGAGGTGAAGTGAGGTCTGCTTGTTCTCTTCTTCTTCTCCTCCTTTTTATGCCATTAAAACTCCTTAACTTCTGTTATGGTGGGAAGTGTGTCCAGATGGTCAAGAGTTGGCAGGGCCTCTATGGCGTTGAGGGCATCATCCGCTAGCTTGGTCTCACTTGAGTAAAGCTCTAAATAGTGCTCTACCCATCTATCCATCTGATATTTCTTATCAGTGATGATTTCTCCAGTCAAGGTTTTCAGTGGTGCACTTCTTTTGATCATTGGACCACTGGCTTTCTTTATCCCTTCATACATGCTTCCGATGTTTCCCTTATCACTTGCGATTTGAAAGGACTCACATAACTTGATCCAATAGTCATTCGCACACTGCCTGGCAACCTTTTGCACATCCTTCCTAGCTTGTTTCAGCTCACTCAGAGTGTTATGCGTCGTTCTTTCCTTGTTTCTTAAGAGAGCTATCTTCTTTTTATCAATCAAGGGCTGCAGTATCTGGCTGTTTGCCGCAAACCATTCCTGCCTCTTATGATCCACAGTGCCGTAAACCTCTACAGCTGTTTTATAAATAGTTTCCTTAAGTATACTCCACTTTTCACGTACTGTACAATTGTCTGATGTAGCAGTGAAAGCGTCTTCAAGTTTCTGTTGAAATTCAAAGCACTTTTCAGGATCGTGAGTGTTAATAATATTAATCCTGGGGCTAGATTTGTGTTTAGCTGTGTAGATTCTCTTTGGTCTCGGTGTAACCCTAGCAACAACCAATGAATGATCCGTATCACAGTCAGCACTGTGGTAATTTCGAGTTAATGATGTATGGTTCAGATGTTGTCTCCGTGTGATAATGAAGTCCAGCTGATGCCAATGGCCGGATCTTGGATGTTTCCATGTGACCTTATGCAGCTCTTTAGTTTTAAAAAAGGAGTTTGTAATACATAGGTCATTTCTGGTGCAATGCTTCAGCAGCCTTTGCACATTTTCATTTGAGTTAAATACAGGTAAGCATCAATATAATAAACAGCAAACGTACATGTGTGTATATCTCTAAAAGACATAACTTTGAACTAAGGGGTCAGCAAAAAATATGGAGAACCCTAAATTGAATTTAATAAAGTCACACACGTTTCTTCTCACAGAGAGGAATTGAGTTTCGTTTCATTCTCGTTAGAAGTTAAGATACGCAAGCATAACAACCGCCATTTTATGCTGTCCTTTTAAAATACGCTCTTTTTCTAATTAATACGAAGGAAAGTCATAAAGTAACGGGAATGTTATTATAAAGTGCATGGAAGAGTATGGACAACGGAGAATTCTATTTTTTTTAAAGTTGTATATGCAGTCAACACCAGCATTTTACTGAGGTTTGTTACCTCTGAAGTCGGAGTGGGTTCGCCCTGAGGTCGAGGAACACTGTTAATAGGGAAAGCAAATCCAAACGCAAAATTCAGTCCATCACTACTATAAAATAATGCATATGGCCTACGCTTGAGTTCATAGCGAGCGAGCGATGCAAAAAAAAAAAAAATAACAATTGCCCTTTGTTGATGTCTTGGCAAGTTTTTACGTTCAGTAGTTTGGCATTGCTTTCTGAACGACCGTCTCCCATACCAACACGTTAAAACCAGCGCAACACGGTCTGCTTCCAAATCGGTCACCGCTGTGTTTCGAACGCGGGTAAGCGGCATTACGAATCGCGTTCGCAACGCCATCTACATCAAATTATATTAAAGGATTTAATAATGGCCCTTAAGTGCGATAGAGGTCGCGAGGATCCAGAAATTTGCGCATGCACAATAGCGATATTTAACAAAATGGCTGCCCCACTATCGACTTGCGCCGTGGAAGAATAACTAAGCGTTTTTTTATTTGTTTTTTTTTATTTTTTGGTTCTTTTTTTGGGTCAAAGGGTGTGAAACCTTGTGAAATCTACAGAAGACAGTTGGTTCAGTGTGGAGACTTTGTTTGAATGGGTCTAGAGATTTCAAAATGGAAGAAAATTTTAAAAACCGTTGGATTCTGCTTGAAAAGGCATATAACTGTCGTTTGGGATACCAATGGCCATATAATGATGCACTTTTAGGAAAGGGGTGAATATGTGACTAGTGCTCGATGCAGTTACATGCTGGTGAAAAAAAAAACTGAAGCACTCGATACGACCGGGAACTTTTCACAACAAAGGATATTGTTAGCACGACAATGCCTGCCCTCATGCGACTGCTCATACAGTGGGTACACAACGTGCTCTTCAATCTAAGGTCTTGAAGAATTGAGCATCCAATCCAGACTTGGCATCATCGGACTTTCAAATATTTGAACCCTTCAAAGATCATTTCAGATGACAAAGAGATAACGGAGGATGTGCATAAATGGTCTAAGGCCACACCCAAAAACTTTTTTCCTAGAAGGCATCAAGAAGCTAATGGATAGGTGGACCAGATGTGTTGCCAGGCGCGGGGACCATGTTGAGAAATAATACACACAAAATGTATGGTTCGCAATATTGTCAAAAGATCATTCGTAAAATTCCTGTTACTTAAATACTTCCCCTCGTACGTAAACAAAACGTGCAATGTGCTATGTAAGCAGGACATTAAACAGTGGGTTTAAGAAAATTGGTGCTCTGTCGTGTTCAGTAAGAAACCACATTTACACTGAAGCTCCCTGAAAGTTTTTAATGCTGAAAAATGTAACCACATCTCACATACTAAAGTATGTAGTAGTTGTTGTTACTGTTGATGCTGATGCTTTAGCAGCAGCAGAAATTGCATCCTCATAATCAACAGTAGTAGTAGTAGTAGTAGTAGTAGTAGTAGTAGTAGTAGTAGTAGTAGTAGTAGTAGTAGTAGTAGTAGTAGTAGTAGTAGTGGTGGTAGTAGTAGTAGTAGTAGTAGTAGTAGTAGTAGTAGTAGTAGTAGTAGTAGTAGTAGTAGTAGTAGTAGTAGTAGTAGTAGTAGTAGTAGTTGTTGTTGTTGTAGTTATAGTAGTAGTAGCAGCAACAACACTAGTAGTAGTAGTAGTAGTAGTAGTAGTAGTAGTAGTAGTAGTAGTAGTAGTAGTAGTAGTAGTAGTAGTAGTAGTAGTAGTAGTTGTTGTTGTTGTTGTTGTTGTTGTTGTTGTGGAAACGGTAGTAATAATAGTAGCTTTAGCAGTAGTAGTAGTTGCAAAAACGGCAATAGTAGTAGTGGCAGCAGCAGCAGCAGCAGTAATGGTAGCAGTAGTAGAGGTTTTATGCAGTGGAAATATTATACGTATATAAGACTCACCTGCGGAGACATCGTTATTCAACAATGACCAAAGAAAGAACAAAAAGGATGTAGATATCAGAATCTCCATGTCATAGTATTTTTACACGTCGTCAATTCTAAAAAATGTTCTGGCTACCAGAGATAGTTTTCACACTTATCTAGCAGCTCCTGTCGGTTTGTACAATTTAATATTCAACAGCTGTATGCTTAGTCCTAGTACTCCGTCTATGGAAAGGACTTATCCGGTCTGTATTAAATTTTTTAACGCGGACGAAAATGTTAACGAATAAAAATGTATTGTACAGAGGGAATGTATGTGAGTTAGATTGTGAAACCAAATGAGCGTTAATGTTTATTGCTTTTTTATAATTTAAAAACAAAATGTAGCTTTACAAAATGTACATCTAACTCCACTCAACATGTCTCCCCAGAAATAATAAGTACTACTGTGTGCTAGCTGAGCAATGGTTATATATTAGAGCAAGTATGTTTTATTTCCCTTCATGTAAGGGCGGTTCCAAGTTACACATTCCACCCTGCCTCCTTGCTAGCCTGAGAACGATGCGACATTTCTCATGGAGTAAAGCTCCTTTCTCACTCACGTTGACGACTTCCCCCACGTGTTGTTCACATTATAGTGAAGTATACGCAGTTGCTTCGTCTGGCCTTTATCCCCAGTGGGGCATAAGCATCAAACCAAACCATGCCAAGCAGGCCCTATCTCCTGATGCTCCCCACATGTTGTCTCAATATTATTCATCTCTATAATTCGCTTCCCCTGGTGTTTTAGGTCTACCGCTATTTCGTTTGCCTTGTGGGTTCCAGACAAGAGAGCGTCTAGTTATAGAGTCCTCAATGTGTGTTCTCAGTGTGTGATCCATCCAGAGCCAGCGTCTTTTCCTCACCTCTTGGTTAACTGGGATTTGTTTAGTCCCCCCCCCCCCCCCACCGGTCCCCCACCCCATGTGCATCTGCCGGATGGTGATCTGTAATACCATTTTATTCCCACTATTCTGCGTAACTATAAATTTGTTAATGTTTTGTACTTATTATAATTCTGTTAGCTGTTCTCCGTGTTTCCTGATACATACAGGTAGTGTCGATTTAACAAAGGAAGTATAAGCATCACAAGTGTCGATACCTGCCATGGAATGATCTTCATCTGAACTGAACCTACCCACCGTCGTGGTAACAATATATCGTCTAAATGTTGACAGGCATTATTTTGTTTCATTCCCGTATCGTCCGCAATTTTATGCGCTGGTAAAATATATTTACACTGGAAGAAGCCTCTTTCTTTTCATATTCTAACGAAACTAGTGTCAGTCTCTCAAATTGAACGGAAATCTCTTGTAACATTGTGGTTAATTTTCTGATTTTAAAAATGCCCACACATAATCGTACGCATATTGACAAAGAAGCAATATGAGAGAGTGCGAAACATACATAGGTATTCACTCCTGAGCCATATATGGCAGCATGTACGCAAAACTATTGGACAAAGAGGCTCAAAGACTAGACCTATGATTCATAACATTTAGCAAAAGTACAATTCCGGTTTTCTGAAAGGTACAGTTGCACTGATGCACTAATTTATCTTAACCAATTGTGAAAGAAAACAATTGAATAATATTGATCAACAGAATGATTGTGTTTGTAGATCAGGAAAAGGCTTCCGATAGAGTAGACTGATCCCCATTCTATACCATCGTTGAAGACTACGGGATACAAGGATATTGCTAGAAACATCATAGCCATGTACCACTCGGCCGTAGTGTCAATAAGACACAAGAAGGTATATCGATATGTTTCAAAGTCATACAGAAGTGAGACAAGGGTTTATGACTCTCTCCATGTGGGAGCTATTTAAATATCCCACATGGCCAGAATATCCAAAGACCAAAGAAGCAAGCCTTGACAGAATCAAATTCAGAACAGTTAGAACTTTTTACTTCAATGAAACAACTGATGCCACAGGAAATAATGACTTCTATTTTGCAGCTCCGATAGTGCCTGTTTTGATTAGCGACGAGGGAGATTGCACAATCATATAAAGATTTGGTCCAGCAAGCAGCAGATACATATTATTATAGAACACAGCCAAAACCGAGTAATGCAATATAGCAGATCGCCTGGTCCGACTAGTATACAGATAATATCACATCTCTGAAACATCGGGCACTGGACCCGGCAATTATTCCTCCCTAATGTGCATAAGTGGAAGATGATGATGATGATGGATGCCCTTATTTCTCGATCTCATGGGATTACATCAGATTTATCGTTTTAACAATTTTAATGATAGTTATTAAGGAGCTTTTGGGAGAGTCTGACACTGATAGCACGTGCACTAGAGGTTATTCAGTTAAAATATTTTAGCTGTGGTCTATGGAAAAGCAGCTCCGTAGCCGAAAGTTTTTAAACGGACGTGGTTCGTGATCCCACATACCCCGTTCGAATACAGCTCCTCGCGATTTGGCACAAAACGCGTTAAGTTGGTTTTTTTTACGAATGGTATGGGTACCGGTCGTTCAAAATGCAATTGCCAACTCCTGAACGTAAACTAGCCAAGAGATCACAACAGCAAAGCATGCTGGTGCTGATTGCAACGTCCTGTAAAGGATATGCAACTAACTAACATATGGAAAACAAAACTAACAGTGAAAGTTCGTCATCATATGATGGCACATGTCGAATTATGCTTGCTCTAATGGGCCACACTTGTGTCCCAACGTTTGCTTTGTCTATCACAATAAATGTGAGCAGTATTTAATAATTATACCTAAATAAAAATAGTGATTAGTTGGTTCTCCATTCTAATGAGTACAAATCTGCCTCGTGTCTTCCTTACTTGTTCAATTTTGTGTAAAAATGATGCGCTTCAAAATATGACGTTGTAAATGTATTTTGGTGGCGTTAAGGGGCAGTTTATTCTAATAATAATGAAGAAAAGTGATGTGTCTATCATTATTCGGTAAATTGACTTGGATTATCCTCAAATAGGGAGACGCAGTACCTTGGAAAGTGACATTTTTTAATAATTGTAACCCCTTTCTTCTAAATATATGTTACGAAATCCAACATTATTATTATGACAGTTTTAACCTCTTCCAAAAGTATAATACAGAAGCGTTCCCTGTGCAATCTCCTTTAATTTGATATATAATACAATATATCTGCAGCTATGTTAACTATTTTTTACATCATTACTGAGACACACCCTACTTCCCATTTTCTTCCATCAATTTGGTTGGTTGCAAACCCACTTTTTGTTTGACAGTGAATCAGTTAGTTTAATCATTTACTCACGTCTGAGCCCCACACAAGTAGCCTATGCGTCTGCTGTAGTCGATAACCGGATTTCACTACTCAAAGAAAACATTCAACAGTTTGAGTCCAAGCGAAGTGAATGGGTATATATTGTTACAAATGTAAGAAACTACAAAGTATAATTCTCCCTTGTACGTTATTCTGCGAAAAATTTTAAATAAAGAGACAGTGGAGAACATAGGCGTTGTTGTTCTGCATCTTCGTTAAAGTTGTTCTTGGTACACATCCATGTCCTGCATCGTCCAGCCTTACATGACGTATGAGCCTTATGATTCTCAATAAATTTTTGAACTCAGTACATTTTTAAGCAGGTACCATACATTCCATTGTTTACGGCAACAATGCCTTTTAATGTGTCACCCCTGCTAAGAATCATTATGCAAAGGGTTGGGAAGGAAATGCAACCAGAAACAGGGGAAGCGTGGAGATTTTGGTGTAGCAGCTAGAGTGAAGCTGACAAAAGCAAGGGCGAGGTCGTGCGAGGGTTCAGTGCCTGCGTTCGACGTTCGCTACAAGAGAAAAAGATTGGCCACCTATTCCTCGGTGTGCTCAGGCCTACAAAATGTGATGCCCCCAACATATCCCATGCTGACAGCAAGTTCCTGCTACGGGACTTGTATACAGGGGAAGAACAATATGGATTTGTAGAAGTTAACGGTATACAAATGCCTTTTTGCTAAGAACGTTAATAGAGCGTTCAACAGAAGAATGAGTTACACCTTTGCTCCATTGACTACACACAAAGGCTTTAGTTATAGTAAGAAACGTGGACATGATAAACATGCTTACAGATCTCCAAATTAGTCATTGGTCGCGGTTCCAACTTCACGGCGACGGGTCGTCCCCATTATGCTCCGTTCCTGTGCCAGTGAATATTACAAAATGCTCCGCATTGCCCAATATGAAAAGTGGAACAGACAGGAGTCAACAGCGACGGGTCGTCCCCATTATGCTCCGTTCCTGTGCCAGTGAATATTACAAAATGCTCCGCATTGCCCAATATGAAAAGTGGAACAGACAGGAGTCAACAGTCCGCACAGGTATACTATGCATAATGCCGCCGCCAGATCTCCAAATTGATGAGGAAAACCTTATCAGAAATGAGGAAATCGTGACTGCAGTAGAGGTTATAGCAGCGCTAGATTTTATCAGAAGGCAGCACGGTAAATGGTTTAGCCGTGTACCTAGATTACCAACTAACAGTATACCACGACATTCAATGATGTACAGACCAAATGGAAACAGAAGAAGAGGCCGGCCACGTAAACGCTGAGCCGAGGGAATAGCAGAGTCCATGGGAATCTCGATTCATGAAGCTTGTAAACGGGACACTCCCGCTGTTATGATTCACCTCGACACTGCAAGGTACAAGAGGAGCAAGGTGAGATGAGATGAGAACCTTAGACTTGTAAAAAATGTATACTGGAAATAACAACCTAACATTAACGAAGACACAAACAATAGATTGCACGATTTATTGCCTGGCATATTTCGCTGCATCTCGTCAGGTACATACTGCAGAAATCACACAACTTACGTGAATTAACTAGATAAATCCTTCAAGTCGAAATATACACATATTCGCACAAGTAATGTCACTTATCTACCACGGTAAATTTAAGCTGACTAACATGTCTTTCTGTTAATATATCACTGAGCACTGAAAAGGTAACAACGTCAGTACTAGACAACCCAGAGAAGTATGTGAGGAACTTATCGTCGTACGTACTCAACAACATTGAAACGGAGGCCCTTGCATATGGATTAAAATTATGCATAAAGCCTAAACACATCAACCGTGTTGAGTCGCAAGCACAGTTTGAAATGTTGTTTGATCAAGTCTCCAAGTTATCACCTACCTCTGCTGAGTCTGTCGGGTGGCTGAAGGCCAAACTGGTAGATTTAGAACACCAGTATCGCACAACACCCTCTAAACAGACATGTCCGCTGACCAACGAACACCTTACTGCCTTAAAAGCGTTAAAGGCTAACAAAACCCTCGTCATACTGAAACCTGACAAAGGGAGCGGTACAGTACTGATGGACATGTCAGACTACCAGAGAAAAATGGATGTAATATTGTCAGATGAATCCAAATTCAGGATAGATCAAAAAGTAAACAAGTCGGAGGACCTGGATGCTATAATGAGGAAAGAGATCCAGTCACTTGTGAATGCGGGACTCATCAGTGAGGCCACTGCAAAAACGCTCACACCACGTGACTCACACACTCCTCAGATGTACGGTCTACCCAAACTTCACAAGCCCGGCATCCCGCTAAGACCTATCCTGTCCATGGTGAACTCTGCACAACACCGAATGGCGAGATGGCTAGCCGAAATGTTAAAGCCAGTACGACAGTCCTTCGATCAAAAATACTCAGAGATACATTCCAACTGGTGGAATTACTGGATACTATGGACATAAATAACAAACACATGGCATCCATGGATATAGCCTCCCTATTCACTAACGTTCCATTAGAGGAGACAGTGAAAATAATAAGGGAACGCATTGAAGACAAACAACTAAAATTAGGCATACCAACACCTATTCTGGAGAGGCTACTACTACTATGTACCGCCAACATACAATTCAATTTTCTAACTAAGTCATACCGCCAAATTGACGGAGTGGCCATGGGGAGTCCTCTTGGTCCTATTCTAGCGGACATCTTCATGGCACATTTAGAAGAAAAGAGATCCTCAGACATCAACAACTTGGCCTTTTACCGTCGTTATGTGGACGATATACTAATTATCACCACAGACGAGCTACAAGCAACATCGTTTCATGCCACAATGAACAAGACGCATAAAAACATCTCTCTATCTATGGAACACGAACACAACGAAGCGTTACCGTTCCTAGATATTCTAATGAGACGTAGAGCAGACGGAACAATTCAAAGATCGGTGTATCGCAAAGGGACATGGACTGGCCAATACCTAAATTTTCAGAGCTTCACACCTGTCCAGTACAAACGGGGCTTAGTACGGACCTTGTTTGACCGTGCTAGAAAGATATGCACCCAGGACACACTGACAGAGGAATTTGAAACTCTGAAGAATGTCTTAAACCTGAATGGGTACTCCACAGGATTTATAAAGCGCCACTGCCAACAGCCCAAACCCAAAGCAGACGTAACTACAGTCCCTAAACTCAAGGTATTCATCCAGCTAACCTTTCGAGGGGATGACGTAATGCAACGTCTACAAGACCGGCTTACTACAGCAGTAGGCCGAACATTCTGTGCGGCAACTCCAGTCATTAGATTTAAAACCGTACCGATTCCTACACCAGCAGTCAAAGAGCCTGTTCCTCTGTACGCCACAAACAATTGTATTTACCAATTCACATGTAGATGCCAGGCCGTTTACATTGGTAGAACAGAGAGACAACTTAACAAACGGGTGTCAGAACACATACCTCAATGGGTCAACAAGATACAACACACAGGAGATGCTAGCCTCGTGGGGTCAACACACCGGAAGCTCCCGGCGTCTTCAATCGGTAGGCACATTGTCGACAGTGGCCATATGGTGGACAGAGACACTGCATTTCGCGTGTTGTTTAACACACAAAATACTCGCTTGTTAAAATTTGCAGAAGCAATTATGATCTATCAACGCAAGCCAGAATTGTGCAAACAGAAAGACATGTTAGTCAGCTTAAAATTACCGTGGTAGATAAGTGACATTACTGTGCGAATATGTGTATATTTCGACTTGAAGGATTTATCTAGTTAATTCACTAAGTTGTGTGATTTCTGCAGTATGTACCTGACGAGATGCAGCGAAATATGCCAGGCAATAAATCGTGCAATCTATCGTTTGTGTCTTCGTTATTCAAACCTAATATTAATATTGGGAATGATGCATTAGGTCAGTACCACCAATCAAGACCTCTATTCCCTATATAGTGAATGTAGTATGTGAAATTAGAAGATATGAGAGGAATCGCCATCGGAGGACATAACATCAACAACATAAGATTTGCAGATGAAACCGTATTCACTGCAGACAATGAACATGAGCAGTAGCATTTGGAATATGCGGTTATTGCACACAGTGAGCAACCAGGACTAGAGTTAAATTGTAAGAAAAGAGAAAATATTGTCATCACTACGAAGACAGAAATGCCACAATGTAACATCTAAGTAAATGGTGGAATTCGGCACTTCAGCCTCCGAACAGTCATAATGTCTTATGGAAGATGCCTAGTAGAGATTAGAACAAGAATCTCTGTGACGAGGGAAGCCTTTTGCAGGATTGAAAACATACTCATCAGTAACAAGCTGTCAGTTGCAGTGAGAAAGTGGATGTTGAAGCGGTGAGAAAAGGGGTGTTGAAATGATATCCATCCATCCATCATGTGCCATGCCGGTAAGCGTGGGCGGTCATGTTCTGCCATCTGACTCGATCACCAGAGTCGTGGATCAGCTCCGTGTTTCTGTCTCGACCATGCCACAAGGTCAAGCCATCCAGGTACTTGCTTCTAGGTCTTCCCCTTGGTCTGTTCCCCTCGATCTTACCAGTTGTCACAAATTCTCCAATCCATTTCTTCTCATAACATGCCCAAAAAATTTTGATGCCTACGTCTAATTTCTCTAATCAATTTACGATCTTCATTTGTTTCTTGAAGGACTTGTTCATTGGTCTTTCTGGCTGTCCATGGTATTCTTTGCATTTTCCTCAGAAACCACATCTATATCTATAAAACAAAGTGTATGTATATGTGTATGTATATATGTATGTATGTAAATATGTATGTCCTTTATTTGTTCGCGAACGGCCTATCCGATTGAGATGAAATTTTCTACACGCCTTCCTTTCATTCCAGAGCTGTCAACTGTCATAGTTTTTTTTTCTTCTTCCTCCTCCTCCCTCCTCCCCCTCCCAAAATACGTACGTAAATATATGATGATGATGATGAAAGAATCCCCGAACCAAAACGCTAGGGAAAGGGAAGAAAATGACGTGACTACACAGAATCGTCACACGGCAATCATCATCATCAAGTGCCGTGCCGGCTGGCGTAGGCGTTCATGGCTCTCTGTAGATCTCAGTCTTTGTTTTTTTTAATCAACTCTGCTGCTGATATTCCTCCATGCCACGGCAATATCAATAACAATTCATCTTTTTATGTGTAAGGAAGTTATCTACAGTCGTGTAGAAGGGAAGAACTAGACGAGTATGAATTCGGAATGGCGAACTCTCTCCCCCTCTCTTCTCCTCCCTCTACCTCCTCCCTCCACCCTTCTCCTCTTCCTCCTCCCTCTCATCCCTCTCCCTCCTACCTCCTCCTTCTCCCTCTTCCTTCTCCCTCTTCCTCTCCCCTTCTCCTCCATCCTCCTCCCTCCTACTCCCTCCGCCTCCTCCCCCTCCTCCCTCATCTTCCCTCCTCCTCCCTCTCCCTCCTCATCCCTCCTCCTCCTGCCTCCCTCCTCCTCCTCCTGCCTCCTTCTCCCTCATCATCCTCCCTCCTCCTTCTCCCTTCTTCTCCCTCTTCCCTCTTCCTCCTCCTACCTCCTCCCTCCTCCTCCTCCCTCCACCCTCCTCCTCCCTTCTCCTCCTCTTCCTCCTCCCTTTCCTTCCTCCTCCTCCTCCCTCTACCTCCTCCTCCCCCTACCTCTTTCCTCCTCCCTCCTCCTCCCCTTCCACCTCTCTTTCCTTCCTCCCCTCCTCATTCTCCCTCCTTCCTCTCCCTCCTTCCTCCTCCTCCTTCCTTCTTCTCCCTCCTCCTCCTCCCTCCTCCTTCCTCCTCCTCCCTCTCCTCCTCCTCACTCCTCCTCCTCCTCCTCCTCCTCCCTCTACCTCCTCCCTCCTCCTCCCTTCACATTCCTCCCCCTCCCTCCTCCTCATCCCTCCTCCTCCCTCCTCCTCATCCCTCCTCCTCCCTTCTCCTCCTCCCTCCTCCTCCTCCCTCTACCTCCTCCTCCCTTCACATTCCTCCTCCTCCCTCTTCCTCCTCCTCCCTCCTCCTCCTCATCCCTCCTCCTCCTTCTTCCTCCCTCCTCCTCCTCCTCCCTCCTCCCCTCCTCCTTCCTCCTCCTCCCTCTCCTCCTCCTCACTCCTCCTCCTCCCTCCTCCTCCTCATTCTACCTCCTCCCTCCTCCTCCCTTCACATTCCTCCTCCTCCCTCTTCCTCCTCCTCCTCCCTCCTCCTCCCTCCTCCTCCTCCCTCCTCCTCATCACTCCTCCTCCCTCCTCCTCCTTCTTCCTCCCTCCTCCTCCCTCCTCCCCCTCCTCCTTCCTCCTCCTCCCTCTCCGCCTCCTCCCTCCTCCTCCTCCCTCCTCCTCCTCCCTCCTCCTCCCTCTACCTCCTCCTCCTCCCTCCTCCTCCCTCTACCTCCTCCCCCCTCCTCCCTTCACATTCCTCCTCCTCCCTCTTCCTCCTCCTCCCTCCTCCTCTCTCCGCCTCCCTCCTCCTCCTCTTCCCTCTACCTCCTCCCTCCTCCTCCCTTCACATTCCTCCTCCTCCCTCCTCCTCCCCTCCTCCTCTTCCCTCCTCCTCCTCCCCCTCCTTCTCCTCCTTCTCCCTCCTCCTTCTCCCTCTTCCTCCTCCCTCTTCCTTCTCCTCCTTCTCCCTCCTCCTTCTCCCTCCGCCTCCTCCCTCTTCCTTCTCCCTCCGCCTCCTCCCTCCTCCTACTCTCTCCTCCTCCTCCCTCCTCCTCCCTCTCCCTCCTCCTCCCTATCCTCCTCCTGCTCCCTTCTCCTCCTGCGTTCTCCTCCTCCCTCCTTCTCCCTCCTCCTCCCTCTTCCTCCTCCCTCCTCCTCGCCTCCTCCTCCACCCTACTCCTCCCTCCTCCTCCTAATCCCTCCTCCTCCCTCCTCCTCCCTCCTCCTCCCTCTACCTCCTCCCCCCTCCTCCCTTCACATTCCTCCTCCTCCCTCTTCCTCCTCCTCCCTCCTCCTCTCTCCGCCTCCCTCCTCCTCCTCCTCCCTCTACCTCCTCCCTCCTCCTCCCTTCACATTCCTCCTCCTCCCTCCTCCTCCTCCCCTCCTCCTCTTCCCTCCTCCTCCTCCCCCTCCTTCTCCTCCTTCTCCCTCCTCCTTCTCCCTCTTCCTCCTCCCTCTTCCTTCTCCCTCCGCCTCCTCCCTCCTCCTACTCTCTCCTCCTCCTCCCTCCTCCTCCCTCTCCTCCTCCTGCATGGGCGAAATAGAGAACACACTGAACCGTTCAACAGGGATTCATTGTCAAAGAAATGTGGTTATTAAGACAAACGAAAGTGAGGGAAATGAAATACTTTGGGCGTGTAGAGTCTGGAAAAGATGTATATGGAGGGAGGCCTAACGAGTAAGCGGACAAGAGGAAAACCCAACATGGATGGGTATATCTTATATATAAAAGGCGATCTCCGTCCGTCTGTCTGTCTGTCTATATGTCCCTAATGCGCTCGCGAACGGCCCATCCCATTGAGATGAAATTTTTTACACGTCTTCCTTTCATTCCAGCGCAGCCCACTGTCATATTTTTTTAGTATGAAAGTTTGAAGATTTTATATTTCTTTACACTGTCGCCAACTCTAAGAAGACATGGAACAACCTCAGCCATTATTAAATCTACAGGCATATGCGTTATATTCCTCCTCCTCCTCCTCCTCTCCCCTCCTCCACCTCCTACCCTCTTCTTCTTCTCCTCCCCCTCCTCCCTCTCCCTCCTCCATCCTCCTCTTCTCTCTTTCTCCTCCTCCTCCCTCCTCCTCCCTCTTCCTCCTCCCAGCTCCTACTCCTCCTTTTTCTTCTTCTTCTGCTGCTGCTGCCGCTGCTCCATTTACCCAAGTTAATATATTACCAAGTTGGTCTTCGTTTATCTAAGGTTGTTCTAACTGCAACCAATAAATGATTAGACAGACAGACAGACAGACAGACAGACAGACAGACAGACAGACAGACAGACAGATAGACAGACAGACAGACAGACAGACAGACAGTCAGTCGGGAACGGGAACTTATATGACTACTCATATGAATTAAATGAGATGCTCCCCATCAGGGGCTGGGCGAAGCCGGGCCGGATCAGACAGATAGACAGACTGACAGACAGACAGACAGACAGACAGACAGACAGACAGACAGACAGACAGACAGACAGACAGATAGATAGATAGTCGGGAACGGGAACGTGAGCTTATATGACTACTTATATGAATTAAATGAGATGCTCCACACCAGGAGCTGGGCAATGCCGGGCCGGGTCAGACAGACAGACAGACAGACAGACAGACAGACAGACAGACAGACAGACAGACAGACAGACAGACAGATAGACAGACAGACAGACAGTCGGTAACGGGAACGGGAACTTATATGACTACTTAAATGAATTAAATTAGATGCTCCCACCAAGGACTGGGCGAAGCCGGGCCGGGTCAACTAGTCTCTATATAAAACATATGTTGTCATATACTTGTGAAACATGACTTACTAAGCAGACAAATTGAAAATCTCAAATGGCAGCGGAAATGTGATTTCCGGGGAAGATAAACAGAATAAGTAGGCTGAGATTTTAAAAAAAAAATTTTTTTAAAGAATAAGGCCGCACTTAAAAAAGAAAACCGCAAATTGATTAGAGCAATTAATCATATTGAAACACAGAAGCCACAAACAATATGTTGCGCAATTTACTGACTTGGCATATTTCGCTGTATCTCGTCAGGTACATATTTTTTGTTTGCATATCCTTTACAGGACATCGTTGTCAACACCAGCATCTTTCAGCTGTATGTTGATTTCTAGGCAAGATTACGCTCAGTAGCTTGCCATTGCTTTCTGAGTGGCCGGCTCACATACCACGAAAGTTACCGATGCGTTTCGAACCACTGCTGATTCTCACCGTCATCACGTCACCGACGAAATTATACGAGATTACGGAGAAAAGTCATAACCTCTAAGCCACGAAGCCGGCCTTCAGGTACATACTGTGGTTATATATCATATGATGTTAATAATGTTTAAGCTGAAACAATTGAAACACATAGTCAAGGGCATTGTTCGAATGTGGAACATCTGTTATCCCCATGGTAATTTCAAATTTAACACGAATTCTGTCTGTTGCACAAAACCGGATGGAACCGTCTAATTGCTAACGTATTACTATATTTCAGCAATCGTTTATTGTTCGTCGAATATAATATATGAAACGCTGTTTTCTTTGTTCACGTTTTAGTCGTCAACAGGTAATATACTATGGGCATGTCATGAAAATAAATAAACTTAAACATTCAGCGGCAACTGCAAACATTAATCGGAAAAGAGCAAAGGGATCTCATCTCATCTCATCTTGTTCCTCTTGTACCTTGTGGTGTCGAGGTGAAGTATAAACAGTGGGAGAGTGCCCGTTCATGGGCTTCATGTATCGAGATCCGATGGACTCTGCTATTCACTATGTCCATCGTTTATGTGGTCGGCCTCTTTTTCTGCATCCAATTGGTCTAGTACATCATTGCTTGCTGTGGTATACTGTTAGTTGGTAACCTAGTTACATGGCCAAACCATTTGACTTGCTGCTTTCTAATAAAATCTAGTGCTGCTTTAACCCTCACGTTAGTCCTGATTTCTTCATATTCTTCTCAGGAACCTCATTTCTGTTGTTGTGATTTTTCTTTTCTCTTTTTCTGTCATTTGTCCAGGTTTGGCATTGGCAGCATAGAGTTGGTAGGAAGATTGTGTTGTAAAGTGCTTTCTTAGTAGTTATTGATACATGTTTGTTCTTTATTATTGGTGCCATTTGTCCAATGAATTGATTTGCCTTATTGCACCTATTTTCGATCTCGTCTTCTGATCTGCCATTTGATGATATTTTACTTCCTAGGTACTTGAAACTCTTTACTTGTTTCAAGGGATGTTCGTTTAGGTGAATTGTTGTTGTTTGTTCTTCTTTAGTTATAGTCATTACCTCTGTTTCGCTTGTGCTAATTTTCATGTTATATTCCCTACACATTTCGTTTAGTCTATTCATGTGGTCTTGTAATTCAGCTTCTGATTTTGCTATTAGTGATTGGTCGTCCGCAAACAGGAGTTCTCTAATGGTTAGATTTGCAGATGGTTCTTCTTCTGTGTTCTCGTCATGCGGTATTCTTGCTGTCTCTGCTTGGCTGGTTTCTTTGCATATGTTGTCTATATATGTTATGAACAAGAGAGGTGACGGGACACAACCTTGTCGTACTCCAGATCTTATGGTGAAGGGTTCTGAGTGTCCTCCAGTTGCTCTCACTATGCATTCACTGTGGTTGTATAAACTTCTACATAGGTTTGTTAGATGTGTACTCACTCCATATTCTCTAAGGATTTCCCACAGCTTGTTTCTATCTACTCTATCGAATGCCTTTTCTTGGTCGACAAAGTCTAAGTAGGGTGTTTCATTTAATTCGATTGATTTTTCTATAAGTTGTCTAAGAGCAAATATGGCATCTGTGCATCCTTTGTTTTTCCTAAATCCAAGTTGTGTTTCGCTTAGCTGGGGTTCTAAATCATCACTATTTCATTTTAGAAATTATGCTCTCTTGGGTGTAACCTTCGTTAACAACCTTCGTTAACCACATTACTGCAATGTAACCAGCAATAATGAAACTACGCATTTATTTTATCTGTTGGCGTTTACAGAAAACAAGTGAAGCGAGTGTGAAGACTGCTTTATTCCGTGTCGCAAATTGGTTTTTCTTCAGTGCGCAAAGATGCCCGGCACATTGTTGTGGTATAGTAAATATTTCTACTTGTATTACGTCGGACACTTGAAAGAAAATGTCAGAGTGCCACAGCTGAGCTAAATAATGCCGGAGCGGATGCTTGTTAGACACTTCTTCTGAGTCGCTCGCTTCTGATATATTGCATATAAATGTTTCCAGATACGCCACCTTCCTGCCTTCTTCGTCATCACAGTATTGACATTTTATTTCTCTCTATTTGTCGTGTTTTTTATTTATTTTTTTTTTTCATATCCCTTACAGGACGTTGCAATCAACATCAGCATTTTTCAGCTGCTATTGATGTACTAGGCAAGAGTACGCTCAGTAGTTTGCCATTGCTTTCTGAGCGACCGGCTCACATACCCCGTAAGTTACCAACGTGGCGAGAACCCTTGCACGATGTTCTCATTTTCTGATGAAAATGGCATCGTGGGGAGGAATAATTTGCGGTCCAGTGCCCGATGTTTCAGAGATGTGTTATTTATCTGTATACTTAGTGGACCAGGCGATCTGCTATCTTGTATTACTTCAGTTTTGGCTGTATTTATACTCATATTGTATCTGCTGCTTGCTGGACTCAAATTATTTATATGATTGTGCAATTTGCCCTCGTCGCTATAAAACAGGCACTTATCGTCTGCAAATAGAAGTTCATTTATTTCCTGTTGATCAGTTGTTTCATCTGAAGTAAAGTTGTGTGAGAAACATTCTCATTCTCATTCCTCATTGATTTATTTATTATTATTATTATTATTATTAAAATTATTTGTATTATTAAGAATAATGTGTTAAAAGGCAGGAGAATCGACTTCATTGCACTGTGTTTTAACCCGTATAGCCTGGTCTCTTTTTGGCAGGGTGGCCTGCCTAAAACTTGCACAAAGCACGAACTCCGTAGCTCTAGCGACAACCCCCAGGCGTCTCCGAGAAAATTGCACTCGTGAACCGAACGACGTACACCGGAATCGAACCCACAACCTTCGCAGTGTGAGGCAGATGGTGTAACCATTTTGCCGCGGAGACTCCTTGTATTAAATGTTAGTTGCATATCCTTTACGGACGTAGCAGTCAATCCCAGCATATTTTGGCTGTTCGTGATTCCTGGGCAAGTTTATGTTCAGTAGTTCGCCATTGCTTTCTGAACGACCGGAAGCCATACCATTTCATTAAAAAAAAAACCACACAGCTGTGTTTCGAAAGCGGTATACGGGATTATGAACTGCGTTCGTAACCCCTTCGCCTATTAATAGAGGGAATGTGCAGTCTGCTTACAACTGACAAGTTGCATGTCTTTTGCAGAACGTTGCGATCAACCCCAACACTTAGTTGACTTTCTATACAAGTTTACGTTCAGTAGTTTGCCATTGCTTTCTGTGAAATCACCGTTGAAGTCAAACTCGTCGATGTATGGGTTGATCCCGCTACCCCGTCGTCAGCGTATCGGAAGTTTAAGAGCTAGAGCGCTCTATCCGTTTGGCTTCCTCGACTGCTCTGTCTGTATACAGCAGAGATGGAGTATTTGGGTCTCTCGGCTTCCTCGACTGCTCTGTATACAGCAGAGATTAGGTATTTGGGTCTCGCGGCAGACATATCCGACCTTTTCCAGACATTTGAAAACCGGGTCAGCCTTCCCAGATAGTTTTCTAGGACATTGAATTGTTTCAATGGTTTGATGTCATAATGTCCATTTAAACCACAGAAGATCCACATTTGACCTGTCTAGCCACTGTCTACAGCGGCGCTCAGAGGTAGAGACAGAAATGCATTATATGGAAAGGACATGGCCGGGGCTGCAAAATATGGCTAAGGAAGGGGCGGTTTGGGTGAGTTAGTTGAGGGCGAATGCTCCATTATGGGAAGAATGGCGAAATAAGAAGAAAGGACATACATTTGACTGACATTATTTGTCAATTATTTTGGAGTGACTTGATGAGTACCTGGGCATTGGCCATTGCATCGTTTATGATTCTATTATCTCGTGGGGTCCGCTAATTGCAAGAACCCCCTGCCCATTCGGTGATGGTCATTTATCCACGGTGTACGACGTGGACGTACGAAAGGTCTTGCCTTTTATTTTTGTTCTGTTAAACCAACAACGAACAAAATGGCGGCCACGGTGAGGGTGGAATTAACTTGTTACTCGCAACACGGCGGCCTTAACGTTCGTAAGTGCCTGGGATTGAAATCATCATACCACGAGCATTTAGTTGACTTATTGCTCTTATGGAACATATACATTCATAAATAACTGTCGATTATGTTGAGTCACTAGCATAGATGTAATGTGGAAAAACTGCATACACCTATACACACATAAGCACACACACACACACACAAACACACACACACATGCACACACACACATGCAAACACACACACACACACACACATTGTATTCAAGAACTCTCTTCATCGCATCATAAACTATTCGTCCTCCGGTCTCTTCTTTCAGATCACATTAGGAGATACTTAGCTACGTGCACAAACATCGTTGCAGCTTGTATATGCATCTTTGTATATATTTAAATATTCTGCAGTGTACATGTTTCCCAATTCTGACATCTTCCCAGAGACTACAACAACTCATTTCCAAATGCTTCGGGATTTTTAACGGGCGCAGTCTTCGCACAGAGCTTTCTATTGTGTATACTTTTTTTCGAAAAGGCGGGTGATCTAATCCACTAACAATATCCCTGTGTGGGATAGTTAAGATAGAAAGTGCCTCTGGAACAATTTACCACATGAAAAAAATTGACCTTACATGTCAAAACAATGTTTTCCCGTAGTGAATTTGAATAACGAATTTCAGCTTGAACGATGTATCTAGATATTTTACTCTACGTTGTGTGACATCTGCAGTATGTACCTGACGAGATGCAGCGAAATACGCCAGGCAATAAATCGTACATTCTATGGTTTGTGTCTTCGTTATTCAAAGACCTTACATATGTTGGCATTCGGTACAATCCATTATAGTACGCGTATAGGTCTCTAAACCACGCAAACCACGTGCATATACACGTGGGTGGATGTGAGCGTGGGTGCGTGAGAGAGCGAGAACCCAACAGTGTGTGAGAGGGAGTGAGAAAGAGTGAGTGGGGGGGGGGGGTGCTGCTGTTCTTAAGCCGAAGTATAATTTTGTGTGCGCCAACACGTACAAGTTTTATATGAACTGAAACATCAATGAAAACTAAATTAGTAGAACTTGGGTCACATGACAAAAACGTTCTCATTTTATTTACAATCTTATAAATGGAGGAATGGACATCAAAGGGAACGAAAATGCGCACAATTTCTTTATTTATTTATAGTCAAGTGAGGAAACATGGGAAATAATGAAAGTGCAATATAATGCTTATGCAAATTTCCCAGGTTAGGGTCACGACCAACGATACCTCCTGTTGAAACTGAGAATGCTATACTTTGTGTGAAGACAGGGAACGATCCAGCACTAAACACTGCACTAGAGACGTTAACGATATGGGAGAACTGAGGTGGGAAAAATAAACAATTCTCGCTCACATCTTGAACAGCAGATACGGTCACGATGATCTATTAAACTTATGACTAGAACATTTTTAAGGAAACGAGGAGCCACAACATGTGCAAATAATGACCCCATAAGTTCAATGTAGAGAATTCCTCGAGTGAAGCTAACACAAGGAGGCCATAAACAACAGGTCGCACAGTTTGCTGCCTGGCATATTTCCCTGCATCTCCTCGGCGGTGCTTATATGTATAAACAACAGGTCGCACAGTTTGCTGCCTGGCATATTTCCCTGCATCTCCTCGGCGGTGCTTATATGTATAAACAACAGGTCGCACAGTTTGCTGCCTGGCATATTTCCCTGCATCTCCTCGGCGGTGCTTATATATAAACAATAGGGGGGATATGTTTTTTGCGCCCGCTGGCTGTGAGCTCAAGTGTAGTTCAAACACACTACTTCTAGTAGTGCCGGACTGAATTTTGCGTTTGTATTAGCTTTCCCTATTAACAGCGTCCCTGGCCATAAGGCGAATCCCCTCCGACTTCAGAGGTACTTGTAATTTACATCCCCGAAACAAGGACGAGAGGTCAACATTTTAGTCCAACTGTCCGGTGTAAAGGATGAACCCCTTACCTCAGCATCAGCTCACCGGATGTTTTAGAACACGCGTTCTTATCTAATCGGCCATGCTGACCTAATATGTGGGGGAGAGAGAGAGAGAGAGAGAGAGAGAGAGAGAGAGAGAGAGAGAGAGAGAGAGAGAGAGAGAGAGAGAGAGAGAAGGGTAAAGATGCATCAAATCCACAAGAGAGAGGTGGTCGAGCGCCTGTGGGACCAGATGGAGAAGGCGGGATGGGGGAGGGGGAGAGACAGACTGAGAACCCGTATGTGGAAAGAATGATATGGCGGGGGATCGGCAGGGGTTCTGGAAGAATCTCAAAACTGTGAGGGAAGACAGGGAGAACTTTCAATCAGATAGCAGGGGGAACTATTAGTAGTATGACTCTTCGCTGGCCATTGAACGATTGGGCGGAGCACGTATGGGAATGTCCTGAGTGCAGTGATGTCGGTTCTTAGCTCAACTCGACTCAACATCTAAGCATGCTATGCCCGTCATCATCATCGTCACCATTTTGTGCATCTTAAACTCTAAGGCTCTCTCATCACGGCCCGCTGAAAAGTTTCCCGATCTCTTATTTCTCCTGCCTCGTGCACCCTCATGCCCATGGTGCCCGCAGTGTCCATCTTTGAACATGTCCCGTGCCTATCCTTCCGGGAACCATGCCTTCGGTCAGTTTTATTTATTTTATTTTTTTTTTTAGCCAGTGTGACGTTTAATATTGCCAAAGTATGTTAGTTTCCGAGACATGGCGCTGTCTCATCTCATCTCATCATGTTCCTCTTGTACCTTGGTGTCGAGGTGAAGTATAAACATCGTGAGAGTGCCCGATTATGGGCTTCATATATCGATATTCCCATGGACTCTGCTATTCCCTCCGTCCAACATGGCGCTGTATTCTTTGATATTCGGTATTTCTCTTCTTCTTGGTCCACCATAATCTAAGAACTGTTCTGTAGCATTTAAGCTCACATGCTCCACTGTCCTTCTTAAGTAATTGTGACATGGCCCTTGATCCGCTTCCGTATTTTGCCACAGGAAACATGCTTGATCTCAAAATGTAGCTTAACTAGTTTGCTGGTGTTGTGCCACAGGTTCTCAGTGCTATTTAACCACTGCACACTGGCCAGTTGCGAAGGACTTCTTGTGAACATTCCCCATGCTGTTGACTACGCAGCCAATTTACTCAACGTTTGTGACACCATCCTTACGTGTATATTTTCTCGGTCTTGTCTCGTCGCTGCTTACGTTTATTTAACATTTGGTGCACCCAGAGTCTGACACACCAGATTGTTTTGGGTCACGTGCCAGTTCCTTAAGGTTATGGGGTAAATTTCGGTTGACGCACTGTAAAGGTCATGCAAGTAGCTTTTAACTCCAGGAAATAAAAAGAAAGATCGAAATTTGTTTCATTGTTTTCCTCCTCTCGGTTTCGATTTTTCTAGTAATCTGTACAAAAGTAGCGGTGTTTGCGTCTGCTCGCTTCTGAACCCAAGCGTAGTTCTGATATTTGCGTGTGGAATAGCTTTCATTATTACAAGTGTCCCTCGCCATCAGGCATTCCACGAAACAATATGACAGCGTGAAGGACATTTTTCAGCTGTTTATTCAGCCCGTCCATGTGCGAATTGGATTTAACGGGATCAGTTTCAATCTGTGTAAGAGGCTGAAGATGAAACGCCTAACTACAATAGAAAAGTGGTTTGTAAGTAAAAATGGGAAGAGCACCATTGACAACAGAAAAACGCAGCAGCTTTCAAAATTGGCGAATCAGCCATGTACACACTTGAATTGGCGCCGCAGACAGCAGATCACATACCCTCGTTTGCGTGTGGAATAGCTTTCATTTCATCCACACCCTCGTTTAAATAAACAAACAACACAATACAAATATTTCATACTCACATATGCTTTCAAAGTATGAATTTTTGATGCAGATTCGGTGTGCAGAGTCGCGTTTACTTTTCTCATCATCTCATCATGTTCCTCTTGTACCTTGCGGTGTCGAGGTGAAGTATAAACATCGTGAGAGTGCCCGATTATGGGCTTCATATATCGATATTCCCATGGACTCTGCTATTCCCTCCGTGGGGCTGGTCTGGTTCGCTAGATCAGTTCCGCGTCTAGCGTTCGTTGTCTCGGATGGCTGTGTGAGGTGCACCAAAATGGGATCTTCCCAGCCAACGTGAGTTAGCGAGGCAGGCGTTTCAAGAATGTAACCGCATCGTGCAGCCAGGGTCGTGGTTTGAGCGGGCAAAAGAGCAAAATTTGTACGACCGTTCGACAAAGTCTCGATAAGCGCCCACTCTCTCTCGATGAGTAGTGGGCCTGCAGTCAGTAAGCTGGTATAGCTTTTTTTTTCGGTTAGTCCTGCCGGCGTAGCTTGTAAGCTCGTCGGTAGGCGTCCAGTGGTTTTGCATGTATCACCTTGTACCGGGAGGGCGCGCTTTAGCGATGCTACTCTTGGCTTGCGTGTGCGTGAATAGTCCGTCTGTCCGATAGATATCTGGTTGATCCTGCCAGTAGTCATATGCTTGTCTCAAATGGCTGTGTGAGGTACACCAAAATGGGATCTTCCCAGCCAACGTGTATTAGCAAGGCAGACGTCTCAAGAATGTAGTCATACGCCTGTCTCAGCTTTTGCGATGCTACTCTCGGCTTGCGTGTGCATGAACGTCTGTCCGTTCAGTCGCCATGTGCACATTTGCGCTGGAGAGACTCAACCGTAAATCGGGAGATCTGCTCGCAATTTAGACGAGCAGCATCTTCTGTGGGCAGACTCTCGCCTCATGTTGTGTGTGGTCTGCTCTGGCGGTCAGTCCGTCTTCGGTGAAGGAAATCGTGTTGATCCTAAATGAAATTATACGCTCATTGCTTGTCGCTACGCTTGTCTTAAAACTGAAAATTAAAGGGATTGACGGAAGGGCCGACATAAACAGGGATAACTGGCCGTGGCAGCCTAACGTCCACTGCATCTGTGTCCGTCTTCCAGTCGTCTTGCCATGCTCGCCACTGGAGCTAGACGGTCACAGACGAGGGAGCGGGGACGAGGGTGTTGCGCGACCACCTCCTCGCTATACAAAACCAAAGCGCAAGTCATTCGTTCCTCATCAAATCAAAGATGTAGTGTAATGAATGGTCATCGTCAATGAATGGCCAACGTCATTCATGATGGACGAACATCGCTATTCCCTCCATCCAACGTTTACTTTTATTTACATTTATTAAACTGTGGTTCTCTTTCCTGTTCTCCCCGGTGGTGTTACGTGAGAGGGATAATACCTCACGGTGAGTGGCAGCCATATTCCAAGGGATGGACCATGATCCTGTTTGGTTTCCATCTCTTTACCTAGCTCATGTATGGCTCCATGAAGACCACTTGTGTACAGTGGTGGCAACCGTCTTAGCGGCTAAACTACATGAGTGAAGTAGGGATAATATCATAGTAAACTGGTTATGTCTATTCCTAGTACTCAAACGAATGGGAAAGGGTGGATGAAACTACATAGATCAACGGCTTCGGAAGCGAAACAGCAGATTGTGTGACAGAGATGAGGCATGTTCAGGACACAATAGTGAATATGGCTGGCCATCGTAGAAGAGATTGGGACCTCATCATGAAGCATTCCAAAGTCATCAATGAGACTATATAAAGAAATCAGCGATATTGGTCATTCTTGACAACCCCCCCCCCCCCCCCATGAGCCTGTAGTAAATATGCTCGGTGGGTGGGTGGAGGGGAGAAGGCAACTATAGTGAATAAGGCATTGAATAATGATGAATGCATCTCAAATATTTTGACAGGATGCATTCTGACAACACCTTCCTGACAAGTAGGATAAGTTTGAGAATTGTTACTGTAACGAGGCACCCTGTATCAAGTAGGGAAATTTGACAACCTCATATCAGAAGCAAATAACATGAATTTAGGTATTTTAGGTGTATGAGAAACAAGATAAACAATCAATCAGGTTCCATCTCCATAATGAGCGTTGGTTGCAAAGGATCTCCAACACTGTCTCTCGCCCTGACTGTACATTCTGTGAGGATGATGCTCGTCCATCTCCTGATGTTATCTTCCCACTTGTATCGTTGTCTACCTCTCGCTCTCTTGCCATCCAGTATGGTTTTTATAAAGTATCATGACTTTTAACGTGGCCAAAATATTTCACTTGCCTTCTCTTTACTTCTTTCATCAACTCTCTCTTCATTCCCAGTTTTTCTAGAACTTTTGCACTTGATTGTTTTTGTTTCCATGAAATACGACATATTCGTCTGTTATCCACATCTCCATGGCCTTTATTCGACTTTCTAGTTGCTTTTTCAATGTCCAGGCTTCCGCGCAATACAGTAGCGTTGAATATACGTAGCATTTGACAATTCTCATTTTCAATGCGTTGTTAATCTCTCTAGATGTTTAATACTGATTTAATGCCGTTGAACGCATTTTTTTTTCTTTTTGGCCATTCCTATTTTCTTTTTGATTTCTATTTCACTTCTGCCATCATCTGTTATTATATGTCCAAGATAGGAGAAACTTGTTACTTGTTCTAGTATATCTCCGTTTACTGTGATATTTATTGATAACCTTTCTTTTCCACTGCTAATTATCATAGTTTTCGTGTTTTTTTTTAAATATTAATATCTAAGCTGCCGGTCTCCCTGGCCGAGAAGTTAAACGACTTTCGCCGTATTCCTGTTTATCCACGTAGGGTCTCACAGCGAGCGAGAATTGGTAGCGGATCTCTCCGCGTAGGTGACTTACGGGATAAGTGAGTCGGCCGCTCAGAAAGCAATGGCAAACTACAGAGCGTAATCTTGCCAAGAAATCAACAACAGGGGTAAAATGCTGGTGTTGACAGCGATGTCCTGTAAAGGATATATGGAAAAAAAATCTAAGCTGCGTTCTACACTGTGCTTGTTTACTTGTTCCACTAGATTTTGTAACTCTTGCTCGCTTTCTGCTAGTAATACGGTATCGTCAGCATACCTAAGATTGTTTATGATTCTTCCATTGATGTTAAGTCCAGGCAGTTCAACTTGTTTAAAAATTCTTTCTGTGTATAGGTTGAAAAGGCTTGGGGACAGAACACATATCCGCTGTACTCCTCTTTTTATCTTTATATGATACGAAGTTATTTCCGCATCAAATAGACATGTTCCCAGTACAAGTTACTAATAAGTCTGATGTCCTTTCCGTCTACTCCTATATCTTGAAGGCATGTAATTGGTCGTTCAAGTTGCACTCTTTCAAAAGCTTTCTTGTAGTCTATGAAACAAATATATATATTTTTCAAATAACATCCTCAAACAGATAATTGCTTCTCTGGTGCTGCGAAACAAGATGGACAGAGGCTAGCTATAAAAGTAGAAATTATATATTCATCACATTGTTATCACCGTCCATTACCCCATACGGACGATCACCTTCAGTTTAATAGGACTGAGGATGAAACCGTGGGCAGCTGTTTTTGTGGCCACATTGATATTACAATCGAACAGAAGAAAGCAATCAAAGATATACAGATACGTGATAGTAATACAGAGACAGCAGCAGGAAAAACAAAGAAGAAATCACTAGGAAAGGATGGAATCACAAATGAAATGCTAATAGGACTAGGCACTAAGGCAAAAAAGAAACTACTAGCAGTCCTAAATAACAGCTGGAAGAGAGGAATAGTCCCACAAGCATGGAAGGAAGCTATACTATAGTGTGTGCGTTTTTTTTTTTTTTTTTTTTTTTTTTTTTTGCCTCAATATAAAATTCAATATCTCAGTAACCAACTGAGGGAAAATAATGAGATTTAGTATATAACCTTATCATTTTGTCAACCCAACAAAAGAATTTTTGTTCTGGAGATTTTAAAGCAGATTTCAAAGTTTGTTTATATGCGGTATATAAATTACGACTTAGAGATTACGTCCATCATTTTAACAGTATTACAGCTTCACCAATTCACGTCCCCGCATTTTTTACAATTTTCACGTGATTTCCGTTTTGAAACAAACAGCGCGAAGATTCAGAGTTGTCTCCAAATGGGGGTTCTTTCATGAAACGTGATTATATAAATAAACTAGCTGACATGGCCCGGCTTCTGGCGGGGATCGATCGATCGATCGATCGATCGATCGATCGATCATCTATCTATCTATCTATCTATCTATCCAGCGACCGACCGACCCACCCTCCCACCTACCTTTCTGCCTACCTACCTACCTACCTTTCTGCCTACCTACCTACCTACCTACCTTTCTGTCTATCTGTCTGTTTGTCCGCGCTATTAAATATTGATAAAAGTTACTGGAAAAAATGTGAGGACCATGTGTTGAAAGAGGAAGAGGACTATTGGAGAAAGGATGGATTGAATTTTATGCAACCGAGAGCAATCATCAACCTACTGGAATCGTCCGACACAGATTAAAGTCTGAGTAGATCGCAGACCTTAATCTACGTACACACTTACTGGGATATTTTGCTCCAACTATTCAGACGAATTGCAGGCCCTAAACATTACAGCATCAGCATCAGCTGAAGAAACAAGAAGGAAATGAAAAATAAGGTAAGAAATATAGTCCTTCTACTTTCCTGTTAATTTACAAATTATTTACCCCGTGCCTCTGTAAATTCTCTGTCTTTACTAATATTACACATTGCACCCCTCTCGGGATTCTCCGTGGTGAAGTGGTTAAGCCGTCTGACTCGGGCTCCGAAGGTTGTATGTTCGATTCCGGGCCGCGTCCTTCATTTCAAGAGTGCATTTTTTTCGGAGACTTCCGATGGTCGTCGCTGGAGCTACGGTGTTCGTGCTTTGTGCGACGCTTTCCGCGCGGCGGAAAAAAAACTGAGCCATATGGAATAAAAACCCGGTGGAATGCAGCCGACCCTGTCGATTGTAAGCTACTTCTTTCATTGCACCCACTCCCATACGAATCCGGATACGCCTTTGTGTGTCATCTGAATTTGCAGGTCCCCATTACCGTAAACATAACTTTTTTTTAGCGAGAAATCACTAGTTGTTCCGCAAAACATCAAAGGACTGTCGCCGCTTTCAATGATTTAAGTTGTTTTTGGACCTATCAAAGACATATTCCTTGGGTGGGGGTAAATATAAGACGGTTGGAAAAATTTCATAACGATGCAACAGACAGTTTTCACAATAATTGATAGTGAATGAAGGCATTCAAATCGGAACATACTATAATACCAGTCCCAAAGAAAGGAAAAGACCTGGAAGAACCAAATGGCCATCGACGTATTAGTCTACTTAGCTGTGTAGGAAAATTAATGGCAGGCTAATATTGCATCTGGAAGAAAACCAACTCTTAACACCTCACCAAGCAGGATTCAGAAAGTACAGATCCACTGAAGATCAAATAACCTATATAGCTCAGGAAATAGAGGATGCCTTCCAAGAGAAAAAGCACACACTAGCGGTCTGGATAGATTTAGAAAAAGCATTTGATAAAGTATGGAAGGAAGGACTGAAAGTAAAACTGCAAAAAATGCATGTTTGTGGGAAAATGTACAAATGGATCAGCCACTACCTTGAGAACAGAACTGCCAGGACAAAAGTACAAGGACAAACCAGCAAAATGATGCTATTGGAGCAAGGTGTCCCCCAAGGAGGAGTTCTTTCACCAACATTATTCCTAGCATATATAAATGACATCACGGAAAATTTTCCAGCCAGAGTACACACATCATCCTTTGCAGATGACCTAGCCATATGGACATCTGAAGAATATATTAGTACAGCTAACAGCAGAATACAGCAAGCCCTATTAGCGCTAGAGGACTGGTCAAAATCATGGCTAGTGAAGATAAGTGAGGAGAAAACAACATGCACAGTGTTCTCCCTCTCAACTAAAACTCAGCAACCTAAGCTGGTATTGAATGGAAAAATATTGCGCCATGAAGAAAATCCAAACTATCTAGGAGTCACCTTTGATCGTCGCCTGACATGGAAGACACAGGTTGAGAAAAATCGAACAAGAGCAAGGCAAAGAATGGCAATCATGAAAAAGCTTGCTGGTACAACATGGGGAGCAGATGAGAAAGTTCTCAAGAAGTTATATACTGGACGGGTGAGGCCAGTACTGGAATATGGCATTGCAGCTTGGGCAACAGCAGCTAAGTCAAACTTTAACAAAATAAGTAGAGTCCAAAATCAAGGAATGCGAATCATAACTGGAAGCCTGAAGACAACGCCTATTAATGAATTAGAAAAGATCACTTGTTTACAACCAATGCAGGATAGAAGAGATAGCAGAGCCCAGCAACAAGCAGAAAAATTTAGAAGATTGACAGACCACCCTATGTACAACAGATTTAATGGTTTTGGAAAGGGAAGACTGAAGCGTAGCAACTTTGTAGAAACTGCAAAACGAAGGATTAGGTCAGATCCTATTCTTAACATATCAACAGTCAAGCCCATACACAATGCACACAAGTTCCCAGCTTGGAGACAGCAGCAACTGCCTGAGATGATAGAAAACATTCCTGGTATTGAGAAAAAGAACACTCAGCATGAAACCGAAAGAAGAGAAATAACCCTAAACTACATAAAAGAACATTACCCAAGCAGCAATTGGACCCATGCATATACAGATGGATCAGCCAAAAATTCAATAGAGAATGGAGGAGGAGGAATTCTCCTAAATTTAAAAAATGGAGCGAAAAAAACACATTCAATGGCAACTGGAAAATTTTCAAGTAACTTCAAAGCGGAGGTAGAGGCTCTAAAAACTGCAGCAGAAATGCTCCTGATGGAGGAAAATAAAGAGAAGCAAATAGCTATCTTCACAGATGCAAAGTCAGCTGTCTCAATACTCAAGAGCAATAACAGCACAGAACTAACTGACCTAAGAGCAGCACTCCATGGTCTATGCCAGAAATCCAAAAAAGTTGTAATACAGTGGATCCCATCACATTGCAGTATACCTGGAAACGAAGAGGCTGACAGACTGGCAAAAGAGGGCGGACGACTACCACAGCCTGACGTAGATATAACCTATAATGAGGCAAAGAGGTTGATAAAAAACACTTATAGAACCAAATGGGAATCAGAGCATCCAGGCCATCAGAAGGATGATGCATATTACAAACTCGACCGAAGAGAACAAGTAGCAATCTTCAGACTCCGCACAGGACATAACAGGCTGAAATACCACTTGTTCAATAAACTAAAGATAGGAGATACCGATGAATGTAATTGTAGAACTGGAAAAATGACAGCAAAACATTTGCTGCAGGATTGCCCAACGTATGCAGAACAGAGAAAGATATTTTGGCCCACACCTGCTTCATTTGAGGACAAGCTCTATGGAGATATCAACAAGCTAAAGTTGACCGCAGATTACTTTAACCATATACAGGTTGACATTTAAAGGTGCATGAAGACCCAGAGGCATGAAATGGAATATTGCTTGGATAGCAAATCCATTACGTGGAAAGTCCAAATCAAAAGCCCATTGTGTGGGCTTCATAAAAGGTGGAAAAGTGTCCTAGTGGCACGAAATGGAATATTGCTTGGATAGCAAATCCATTACGTGGAAAGTCCGAATCAAAAGCCCACTGTGTGGGCTTCATAAAAGGTGGAAAAGTGTCCTAGTGGCACGAAATGGAATATTGCTTGGATAGCAAATCCATTACGTGGAAAGTCTGAATCAAAAGCCCACTGTGTGGGCTTCATAAAAGGTGGAAAAGTGTCCTAGTGGCACGAAATGGAATATTGCTTGGCTAGCAAATCCATTACGTGGAAAGTCCGAATCGAAAGCTCACTGTGTGGATGTCATCTGCAGACTGCATACTTCTGGTTTCCGGAAGAACAGCCTATGGTGAACGGAAGGCCCAATATTCGGAAGTGAGGCTAAGCAGCCATGTGCAGGACGTGACGATTCCTTGGGTGAGCCCAGTACCAGAGCGCTATGTATCGGCTCTGCAAGTATGGAAGCCTCCTTGGATGGCGGGGAATGCCCATGGTCTGCCCCTGCCTTCCCTTGAGGGCTGACCAGGATCTTTGGCTGTTCTATATGGACCAGCTGGGATGGGGGATAACACCACAACAGTGAGAGTCAAACGTCCTAAGAAACCCCCGGGAAGGTTAACCCGGTCAACAAATGCCCGCAGAAGTCGGATGTGTCGGCCTAACGGCGCAAGAACGCAGCTCTGCTGTAAACAGGCACAACGCAGTCACATCCGAAAAAAAACTCCGGATGAACGAAGAAGAAGAAACTGCAAAACATGCATGTTTGTAGGAAAATGTACAAATGGATCAGCCACTACCTTGAGAACAGAACTGCCAGGACAAAAGTACAAGGACAAACCAGCAAAATGATGCTGTTGGAGCAAGGTGTCCCCCAAGGAGGAGTTATTTCACCAACATTATTCCTAGCATATATAAATGACATCACGGAAAATTTTCCAGACAGAGTACACACATCCTCCTTTGCAGATGACCTAGCCATATAGACATCTGAAGAATATATTAGTACAGCTAACAGCAGAATACAGCAAGCCTTATTAGCGCTAGAGGACTGGTCAAAATCATGGCTAGTGAAGATAAGTGAGGAGAAAACAACAAGCACAGTGTTCTCTCTCTCTCAAATAAAACTCAGCAACCTAAGCTGGTATTGAATGGAAAAATATTGCGCCTGAAGAAAATCTAAACTATCTAGGAGTCACCTTTGATCGTCGCCTGACATGGAAGACACAGGTTGAAAATAAATCGAACAAGAGCAAGGCAAAGAATGGCAATCATGAAAAAGCTTGCTGGTACAACGTGGGGAGCAGATAAGAAAGTTCTCAAAAAGTTATATACTGGACGGATGAGGCCAGTACTGGAATATGGCATCGCAGCTTGGGCAACAGCAGCTAAGTCGAACTTTAACAAAATAAGTAGAGTCCAAACTCAAGGAATGCGAACCATAACTGGAAGCCTGAAGACAACGCCTATTAATGAACTAGAAAAGATCACTTGTTTACAGCCAATGCAGGATAGAAGAGATAGTAGAGCCCAGCAACAAGCAGAAAAATTTAGAAGATTGACAGACCACCTTATGTATAACAGGTTTAATGGTTTTGGAAAGGGAAGACTGAAGCGTAGCAACTTTGTAGAAACTGCAAAACGAAAGATTAGGGCAGATCCTATACTTAATATATCACCAGTCAAACCCATTTACATTGCACACGAATAGGTGGACTTTTTCGCTACAGTTATCTGCAGGCATATGTGTTATAATCCTCCTCCTCTCCCTCCTCCTAATCCTAGCATTAAGCGAAATTTTCTAACTGCAACCAATAAATTATTAGACAGACAGACAGACAGACAGACAGACAGACAGACAGACAGGGAGGGAGGGAGGGAGGGAGGGAGGGAGGGATAGACGGAGGGAGAGACGGACGGACGGGTAGGCAGGCAGGCAGGCAGGCAGGCAGACAGACAGACGGACGGACGGACGGACGGGTAGGCAGGCAGGCAGGCAGGCGGACGGACGGACGGACGGGTAGGCAGGCAGGCAGGCAGGCGGACGGACGGACGGACGGACGGACGGACGGACGGACGGATAGATAGATAGATAGATAGATAGATAGATAGATAGATAGATAGATAGATAGATAGATAGAAAGATAGAAAGATAGAAAGATAGATCCCCGCCAGGGAATCCCGTTTATCACGCAGAGTCTCGTAGCGGACGAGAACTGGGAGCGGTTCGTCCCCCGCTGGTAACTTGCGGGATAACTGAGCCGGTCGCTCAGAAAGCAATGACAAACTGGGCGTAATCTTGCCAAGAAATCAACAGACAGCTGTAAGATGCTGCTGTTGACAGCGATGTCCTGTAAAAGGATATGCGGAAAAAAAAATAATATGCCTATCAAGAAACGAATAAATGCATCGCATCTCTCTCATCATGTTCCTCTTGTACCTTGCGGTGTCGAGGTGAAGTATAAACAGCGGGAGAGTGCCCGCTTATGGGCTTTATGTATCGATATTCCCATGCACTGTTATTTCCTGCGTCCATCGTTTACGTGGTCGGCCTCTTCCTCTGCTTCCCTCTGTTCTGTCATTGCTTGTGGTGTACTGCTAGTTGGTAACCTACTTGCATGGCCAAACCATTTCTTCTTCTTCTTCTTTTCGTTCATCCGGAGTGTTTTTTCAGATGTGATTGCGGTGTGTCTGTTATGCGCCCTTGGGCCGAAACCCGTAGGCCAACACATCCGTCTACAGCGTGCTTTTTTTACCAGGTAGCATTCCTGGGAGACTCTCACTTTTGTGGTGCCATCTACAATCCAGCTGGCCAAGTTGGAACGGTCGAAGACAACGGTCTTCCCTCAAAGGAAGGAAGGGACAGTCCATAGCATTTTCCGCCATCCAAGGTTGCTTCCATAGTTGCAGGGCCGACACATAGCGCCCTGGTGCTGGGTTTACCGAGGGAATCGTCACGTCCTGCTCATGGCTGCTTTAATTCCTCACTTCAATATATTGGGCATTTCGTTTGCCCCGGGCCATTCCCGCACAAACTAGACAGGTTTTCAGACGGTATCCACTCAGCGAGTTTTCGGACATGTGCTTGTCGTTGCGCCCGTCAGAGCTGTTCCAGGCACGACAGACATTCGGAAAACTACCTAGTCAGAGCTGTTCCGAACAAGAGCGGCATTCGGAAACTAGGTAGTCAGAGCTGTTCCTAGCACGAGAGACATTCGGACGAGACATTTCACTCGGACGTAATTGCGTAGTGTCAATTTTTAGTTTGCCACCCGTAGGACGACACTTCCGACTTCCGGCGGGCATTTTTTAATGAGGTTCGCCTTCCTCTGGTTTTGAGGCACGTTAGACTGTTGTGATGTCGCCCACATCTCAGCTGGTCAAGATAGGACGATCAACGATATCGCGGTCGGCCCTCAAGGGAAGGCAGGGGCAGACCATGGGCATTCCCTCGCTATCCAAGGAGGCTTCCATAATTGCAGAGCCGGCACATATTGCTCTGAGACTGGGCTCACCCGAGGAGTTGCCACGTCCTGCTCATGGCTGCTTTAGTTCCTCACTTCCATGCGTTGGGCATATCGCTTGCCACTGATCGCTCAAGCACACACCAGGAGCGGTCAGACTGCAAGCGACATCCACTCGGTAAGCTTTTGCTTTTGACTTCGGACCACGCAATAGGTTCGCTCGCCGTGCGTTCCATTTCGCGTCATTGAGACGTTCTTCCACTTTTGTCTACACTCTCTATGAGTTAGACACAGACAGTTTTCGTAACCATTTCCTTCGACTGGGGCACTTTTCTGACATTTTGTACTCGCTCACGAGGTAGGCTACATGTGCTGCCGGCTCAGCACCTTACCTTCGTGCAGCAGTGAACGAGAAATGGATAGGCCCTCTCATCCGGGAATCCCTCATATCCCCCAGCTGAGAGCCTTTGAACATGTATCAGACCTGAGCATGTAGCTTACTCAATATCTAACCTATATTTTTCGGTAGGTGGGTATCGGCCTGGCTCTCAGATCCGAGGGCTTAGAGGCGTTCAGCCAGAGCCCTCGACAGGGAGCCTTAGAGTTTTGTCCGGACCAAGGTCTTCTGCCTTCGTGTACCTGATTTAGTCTATTGACTGCTATCCTCAGTCTACCTGCAGAGCAGCAGGTTGTGTCTCTCTTAGTCTGGTCCTTAACCCATAAGCTGTCCGATATGTAGTTTTCATCCATCGGCAAGCAGATGGGGTCAATGGGACACGCAAGCTCCCCCACCATGGCAAGGTGGAGACACATCGGGGGAGCCAAACCATTTGACTTGCTGCTTTCTAATAAAATCTAGTGCAGCTATAACCCCCCACTTTAGTCCTGATTTCGTCATTTCTGATCTTATCTCTTCTTGATACATTGAGTATTCTTATCAGGAATCTCATTTCTGTTAAAATCACATTGAGCCGGGAGTGCAGGGAATGGCCAGCAGGGGCCACGGAAGTGGAAATCCAGCAACTAATTTAGGATAATGTTCGCTCGGGTGATGTCTTCTTCTTCTTCTTTTCGTTCATCCGGAGTGTTTTTTCAGATGTGATTGCGGTGTGTCTGTTATGCGCCCTTGGGCCGAAACCCGTAGGCCAACACATCGACTTCAGCGTGCTTTTTTGACCAGGTAGCATTCCTGGAAGACTCTCACTTTTGTGGTGCCATCTGCAACCATGCTGGCCAAGGCTGAACGGTCGAAGACAACGGTCATCCCTCAAAGGAAGGCAGGGACAGTCCATAGCATTTTCCGCCATCCAAGGTTGCTTCCATAGTTGCAGGGCCGACACATAACGCCCTGGATCTGGGCTCACCGAGGGAGATCGTCACGTCCTGCTCATGGCTGCTTTAAATCCTCACTTCAATATATTGGTCATTTCGTTTCCCCGGGTCATTCCCGCACAAACCAGACAGGTTTGCAGACGGCATCCACTCAGCGAGTTTTCGGACATGTGCTTGTCGTTGCGCCCATCAGAGCTTTCCCAGGCACAACAGACATTCGGAAAACTACCCAGTCAGAGCTGTTCCGAACAAGAGCGGCATTCGGAAACTAGGTAGTCAGAGCTGTTCCTAGCACGAGAGACATTCGGACGAGACATTTCACTCGGACGTAATTGCGTAGTGTCAATTTTTAGTTTGCCACCCGTAGGACGACACTTCCGACTTCAGCGGGCATTTTTTAATGAGGTTAGCCTTCCTCTGGTTTCGAGGCACGTTGGACTGTTGTGATGTCGCTAACATCTCAGCTGGTCAAGATAGAACGATGAACGACATCGTGGTCGGCCCTCAAGGGAAGGCTGGGGCAGACCATGAGCATTCCCTCGCTATCCAAGGAGGCTTCCATAATTGCAGAGCCGGCACATATTGCTCTGTGACTGGGCTCACCCGAGGAGTTGCCACGTCCTGCTCATGGCTGCTTTAGTTCCTCACTTCCATGTGTTGGGCAACTCGTTTGCCACTGATCGCTCAAGCACACACCAGGGACGGTCAGACTGCAAGCGACACCCACTCGGTAAGCTTTTGCTTATAACTTCGGACCACGCAATAGGTTCGTTCGCCGTGCGTTCCATTTTGCGTCATTGAGACGTTCTTCCACTTTTGTCTACCCTCTCTATGAGTTAGATACAGTTTTCGCAGCCATTTTCTTCGACTGGGGCACTTTTTGACTTTTTGTACTCGCTCACGAGGTAGGCTACGTGTGCTGCCGGCTCAGCACCTTACCTTCGTGCAGCGGTGAACGAGAAACGGCCTGGCCCTCTCATCCGGGAATATCTCATATCCCCCAGCTGAGAGCCTTCGAACTTGTATCAGACCTGAGCATGTAGCTTGCTCAGTATCACGCCTTTATTTTTCGAAAGGTGGGTATCGGCCCGGCTCTCAGGTCCGAGGGTTTGTGGCTTAGAGGCGTTCAGCCATAGCCCTCGACAGGGAGCCATTAGTGTTTTGTCCGGACCAAGAACTTCTGCCTTCGTGCGCCTGATTTAAATTTTAGACTGCTATCCTCAGTCTCACCTGCAGAGCAGCAGGTTGTGTCTCTCTTAGTCTGGTCCCTATCCCATAAGCTGTCCGATATGTAGTTTTTCATCCATCAGCAAGCAAATGGGGTCGATGGGACACGCAAGCTCCCCCACCACGTCAAGGTGGAGACACATCGGGGGAGCTCGGGTGATGTGATTATCTACACAGATGGATCGATGTTGAGAGGTAGGAGAAGTGCCCGGGCGTTCTTAGCAAAAGCGAACGGTCGACGTTTGGTGCAGGTGAGCCTGGTATATGATACCACATTTAGCTTAAGAATGGAGGTGGAGGCGGCCAGTGCAGCTTTCTGCTGGATGGAAAACACGATACACACACACACACACACACACACATCGCGATTGTAACTGACTCAGAAAGCATGCTGAGGAAGGGGAGGACAGGCAAGCTTCGGGCAGAGTGGCTTGCTTCGCTTCGGAGGTTACGGGTGGCAAGCATCGACTGGATCTTTTCTCTGGGGCAAGCCGGGAAATGAACAGGCGGACAGATTGGCTGGCTCTGCAAAACTTGGTGGAGTATTGACGCATGGCAAGGCAGAAGTGGTTGCGGCCTTGTGGGAGCACGTGTACACCTCGGAGGAGCAAATGGATCACCATGGTCTGGCAAGAAAGACAGCGAGGAGTGACGAGGGGATCTGGCCGACGCTCAGAGGAAAGGCGAGAGACATATAATCAGATTGCTAGTGGTGCTATTGGTGTTGGAACTCTTCGCTGGCTGCTGAGGATGGGGACGGAGCGCTTATGGGAATGCTGTGATGTCGGTTCCTAAATTAATCAATCATTTCTGTTGTGATTTTTCTTTTCTCTTTTTCTGTCATCGTCCAGGTTTGGCATTGGTAGGAAGATTGTGTTATAAAGTGCTTTCTGAGTAGTTATTGATTCATGTTTGTTCTTTAGTATTGGTGCCATGTGTCCAATGAGTCGGTTTGCCTTATTGCATCTATTGTCGATCTCTTCTCATTTGCCATTTGATGATAATATACTACCTAGGTACTTGAAACTCTTTACTTGTTTCAAGGCAATGAATGAATCACCCAAAAAAAAAAAAAAACGATAAGTAGATTGTTAGCTTTACTAGAACACGACTATAAGAAACAAAATGGAAGTTGCGGACAAAGTATTCGTCAGCACAGAACAAACCAACACAAAACTAATCGAAAAACACATGAAAATACAGAGGTTACGTATCTTAATCCTGTCTTGGTTGAATGCGTCGTAACGGTTTGATGCGGGTGGAAAGGAAAGGATGTGTGGTTTAAAACGGGTCGATGGGTAGCAGGGATTGGTTAACCCACCTGATGGGAGAGATTTGAGGGGGGGGGGGGGGGGGGGAAGAGAGAAAGAAACGTCCATGTGGGTGAACGGCGAAAAGCGGATTGGCAGAGAACTATAGCCGCTGTGGCGAAGGTGTTAGTTCGCAATTCCGCATACCGAGTAGGAACACAGCTAGCGGGCGCTTGGAATGCAGTACGCCTTGTATTGGTTAGCATAGGATTGCATGAGTGTCGGTCGCTCAGAAAGCAAAGCCACCGAACGCAAACTTGCAAGAAATTACTAACTACAAAAGTAATGCTTGGGTTGATTGCAACGTCCTGTAAAAAATATGCTAACCCATTTTTCTAGTAGGCTATGCAACTAGTTTAGTTTAATTTAGTCGACGGATCAACATCACGGCACAAGGGTGTAACCCATAAGTGCTCCGTTATACTCCTAACTCAAGCCTAAGTTCAGAGAATCTCAGCTTAATGCACGAACTCCGAAGCACTGGCGAGGATCCTGAAATACTTTGGGTAGATTTTTAACTCGAAATTTTGCCCGGGCATCGCTGTTAGGCTACTCTTTTTCGATTTCCGACTGCCAAGGATGTTTTACGTGCGCAACAATACACACGGGCGTCCTATCTCACTACCCAGAGACCAGGTAGAAGTCCACGCGAAAAAATGCAGGTCCTCACCGGAGTTTGAACCCGGATTGGCGGGCACCATACCTCGAGACCACTCAGCCCCCTATACAACTGCGGGGATAGAAAAGGGGAAGTTTGAAATTATGTTGCACAATAAGGTCGTGAGGGGAGTGAACCCAACTGGAAGATATTACCAATGTCTTACGGTCACGTTCGTGAGATGCGCACGATTTGAGCGCCGCGACCTGTATGTCTAATGGATTTTTGTTTGTGTGAAGCGATTTCTTTAGTTATAGTCATCCACATCTGTAAAGCTGAAAGATGCTGATATGGACAGCGATGACCTGTAAAGGATATGCGAATGAAAAAGGTATCCCAAGATCGTGACAACTGGAAAGATCGAGGGGAAGAGAGGCAAAGGCAGATAAGAGAAATGATGCTGGATGGATTGAGACGGTGGCACGGAGGAATATCATCAGCAGAGTCGATCCAGAAAACCAAAGACAGATCCGTGGAGTCATGAACGCCTACGCCAGCTTGCAGGGCACTTGAGTTAATACCTGTGCTAAGTTTCATGTTATGTTCCACACACATTTCGTTTAGATTATTCATGTGGTCTTGTAATTCAGCTTCGGATTTTGCTATTGGTGCTTGGTCATCCGCAAACAATTCTCTAATGGTTAATTTGCAAATGGTTCTGTTCTCGTCAAGCGGTGTTCTTGGAGTCTCTGGCTGGATTCTTTACTGTACACTGATATTCTAGACAATAAATGAATCGGGATTACTATAACAGTGTCAGTAATGTAACATGCTAAAGTTCGTCATTCCTTATCGCGACGATCAACAAGTCTACTTTGCCAGTCCTTATCTTTTTTTTTTTTTGCAAATAAAAACAGCAGTACTTGCGTCAGTCGTGTTCAAGTAGACCTGCGATATACGCACATTTCGAGAGATAAATTTGTTGAGATTGGACTTTCTGGATCGACATGTTATAGAGAATGGTGGGGTTATCTTTATAATTAGTTATTATAATCACTAAAATACCCACACTGGGCATGAGATCTCATAAGCTAAAGGTACATGCATTGATCTAGGGGAAACCAGTACAAGTCATTTGTGTTAAATTACTGGAAACAATTTACGATAACAAGATTGTGCGAGGCAGACATATACACCCTAGTAGGTTGCATCCCGCCGACCTCCCTGGTATAGAGGTTACACGACTTTCTCCGTAATCTCGTAGGTAACGTGACGACGGCAAGAATCAGTAACAGTTCTCTCCCTGACGGTAACTTCCGGGGTATGTGAGCAGGTCACTCAGAATCAATGGCAAACTACCTAGTGTAATCTTGCCAAGAAATCAACAATCAGCTGAAAGATGTTGCGAATAAACAAGGTATCCCAAGACTTCCAGTTTAGCGGATCTAGTTTAGTTTTTTTTCGCATATCCTTTACAGCACATCCAACAACAGCATTATACTGCTGATTTCATTTCATGGCAAGATTACGCTCAGTAGTTTGCCATTGCTTTCAGAGCTGCCTGCTCACTCATCCCACAAGTTACAACCGTGGCGAGGAACCGCTAAATTCTCACACGCTGTGTTACCCCTTGTGAATAAATGGGATTATGGAGAAAGTCGTTTAACCCCTAGGCATACATATATTTTTTCGAATCAATATTAAAGTACTAAAGTACCGAAAATACGATCAGCGATGCCAGTAGTGGTTTGTGCTCAATCTTTAAAATTCACCTATCTTGGCAACACTGTCCCAAGCTGCTACAATTGATGAAAGTGACGCAAGAATCTTTGGTAGGCTACAATGGGACAGAAACTGAAGCCTGCATGCTAACACAGGTGAAACAAAGTGGTCAATTCCACACTGCTTCATGCTTGTGAGACTGGACTTTATCAGCGACATGCTAGGAAATGAAACAGATTCCACTGTCTGCTTTAGGAAGCTATTAAGATAAAATGGCAAGACCATGGCCAGTATCCACTCAACCAATGAAGAATCGACTTCACTGGATGTGTCACTAAACTCCCATGCCAAATAACAGGCCTAAACGAATTTTTTTTACAGAAAGCTGCATTGTGGGGAAACACTCCCACAGGAGCCAGATCTCATTTTTTATCTCACTAAAAGCTTTTGGAATTCATGGCCTGTGTCAAACTTTTCAAGCCAAAATAGGCTTTAGCCATCTTTCAACCCCACTGGATTGATAGATTGATTGAGGAACCGACATCACATCATTCGGGACAGTCCCATAAGCGCTCCGTCCCGATCCTCAGCAGCCAGCGAAGAGTTCCAACTCAACCCCACTGGTAGGAAATTAATGATCATCATTCTTGATTTACATTTTTTCAAACAAATATCCTGGGTAAACGGGCAGTGACAGATGTATGTACAGGTTATGTTGTTCATGTAAAAAAGGAACTACAAAACAAATACAAGGAAGAGCAAATTTAGGTACTTCAGCCTTTTTTGTGACACTTAAGTGCGCTGGCTGTAATGTCACACAAATTTACCAAGACTCCAGAATCAAAATCACTGCAGTCTCAAACATTCTAGGTCGTTTTTCAATTATGAATAAACTTGGTAAAGAATTTTCTTTAACATAAGGATGAAACTATAAAAGCCAGCTAAGTTTTGAAAGCACACAAAACAGTTTAATGTACTTGACTTTTTATTTGTTTCTCACGAACTTTGTAGGACCGAGTTAAGTATCAGACTAAAGCAGAAATGAAAACTTCCATCTTCATGCTGGTTTCACGATATTCTGTGCAAAGTAATTCACAATGTACATTCAACACCAAATGGAAGTCAACAAATACTGTATTTGATTAACACTGTACACTGGAACCAAGGGTTGTATTTCAAATTAGGCTACGCTGTATTCCAAAACATCAAGCTTGCCCAAAATAATGCAACTTCTTGTATGTCATGTTGACTGAACAGTTTCCCTTATATGTTCAGACCATACGTATTTCAGACAACAGCTAACATTTCAAAATGCCAAGCATAAGAGACAAGATGTAATATTGTGGTTGGTATTTTAAAAGATTTATTGTCACGTCATGTCATCTGAAAGGATTTCCTTTTATAACAAATTACCTTTTTTTGCCAAATAAAAAGAAACCTATTCTAATCCAATGCGATGAACTTTGTGCTTATTTGGTTGAGCAAAATCATGTGCAGCATGAAGATAGATTTCCATTTTAGCTAACATGTCAGGTTAGCAATATTCACCAATTACCATAAACCAGAACAAAAATCATGGACTTTATTACACAACAAAAGAACAGCTAAGCAAAGTACAATCTCAGGCTTGTTACAATTTGTCCATGAAGTTGTCAAGTGGTGGGATACCCTCCTTCAATCCCTTTCTCTTACGGGTGTCAGTCACAATCTGACCGGGTTTGGAAGATGGATCCATGGGATCACCAGGCATGATCTGCCAATGGTCAAACACACACTGTGGGAAAGCCTGTCCACCAGTGTTAGAACGAAGATCAGCAGTGAAGCCTGGGGACAAGAAAAAGATGTCATTAAACAAAGCTTCACTCAGTTTTCTGCTCATATTTAATTACGTGGTCTGCCCTTGGATTGTGACATGGGTTCACGGACAACTCTGTTCTATTACACTTGGGTTTCCTCAGTGATCTACATATCTTTAATGTCTACACCAGCAAAGTCGTAGCTACTGAGACAGGTATTGGCAGAATCAAATGACATTTGCAGATGTGCTTGTATACAGACAGTGAAGGGACATATAGATGGCAGTAATCAGAGTGGTGAGTAGTGCGGGATGAGGGCCGTTAACCCATAAGGTGTTGGTTGTGTTGGTACTCTCTGAACCGGATGTATATGAACCCTGAACACTCCCATGTATTATATAGAATGGATGGTCCCCTTAGTAGAGAGTAAAATGAAAAACTTGGGAATCACTCGAGCAGATGTGGGGGGAGTAGCATTAATAGCAATGGTAGCAAGCGGGGTTAAGCAGAGAATGCTTCACAGGTTCTTTCAGTAGAATTGTAATTTATGTATTGACTGTCAATGAGCCGGCTGAAGTGCAGACAGAATGTGGCCATGCGGATGATCCTGTGGTGAATAATAAAAAGAATTATATGCCATGAGGCATATCCTGGCACTACCAATAATGGTGGATCAGCATAGGGTCCTTCAAGCCAAATGGTACCTGAGGGTTGCTGTCGATAGGGATCACTCCTTGCGCGAGGCCATGGATATGGTCATAGACGAGGCAGTTCCTGGATGGCACCGGCAGAAATTATATATGATCTAGAGACCATCAGCCACCTGGCCACGGTGTGAACGATATTGTTCGTAACCCTGTATATCGACGTGGGGAAAACAGCACCTGCGAGATTTGGCAGCGGATCGCACCATGCTGGTAACTTATGGGAAGCCGGTCATTCAGAAAGCAATGGCAAACTACTGAACGTAAAACTTGCATCAAAACATGTAAAACTAGTACATCAGCAGCAGCTGAAAAATGCTGGTGTTGACTTACATCCCGTAAGGGATATGCAACATTAAAACCAACATTAAGACCATGTATCATGAAAAAGTACCAGAAGAAATGGACCAGACAGCGTAATACTGGGTCGTGAGTAGAGAATGGAAAGTGGGCAGAGGTGCAACTGAGCTATAGTAATATGCATCATGGTAGCAGTGATCTACACCAAAGAGTTAGTGAGAAAAACGGTGTTTTACTGCAAAATCAAGTCTTGAAAAGAGACACGCAAATGAGACAGACATGAGGCAAATTCTCCAGCATTAGAATGGAGGTGGATGCAGGAGACCACTGCAACAAATTTTATTCACTACAGATTCAAGGAGCATGCTTAATAAGGTGGAGAAAGGAACGTTTCGTGTAGAATGGTGACCTTCGATTCAAAGGTCACAGATTATGAGAATTTATTTTTTGCCGTGGCCATGTGTGAAGTGGAATGCATCTCTTGGTACATTATCTATGAACACGGGAGAGGTAGTTATGCATCTGTGAGGTGGAGAAGGCAGGGAACACAGAACCTTATATGGAAAAATGAGATTGCAGGGGTTCTGAAAGAATCTACAAAGGGAAGACTAGAAGAACAATCAGCGGTGGGAGCGATTAGCAGTATGAATATATATAAATATATAGGCCCTTCCCTGGCTGTTGAACGAGGGGACAGAACACGTATGAAATGCCCTGAGTGCAGTGTTGTCGGTTCCCAGCTCAAAGCCTAGCTAGCCAGTAAAAATTCAGAGCTGCCTTGGTATAGTGAACGCCACACAGCGAGTACTTAAAAACATAGCATTCATGCGTATGCTTGTGATTCCTGTCTATGGCAGTAGGTAACTTAACTCCAGTCACACATTGAAACACTGGTGCCAGGTTAGATAATTTATACAATTATTTTGCATCTATTAATTCTTGCAAGAATGGCAAGTGGTGTACTATCTATACAGGGTGGCAAGATGGTTATGTCAACGCTCACTCACCCGAGTTCAGTGAGAACAAGAAAAACCATTGATAGTAAATTAAAACTGGCCAGCAACAAACAAAACAAAACGTTGACAGAATACACACCAAAAGACTCATTGACAGGCATGTGGGCCTTGACTGTGATCTGTGGTGTGCTTCCAATCTGCTGGTTATCAAATACAACACCACGACGTCTGTTCAGGACTCCAAATATACCACCAACAGCTTGATCAGGACACTGAAATCATAAGCATAATGGTTATTACTGTTATTACTGTCAATAGTCAACCTTTACAAACGAAAAGGAAACCGCCAATCCTGTGACAACCACCGAGACATCCCCTTGCTTACAATTGCAGGGAAGATACTCGCCAGAATTCTTCTCAATTGCCTCACGGCCCATCTCGATCAAGGTCTTCTTCCCGAAAGCCAATGTGGCTTCAGAAACGAACGTGGAACTGTTGACATGATATTCGCTGCAAGAGAAATGTCAGGAACAGAACTGCGAAATGTTCACTTTCATTGACCTAACCACACCTTTGATGCAGTCAGCGGAGAAGGGCTGTGGAAGGTTATGGCAAAATAAGGCTGTCCAAGCAGAAAAGTTCCTCAGCTTGCCAGGCCACCCTATGAAGAACAGATTTCAAAACCAAGCTATGGGGCGGTTGAAAAGAAGTCTACAAAGCAGTTGTATTATCCACACTGCTATATGCTTGTTAAACCTGCACTGTTTATCAGCGACGCGCTAGGAAAATTAAACCACCTCCACAGAGTCTGCCTTAGGAAGTTACTTAAGATTAAATGGCAAGACAAGATCCCAGTTGACTCGCATGCCAGATCACAGGCTCCCCTAAACGAGGGTGAGTTGCGTTGTGGTAAACGCTCCCAAGGCGGCCAGAGGAAACGCTTTAAGACACTGAAAATCTGACTGAATGCTTTTGAAATTTGTGGCGTGCATCATTACGCAAGGGTGCAGTCACTTGTGAGGCAACCAGGACTGCAAGAGCTGTGAAGAAAAGACAGAACATAAAAACCACTGCAGAAAACCCTCAATTCCAGCATTCTTTGTCAAAGAACATTTTGAGCCAAAATGGGCCTCATCAGCCATCTTAGAACTCACGGCTCCATATTTTCAACCCCATTGGATGAAATGAATGGTCACCATCATGCTTGATAGGCAAACAACATAACATTGCAGACTGCGTTCAATCGGATTTTTTTTCAGGATGTGACTGCCTGTTTACAGCACAGCTGCGTTCTTGCGCCATTAGGCCGACACATCAGACTTCTGCGGGCATTTGTTGACCAGGTTAACCTTCCGGGGTAACATTGCAGACAAGATGTAACAAATGAAATTCCAGTGTTATTAAAATTTGTGACATGCAATCCAGTAAGTTAATAGAAATGTCCAAAACCAATGAATAATAAGTCAACTTGCCTGGATCTCGACCAAGTAGACTGGTTCCAGAAGTCGGGGCTGGGCAGTGAGTGCAGCAGCATACAGAACTCTCCTGGCTGTTGGGATAATCTGACCACCACCACGGTGAATAGCATCAGCATGCAGAGTCACATCATACACGTTGAAGCGGCAGCCACGCATGTTCTCTTCACACAGCACACCCTGAGTAATTATAAGATAATTATAAAATTGAACAATTCTGAAACAACATATTTAGCAACATAAGTAAAGAAAATCTTTTTAGAAGCTTTGATTCAGTCAATAATGGCTTGATAAGCAGCATTATTTCACCATGTATCGATATGATGGGGAAAAAAATGGTCATCATAATCAAAGATCTATTAAAAATATGAAAGTTTAAAAAATATATAGGATAGCTTAACACAGTAGTTCTCAGCCGGTAGGGAATTCTCCCCCGGGGGTTTGGGGGGGAATTTAGGGTTTCCGTTGGGGGGGGGGGGGGGGGGGGGGGGGGGGGGGAGAAGGAGAATTTCAAGATCACATTAATGCAAGAATCAATTACTTGATATTTTTCCCCCTTCATGCTTCAGTTCTGTACGTCTCACCCTTCTGAAATTCATTTTATAACGTAAGTAGACCCGCAAATCACGTTTTATGTACACGTCTAGACTTGTTTTAGTATATGCTATTAAATTTAGCTTCTATTACGTATACTGTGTAAGAGGGGGGATTTTTGGGTAGGAAATACGAAAGGGGGAAACGACGTGTGTGTGTGTGTGGGGTGGGGTGGGGGGAGTCAAATAGGTTGAGAACCAATGGCTTAACAGATGCAATAAATAAACACCCAACAATTTTTCACAACTGATTTTTACCTATATATGCTTACATATTTCTATATGTATACTATATTTATTCATAATATCAGATATATCTCATCTCATTCCTCATGTACCTTGCGGTGTCGAGGTGAAGTATAAACTTCATGAGGAGTGTCCGGTTATGGGCTTCGTATACCGACATTCCCATGGATTCTGTCCAACGTTTACGTGGTCGGCCTCTTCCTGTTTCCATCTGGTCTGTACATCATTGCTTGTTGTGGTATGCTGTTGACTGGTAACCTACTTGCGTGGCCAAACCATTTGACTTGCTGCTTTCTAATAAAATCTAGTGCTGCTTTAACCCCGTTAGTCCTGATTTCTTCATTTCTGATCTTATCTCTTCTTGATACGTTGAGTATTCTCAGGAATCTCATTTCTGTTGTGATTTTTCTTTTCTCTTTTTCTGTCATTGTCCAGGTTTGGCATTGGTAGCACAGAGTTGGTAGGAAGATTGTGTTGTAAAGTGCTTTCTTAGTTATTGATACATGTTTGTTCTTTAGTATTGGTGCCCGTTTATACTTCTTAGTTTTTCTACGAGCAGATATATATTAATGCCTATTGAATTAATTGTCTATACTTAAGAAACACTTATAGTGTACTCTGAAACCTTGGACATTATGCATTCTATACTTATATATATATATGGTTATAAATTGTCATTTGATTCTTCAGCAAGATCAAAAAGGTCAGTGTTAATGTTTTCAATATGAACATGATATACGTAACACAGGAGGACAATCCAGTCATGGAATGACCAAGAATATGGATGGGATTTCGCTGATAATTTTCTAATCCAAAGCAAATTATACTGGACTATAGAGCCATAGATTTTGGAAGCAAAAACCATTTTGCCTTTGGAAACAAAATACTGAAAGGCACAATATAAAATTACATATAACAAATTTACATACAACCAGTGCATCAGACCTCACCAGATAGTATGAAATATATGGAGACACTGCCCACGGCACCCAGCATGATAAATGAGTACTGAACACCTACCTCCTTGGATGCCCACTGGAAGCCAGCAACAACACTGTCTTTAATCTCATTCAAGTACTGGACAGCCTTTGTGCAGTCAACCAACAGGTTTGGTCCAGTTCCCTCAGGGCCAAAGCACCAGATTTTTCTGGCCTCTGTGACATCAAACTCATATTTTTCACTCAAGATACGGGCACGTTCTTTCACCTCTTGTCTGGGGGCAATGTCACCCTGAAAAACACAAAATGCCCATAAACCATCATAAACATTTAATTGGGAATTAAAATACGTACTTAAAACATATCAAATGGTATAATTTGGGCACTTGTTCTTTGATTCAGTCAACATTGGCTTGACAAAGCTGCTTTAACCTCATTTATCGATCAGATGGGGAAAAAAGTTATGTCATCACCATCAAAGAACTTGTATCTTTAGTATAATTTTGCATCTATCACCTAAATTTCTCCTAAATAAAAACAAATCCTCGAAGAGATGGATAATTATTTTACATATATTGGTAAATATTGGTTTTATCCAACTGCCTTTAACTTTTGTGGCAAATATAATAAATAATTATAAGTGATTCATATAAGATAAGCTAATATTACCTTGTCAATTGCTTCGGCACATCCATCAGGCAATGGAGCAGCTTTCATGAAGAGACGATTGTGCTTGTTGGGAGACTTGGCCAAACACATGATGTCAGACTCTGCACTGACTGTTTCTCTGTACGTCACAACAGGCTCGGAAACCTTAATTGGGATACCAGCATGATCCTCTTCCAAATCCTTCAAGCAGATCTCCAAGTGAAGTTCACCAGCTCCAGCAATGATGTGTTCTCCAGATTCCTCAATGATACACTGCACAAATAAATTAGTTCAATACATGAACATTTAGATAGAAGTATAGACATTATATTCTGCAGCATTGTACATACCATTTTATTTTCATTTAAAAGAATTTCATTTCCTTTTGAGAATTTAAATTTAGTAAAACTTTGATTCAGTCAACAATGGCTTGACAAGCAGCATTGCTTCACCATTTATCGATATGATGGGGAAAAAAATTGGTCATCATAATCAAAGATGAAATTATGTATAAACACTAACAAAATATCTACCCCAGATGTAATCACACATCTTAATTCTACCTTTCAAAATGAACATGGTTAGATCCAATAAATATATGTACTTATGCATCGTACCTGAACCATAGGATCTGATTTTGCTAATCTCTTGAGACCTTCCACAAGCTTGGGCAGCTCAGATGGGTTCTTGCACTCAACAGCAACACGCACAACAGGGCTGACACTGAACTTCATGACACGCATGTTGTGGGCATCCTTGTGGGTAGAAATGGTGCCGGTCTTGACTAGGAACTGATCAACACCGACCAGACCGCAAATGTTGCCACAGGGCACATCTTCAATGGACTCAGTGTAACGGCCCATCATTAGGATAGTTCTGAAGGGAAAAAAAAATCGGATTTAAAAAAAAATATATGTAAGAAATAATAAATGCATAAATTAAAATATGTCATGTCGGTTCTTTGATTCAGTCAATAATGGCTTGACAAGCAGCATTATTTCACCATGTATCGATATGATGGGGAAAAAATTGGTCATCATAATCAAAGATGTACAAATAAAAGTATATTCAAACATGGTAGAATATATGTAGTAAACAAAAACAACAATTAAGACTTTGAAAATGATGGTTCACATAAAAAATAGCTCACCTCTGAATGGTTTTTTCATACAAGTCTTCCCTCTTTCCTGGCAAGTAGTTAGGTCCCATGATCCTAACTTTCTGTCCTGTGGACACAACTCCAGAGAAAACACGACCAAAAGCATAGAAACGGCCTTTGTCAGTGGTTGGCACCATCTTGGAAATGTACATCATGAGTGGACCTTTAGGATCACAGTTCTTGACAGCTGAAAGAGATTGTAGACAAGTTGTGATGTTACAAGTTGAATTCCAAGCAAATGTGCAACTGCACTTCTGTCATCAAGCATAAAATACATGCTCATATAAGTACATGTTCTTTGATTCACTCAACAATGGCTTGACAATCAGCACTGCTTCATCAAATAATATCTGTGCACATCCTGTTCTTGCAATTACTCTTGAAGATCAACGCGACATGGAATAAATTAAGACAGAAAAAAGCTGACAGTGCTATAACTGTCCAGGAAAAGTGACTGATCAACGGAATCTCTCTCTCCCCCTTGCGCACACATACACACAAGTACATAAAACAGAATTCTAACATAACAGTCAAATCCATTTACAATGCACACAAGTACCCAGCTTGGAGACAACAGCAACTGCCTGAGATGATAGAATACATTCCTGGTATTGAGAAAAAGAACACTCCGCATAAAACCGAAAGAAGAGAAATAACCCTAAACTACATAAAAGAACATTACCCAAGTAGCAATAGGACCCATGCATATACAGATGGATCAGGCAAAAAGTCAATAGAAAATGGAGGAATTCTAAATTTACAAAATGGAGTGAAAAAAAACAGTCAGTGGCAACTGGAAAATTTTCAAGTAACTTCAAAGCAGAATCGCTCTTGCTGGAGGAAAATAAAGAGAAGCAAATAGCTATCTTCACAGATGCAAAGACAGCCTGCAGGAGTGCCCAATATATGCAGAACAGAGAAAGATATTTCAGCCCACGCCTGATTCATTTGAGGACAAGCTCTATGGAGATATCAACAAGCTCAAGTTTAACTACATTCAGGTTGACATCTAAAGGTGCATGAAGATTGCCATGACTGCCACACTTCATACCTCAGGTATGTCGGTTACAAAAGCGTCCCAGAGGCATGAAATGGAATATTGCTTGGATAGAAAATCTATTACGTGGGAAGCCCGAATCAAAAGCTCACTGTGTGGGATTCGTAAAAGGTGGAAAATGTGTCCATGGAATATTGCTTGGATGTCAAATTCATTATGTGGAAAGTCTGAATCGAAAGCTCACTGTGGATATCTGCAGACTGCATTCTTCTGGCGTCCGGAGGAACAGCCCATGGTGAACGGAAGGCCCAATATACGGAAGTTAGGCTGAGCAGCCATGTGCAGGACGCGACAATTCCTTGGGTGAGCCCAGTACTACCAGAGTGCTGTGTGTTGGCCCTGCAATTATGGAAGCCTCCTTGGATGGCGGGGAATGCCCATGGTTTGCCCCTGCCTTCCCTTGAGGGTTGACCAGGATGCCTTTGGCTGTTCTATATGGGCTAGCTAGGATGGGAGATACCACAACAATGAGAATGTCCTAAGAAACCCCCGGGAAGGTTAACCCGGTCAACAAATGCCCGCAGAAGTCGGATGTGTCGGCCTAACGGCGCAAGAATGCAGCTCTGCTGTAACCAGGCACAACGCAATCACGTCCGAAAAAAACTCGGATGAACGCAGAAGAAGAAGATAATATACTACATACAAAAGTATTCCACCAGTGGGTCAATTTATAAATTGGAGAAATCACGCATTGATTAAATGACATACTATATTAATTACAACTGTGTAGTTCTTGTGAGAACTCAATTTCTTCTTATAAATTGTATAACACATATAATGACTGCTTTTAATGAAATTACAGCTCAGCTGTAAACAGGCACGCAATCACGTCCGAAGAAAAAAATCCGTCTGAACGCAGAAGAAGAAGAAATAATATGATGGGGGGAAAAGAACCAACAAGGCAAAAAGCAAAAGAACTTACCAACACAGCATTCATCATCAAGTGGTCCTTCGTACAGCATCTCAGCTCTGTATCTCTGAGCAGTCACGGGTGAGGGCAAGTGGATAACAATCATCTGCAACATGGCATCACCAGCTGGCAGCCACTTCCTCATGACAGTCTAGAGTTAAAAAGCAAACAAGCAGACATTTAGCTTAAACATAGATCTGTGATTTTACAAAAAATGACTCCTTAGAAGAATTATGTCAAGAAGAGATACAATCAGAAATGAAGCAATCACGGCTATAAGTGGAGGTTATAGCAGCGCTATATTTTTAACAGAAGCAAGTAAAATGGTTTGGCCATGTAACTAGGATTACCAACCAACAGTATACCACAAGAAGCAATGATATAAAAACTAGATGGAAGCTGAGTGAGAGGCCAACCGAGTAAACAACGGACAGAGGGAATAGACTTCATGGGAATAGATACATGAATGATACCCATAAACGGGCACTCTCCCGCTTCTTTCGTTCGCTTGAAATATGCAATGCTGTATCTTGTATGAATTGAACTATCTTTTTCAGAGTTTATCTTCCACTGTCATCTCTCTAGGCCAGAAGGTTTGCCTAGATGTGTTATATTTTGGGCAGTCTTGGAGTATGTGCTCTGCTGTCTGTGATGCCAATCCACATGTGCACATGGCTGCGTCACCAATCTTGAATTTTGTATACATGCGGTAGCGTAATCTATTGTGCCTGTTCTGAGGCGCAGAAGTTCTGAGACTTGTTCTGATCTGTCCATAACATGGTAGTCATCCTGAGCAGGTTTTGGTGGCTTTCTGACTGATTTGATCATTCTTTTCTTTTGGTGGTATGTAACGGGCACATCAGGCTGTTCTTATTTGGCTCCTTCCTTAGCCAATTGATCAGCTCTGTCGTTTCCAGGTACTCCACAGTGGGATGGTATCCACTGTATGGTGACCTTGACCTTATGCTGACTGCTAAATTCAGAAAGTAGTGGCCTTAGTGCTGGCAATTTCCCAGACAAGAGCGTCTCGAGTACTGATTTTGCAACTGTCAATAGCACCACAAGTTGTGTACCATTGCTGGTATTTAGTAATTTCTGTGTTGCTATCTTGATTGCCTCAATTTCAGCATCATAGTTATGGCAGTACTTTCCTGTCGGTACTCTAGCTGTGTCCCTAGTATTATTTGGGTATTCTATGTACACTCCCGCTCCTCCATTTCGAACAGCATTTTGTGCTGACCCATCTGTGTAGACTCAGATCCAGAGGTCCTGTGGGTACTTATCAAGGAAGCAGAGTGGCTGTTCTGCGCTGCACTGTTCTGATCTTCCTTGTCAAATATTCCTCTCACTTTTGTCTGGATTTGCAATGCTCATCTTTCCATGGAGTTCGCTCTGGAACAGTTGTTAGGATACCAACTGTGGGCAGATCGTGGTTTCTCTGCAGAGTCGTTTGGCCTGGTAGATAAAACTACTTTTCAACCGCCCCACAGCTAGGTTTTCAAATCTGTTCTTCATAGGGTGGCCTGGCAAGTTGAGGAACTTTTCTGCTTGTATTAGCGTTTTCGTATCTCTGCGCTCTCTCAGTGCTTGTGTCCTCTCCATCTTCTCCATTTCCACTATAGGGGTTGATCTCATCCCTCCTGTGGTGACTCTAAGTGCTTGATTTTGCACTTTGTCCAGCTCTTGTAGTGTGGTTTCTGATGCCGAACACCACGCAGTTGACCCATATTCCAGGTGTGGTTGTAGGCTCTGTTGATAAACTTTGCTAAGTATTTTCCCACTGGCTCCCCATGTGGTTCCACTTAGCTTTCTCAGGATGGCTATTTTCCTTTTGGCTTTGCTACTGCTTTGTTGATGTGCTTTCTCCATGTCAGCCTGCCATCAAATGTTACTCCAAGGTATGTTGGTTCTTTATCTTCTCTTAGGGGTGTTCCACTTATCTGCATGGTCCCTGCCTTTTGTTTTGGAGAGGGTAAATAAGGTGGTGCTGCACTTGTCAGTGTTTATGCTGACAATCTATTTGCCCATGCAACAATTGTATCTACAGCTCTGGTGGCCACTGATGCATGTTCATTTGTGCTCCATAGAACCAGGTCATCGGCGTACATTGCCGCTTTAATTCCATGGGTTAGATTAGCAACAAGATCATTGATGAAGGTTAGAAAAAGTTTGGGGGGCAAGACTCCACCCTGGGGAACACCGTGACGCAGTAGTACTTTCTTGCTCTTTAGTCCGTCTATCTGTACTCAGGCTCTTCTGTTGTGCAAGTATGCTTTCACCCATTTGTACATTCTTCCATTGACTTTGCAGTTTCTCAGTTTATTCATCAGACCTTTTTTCCAGACTTTGTCAAAGGCTTTCTTCAAATCTATCCATGCCGCAAGCACCAACTTCTCTTGGAATGCATCCTAAATTTCTTGAGAGAGGTAGGTTGTCTGACCTTCCGTAGAGTAGCACTGCCTAAAGCCAGCCTGCTGTGGCACAAGGATGTTTTTACTTTCAATGTACCACTGCAGTCTGTGATTGATGATGCGCTCGTGTTTTGCAGACACAGCTCTTGAGGTTAATTGGTCTGTAGCTAGAGGCAAAGGAACTATCTTTCCCTGATTTTAGGAGGGGTATCATGATTGCTTCTCTCCAGGCTTGTGGAACACTGCCTAAGGTCCAACTGTTATTGAAGATCTGCAACAGCTTTGCTTTGGCCTCTGTTCCTATCATTTCATTGGATACCATCAGCTCCAGGTGACATTTTCAGTTTGATATGGCTAGCTCCAGTTCGCTGATTGTGATGGGTGCCTCCAGAACCTCATGTACTATTTCCTTCTGTCCTGTATGTTGTTTCTCTAGAGTGTCTTGTTTCTCTGGACTAATTTCGATGTTATCTTGTGCGAATGAGTCCGCAAAATGGTCAGCTGCTTGCTTGCTTTCTTCTTCTTCTTCTTCGTTCATCCGGAGTTTTTTTTCCGGATGTGATTGCGTTGTGCCTGTTTACAGCAGAGCTGCGTTCTTGCGCCGTTAGGCCGACACATCCGACTTCTGTGGGCATTTGTTGACCGGGTTAACCTTCCCGGGGGTTTCTTAGGACGTTTGACTCTCACTGTTGTGGTGTTATCCCCCATCCCAGCTGGTCCATATAGAACAGCCAAAGATCCTGGTCAGCCCTCAAGGGAAGGCAGGGGCAGACCATGGGCATTCCCCGCCATCCAAGGAGGCTTCCATACTTGCAGAGCCGATACATAGCGCTCTGGTACTGGGCTCACCCAAGTAATCGTCACGTCCTGCACATGGCTGCTTAGCCTCACTTCCGTATATTGGGCCTTCCGTTCACCATAGGCTGTTCTTCCAGAAACCAGAAGTATGCAGTCTGCAGATGACATCCACACAGTGAGCTTTCGATTCGGACTTTCCATGTAATGGATTTGCTATCCAAGCAATATTCCATTTCGTGCCACTAGGACACTTTTCCACCTTTTATGAAGTCCACACAGTGGGCTTTTGATTAGGACTTTCCACGTAATGGATTTGCTATCCAAGCAATATTCCATTTCATGCCACTAGGACACTTTTCCACCTTTTATGAAGCCCACACAATGGGCTTTTGATTCGGACTTTCCACGTAATGGATTTGCTATCCAAGCAATATTCCATTTCGTGCCACTAGAACACTTTTCCACCTTTTATGAAGCCCACACAGCAAGCTTTCGATTTGGACTTTCCACATAATGGATTTGCTATCCATGCTTGCTTTCTTATTAAGATGTTTCCATCTTTATGTAGTGCAATTTTTTGAGTTTCTCCCTGTGCCCTCTAAGTTGTTTTATTAGCTTCCACAATTTCCTTGTGTCTCTTTCAAAGTTCAGAGACTTTTCTCCTGCCAGCTTTTCCGTCTTGCCTGCAGCTCGGCCCTTTAAAATTTGGCTTTTGCGTGCTGGAATTGCGTACTGTTTCTCGCGCTGCCTGTAGTATGCATTTCCCAAACTCTCCAACTACTTTATGTATGTCTTTCTCAGTGTTCAGGTTTCTAACCAGTATGCTGGTGCGATGCTTGTACATTACCCAGTCTGCTTTCTTGTAGTTCCACCTCGAGAGGGTGCTGCTTTCACTTACAAGCTCATTTTACAGTTAGAAAGATGGTCGATGGTCACTGCCACCAAGTTGTTTCCCAACAATTCGTGTAATGTTCCACTCCAGGTCTGATGAATGAAAAGCCAGGTCAGGTGTAGTTGTAGTGTACCATGACCTCGAGTAGAAAGTATGTGGGTCGGACGACTTGTTAACCAAGATGAATCTATTATCCTGCCAGTCTTTCAGTCTCTCTCCTCTCTGGTCCATGTGATCACAGTCTGCGAGTGGCTGTTGAAATCACCACACACAATCATTTTTTCTGTTAATGGTAGTGTGTGCAGTGCCTGTGGGCGATCACTTGGGCAGTAGTAATTGATCAGATATAGGTCTGTATAGCCTGTCCTAAGTTTTAAGTGTCAGTCCCTTCCATGTAGACGATTTGGGAAGCGGTGATATTTTTTACAAGGGTAAGTATCCCACCTTTTCACCTGTCCTTTCAGTCAAGATCGGTAACACTGGTAGCCTCTGATTTTGAAGGCTATATTGTCGTTGAGGTGAGTTTCTTGCAAGCAACATATGCTTACTTTTTCTTGGACTCTCCCGCTGTTTATTCTTCACCTCGACACCACAAGGTACAAGAGGAACAAGATAAGATGAGCAATGTTTCTACATGAATGACACAGTACTCATGCCTAACAGAACTGTATTTATTTATGTTCTAACACTACAGAATTAAAAGCCACACACCTTCAGCAAAGGTTTTCCTTCAAGCTCCTTATCCTCATGGGTCAGTTTAACACCAAGTTTCTCAACAAGTGTGATGGCTTCTTCCTTGGTCTTTGTCATGCAGTGAGCGAAGATCTAAGAAGAAAAATGGATGTAATCATCACCAACAAATATAATAAATACGCAGGACGTTTTCTTAGTGTAAACTACAGCAGTAGGAGAATTTAAATGTATCTGGAACCAATAGTTTGTGAAATTTTTTTTTTACTATAGCTGGTAACTGGCAAACAACCTTACTGCATACCTACAGGCAGCCCTGTTTTTAACAATGGTTAAGTGCACTGGTCGTTAAGAAAATGACTAGTAAACTAAAAAATATCTTTGCTTACTAATGATAGGTCGAGTACATAATTCAGCAATAAAAATAAGTAAATTTAAGAAAAGCCTGTATCAAGATGTTTACAAATAATACTGACAAGTATTGATATATAGGAAGCAAAGACATTTGCAACATATAATCTAATACTGGAACAAAAATCGTTCTGGTTAGTGCTATAACAAATGTGCAAATATACTATTTATTTGAACATTCAAATATGTTCTTGGATTCAGTCAACGATGGCTTAGAAAAGCTGAATTACTTCATTTTTCGATCAGATGGGGAAAAAAGTTTGTCATCATCATCATCAAAGAACACAAATACACCAAACTACCAACAACTTATCTCTAAATGTACTACTTATTGTGAACTAAATATCCACCACAAAGCAGCACCATGCCGCTTACTGTGTGTTCACTATTATTTGAACGAATCATTATAACATGTATGCTATTATGTTTTACTATAATCTTAAGTACAATAAATTACATACTGTTCCATGTTGGTGTTACTATATATATATATATATATTATAAAACAATAATCTGCTGGCTCATGGGTATCCACAGGATGTATGTATATATATATATATATATATATATATATATATATATATATATATATATATATATATATATATATATATATATGTGTGTGTGTGTGTATATATATATATATATATATATATATATATGTATATATAAACACATACTGAATGTTTGTAGTCTCACTACACTTTGTTTAACCTTCCATTGAAAGCACCATTCTGCTTGCAGTACAAAGAATAACTCCAGCAGATGACAGCTGCATATTGTTTCACGGTGGACTGGAGTAAATTTTGTTCTACATATGTATATTGAGACTTTACAAACACCCTGTATATACACATATATATATATATATACACACGTTGACATAACTGTTCTACAAAGGAAAAGAAATGGTTAAGATATAATCTCATGGCTAATTTTTAAAAATATACTGAGGACATAATGTATTCTACACACAATAAATGATTATAAATTGCATGAGTGTAATCTATTTACTTGTACGTTTGACTATGTTCTTTGATTCAGTCAACAATGGCTTAGAAAAGCTTAATTGGCTTCATTTTCCATCAAAGATCTGTTCTAGCCAGAACAGAAAATGCTTCCTATGCCATATTAGTATTATCCTTAATATGGAGCAAAAACAAAATGGCTATCAACATGGTCATACTAAGAAAAAATTACTTTACCAAAGTAAAACTAAATACCTCAAACATGCAAAGCATGATTCTAAGTTTACAATTCTTCCGTTGGTAATAATTCTGTTTGGACTGTAAGACAGCCATTCGCTGCACATTGCTTTGCGATAGACAAGCACATGTATTTCATACAAAGTGCATTGAGACATTACAAAAACCCTGTAAAAACTGGTCTACATATAAGGCAAAGAAATGGTTTGATATAATCTGGTGGCTGGACATAAAAAGTGGCCATTTTACCCCAAAAAAGTATATTGAGGACATCTAATGTATTCTGCACACATTAACAAATGACTATAAATTGCACAAGTGCAAATCCATTTACTTGTACATTCTAGGTTCTTTGATTCAGTCAACAATGGCTTGAAAAAGCTGAATTAACTTCATTTTTCGATCAGATGGGGAAAAAAGTTTGTCATCATCATCAAAGACAAATCCAAATTAAAATCATCTTGCCATTATGGAGTAAATATACACCATGCCGCTTACTTGTGTACAAATTTATTTTATGTAAATGAATCTTTGTAACATGTAAGCTGTTTTGCTATAAACACAATAAATTACAGGCTGTTCCATGTTGGTAATTATATATAAAAACAGCAAAGAATTGTGCCACTATGCAGGAAATAAAATGAACCACTTGCACTAGCTGTACACCTAGTAGTATGTGTTCAGATTTTTTTCTTCAGATGTGACTGCGTTGTGCCTGTTTACAGCAAAGCTGTGTCCTTGCGCCGTAAGGCCGACACATCTGACTTCTGCGGGCATTTGTTGACCGGGTTAACCATCCCGGGTACACCTAGTATTAATGCCTATATACAAATGCAAAACTGGAAAGGACTGCATATACTATGCACAATGATACATTCCAATGATTTTGGGATGAACTGCTAATTCAGGTTCTTTGATTCAGTCAACAATGGCTTAGAAAAGCTTAATTGGCTTCATCATTTTTCGATCAGATGGGGAAAAAAGTTTGTCGTCATTATCAAAGACCTGTTTTCAAATGCAGCAAAGAACTAATTATAGTTTTTTGGAACTGGTATAAAAAAGGAAACAGTATGGTTAACAAGATGTATACTTTTTTTAAGGAATTCTACAGAAAGCTCACCAGAAACATCCACTAAATTACTATAATATGCCCTATATATGTAACATTAACTAAATGAAAGTATGATAATCCTAAACATGACTACTATGAAAGAATTTACATACCTCATAGATGGGTTTCAGAATGTAATTGGTAAAGCCTCTAACAGCTCCATTAGTTTCCTCTTTGTACCACTTCTTTTCCTTGACATGGTAGAACTGGTTGCCCCATAGTCTCTTCATCAGCTGTCTTTCTTCAATCTTGAACTTGCTGGAGTAAAGCTTGGCAAAGTCTTTCAGAGTAAAAGCCCAGCCGTGAAGTCCTGATCCAAATCCAACAGTGCCAGTCTTAGGATCCACCTACAATTAAATATATAAATGAGCTTGATAAAGTATGCAAACTCATCTGATATACGTAGAATGGTTCTCTGGTCAGATGTATCCCCCCTTCAAAAGTAGAGGAGGAAGTCTAATTATTCACCTGTTTGCTTTTAGCATACTCTACTACAAGGTTTACTTTACACATTCCATCAAAACCTTGTTGCTGTACGCTCTTCTGTATGTTTTGCGCTTGCTCACTTTGAACTCAAGCGTGGTCCATACACATGCAACTATTATTAATGCACTTGACTGATCCTGCATGTGTATTCCATCCATCATGTGCCATGCCAGTAAGCGTGGGTGGTCATGATCCGCCATTTCACTCGATCTCCAGAGTCGTGTATCAGTGTTCTTGACACGTGGCCAAGCCACCCAGGTATTTACTTCTGTCTACAACTTGTTCTCTTCTCCTCGATCTTGCCCGCTGTCACAAAGTTCTCACATTTATTTATTTCTCATGTCCAAAAAATGTTGACTAAGTCACTAATTTGTTGACTGTTGACTAATTTCTCTAATCAGTTTTTTGTAGTTTTTCTGTCTGTGCATGGTATTCTTTGCATTCTACTCAGAAACCACATTTCCACAGCCATCAGATGATTTTCAGCTTGACTGCTCATTGTCCACGCTTCACATCCATACAAAAATACAGGCTCATGTAGCACCTCAACACTTGTTCTCGTAGTGTGCGTTAGCTTTCCCTATTACCAGTGTCCCTGGCCATCAAGCGATCCCAACTTGTAACTTGCTCCAAGTTAAGAACAAGTTAACAAGACAACTGACCCGTGTCAGGGTTGAACACACTACAATCTACATACCAGTTTAAGAATGAGCACACATTTGCCAAGCTGACCACCTAGACCAACATTTAACAATTCACTAAATTATCACTGTGTCAGTGGTTTCTGCAGCCTACATGTGTTTTTCAACTGCTTTTTTCAGAAATATCTCCGCCTGTGTTTTTTATACCCTCGTAAAGAGGCTACATATTTAATATAACTACCTAAGTGATCATGTGATATTCTGATATAATAATCCAGTAGTATAAAAATTCCAAGTCCATCGGCTGATGCCCACCACAAATTGCTACCCAAAGGCTCGAGAAGACAAGAAACAGAACAATTACCTGAATGTCTCCCATGGGTCCATCATCTTCGCAGTATGTACCAACAATGACGTTGACATTTTCAATAATGCGCTGGAAGGTTTGGTACAAACATTCCTCGTCAAGCTGCAATGTGAGCAGAGCCAAGTCCATTTTGTTCATGAAAAGAACTGGGCGGATCCTTTCACCAATGGCTTGACGAAGTACAGTTTCAGTCTGCACACACACACCTGGAACAAACAATTCCTTGCATTAGAGAGTTATTCTTTTCAGAAGTAGTAGTCAAAAGTGCCAGTTGCTTGACAATATGAGCGTGGTTAAAAAAAAAGTACCTGCAAACTACTTAAAAGTAAAATTGCTTAGTCAGTCGCGGTTCTAACATCACAGCAAAGGGCCGTCGTCCCATTATGCTCGTTTCCGTGCCAGTGAATATTATAAAATGTTCCCCGCGTGAAAAGTGGAAGAGACAGGAGTCTCGACAACTGGCCCACTCAGCATAATGCCGTCGCAAGAATGTCACCGCAAAAGTCCTCTCCGAAACAGAGTCCATCCTTGATGGAATTGACAGTCACTTTCACAACCAGATGTTCGCCTACAAAGTCTCAATATTTCTATATTTTGTTCCACTTCCAGATGTTTTCTAGCCAGCCACGCCATTTTGTCTCCCGAGCACACAACAACCTCAAACAGATGTAAAGAAACGTTTCACTGTACATACTGCCATCAGAATGCCAACACACAAGTCCTCAAAAACAGTTCATCATCGATGGAGCGGCAGACACTAGAAAACCAGCAGCAGCAACATTTCTGCATATGGTAAGACAAACCAGTCGCTTCTGCGACACACCAGCCGCCATACATGCAGATTTTCTAGATGTTCCGTTTCTAGATGTTATCTAGCCAGCTATACCATTTTCGAGCATGTAGATCATGCCACACCTCGGACAGATGTAAAACAATGCTTCACTGTACATAACGCAGTCTCCAGAATGCCAAAACAAGTCTTCCACAAAATCACAGTTCATCGTCAAAGAAAGCAGCACTCAACTAGAAGACCAGCAGCCACACATTTCTGCATACGGCACAAAAACCAGTCAATTCTGGGACATAGTCGCCATTACTCTGAACATGCATGTCACGCTCCACAACCTCGTGCAGATTTAAAAGCATTTCACACGAAATTCACAGCTCACAGTGCCTCACTACGCACTCAACTCAGTAGCAGGGCGATGGAACCACAACTACCAGTTCAACATGAGGGAAATGCGAATGCAACGGTGGCCATGAGCATAAACACCCAGAGGCCTTAACCGTATCACTGCCTAACATCCATGTTCGTGACCGGAAGATGCTTAGTAAATTACATACAACCCACAGGACCACAGGTTCATTGCAAAGTCTGACCAAGAACATGCAGTTTATTAAGTAAACTAGCTGACCCGGCCCGGCTTCGCCCAGGCCCTGGAGGGGATCTATCTATCTGTCTGCTTGCTTGCTTGCCTGTCTGACCCAGCTTCACCCAGTCCCTGGTGGGGAGCATCTCATTTAATTCATATACGACGTAGTCATATAAGCTCTCCCGTTCCCGACCGTCTGTCTATCTGACCCGGCGTGGTTTCGCCCAGCTCCTGGCGCACAGTAACTTAAAAGAATGTCCTTCCACACACCATTCATTATTTTTAATGAAAACCGTTTTTAATCACCGACATGACAGTTGATAAGTTCTTTAAGCAGAAAAAGATGGGTTACAATGTTATGCATTATGCTTATGAAAACTTTGAAAATGCCTTAAAGATTATATCATTATTATAACTTATATGCCTGAAAATAACTATAGACAAAGAGGTCAATAGTGCATGCACGTCCAACAATATGACTATAAAGTATATAGAAATATTGAAAGTTATGCCCCTTGAAATAACTTTTCTAGAGTGAAGCCCCCCTGCTATATAGAAATTATATAATGAAACATGAAAAAGTAAATATTAAATAAGTAGATTTTACACTAAGAAACTATTATAGTCGGTTGCACAGGAATGAAAGACGTGTAGAAAATTTCATCTCAATCGGATGTACCGTTATCAAACGCATCCAATACACACAAAGCCACATACTCTGTTTTATATATATATATAGATATACATAACCTACCAATATATTTTCTAGTTGACAGGTAGTCACACAAAGAAATTCTTTACCAAGTTTCCAGGGTTAATAACCTGTCTTCTAGTCGTCCCCTTATGAGGTCATTTAAGGCTCTGGTCAGCTAACACTAACTGAAGTGCTCAGTTCAAGCTCTTGAAGCAGTATTTAGAGATTAATGTGAACAAAGTCCTGTATGACAATTACAACTATGGATTTATTGTGTAGAATTCATATTTAAGCCTTTATACTTGGGATTACATGTGGATGGAAAGCAAAAATGCTAATACTGGTTTATTACCTGTACTTACTAACAGTAACTGTACATGATATAACATAGAATAATACCAACCTGAGACACAATCCACTACAACTAGGGCACCATCTGTTACACGCAGAGCTGCTGTCACCTCAGAGGAGAAATCCACGTGACCAGGTGAATCAATCAAGTTGATCAAAAAGTGCTGGTTTTCTGGGTCATATTCCTGCTTAATGTACTTCATGTCCTCGGCGGCCAACTCGTAGTACAGAGAAATGGCACTGAAAAATTAACAAATATTTTATTTTAACTTCATTTTTTAAATTGGTTCTACATAGAAAATATATTTAGACTACAAACACCTTGCGTGTGCGCTCATCAGCACATACATGCGCACCCTCATTGACATAACTGGTCTACATATGAAGCAAAGAAATGGTTAGATATATAATCTAATATAAAGATATAATAAAGATATAATCTGGTGGCTGGACTGATTTTAAAAAGTAAATTGAGGACATCTGGTGTATTCTGCACACATAAACAATTTAATGTAAATTTTCACAAATGCAAATTTATTAACTTCTACATTCAAATATGTTCTTTGATTCAGTCAACAATGGCTTAGAAAAAGCTGATTTAACTTCATTTTTCGATCAGATGGGGAAAAAAGTTTGTCATCATCATCAAAGAACACAAATACACCAAACTACAAGCAACACTTTGCGCGTGCGCTCATCAGCACATGCGCACCCTCATTGACATAACTGGTCTACATATGAAGCAAAGAAATGGTTAGATATATAATCTAATATAAAGATATAATAAAGATATAATCTGGTGGCTGGACTGATTTTAAAAAGTAAATTGAGGACATCTGGTGTATTCTGCACACATAAACAATTTAATGTAAATTTTCACAAATGCAAATTTTATTAACTTCTACATTCAAATATGTTCTTTGATTCAGTCAACAATGGCTTAGAAAAAGCTGATTTAACTACATTTTTCGATCAGATGGGGAAAAAAGTTTGTCATCATCATCAAAGAACACAAATACACCAAACTACAAGCAACACTTTGCGCGTGCGCTCATCGGCACATGCGCACCCTCATTGACATAACTGGTCTACATATGAAGCAAAGAAATGGTTAGATATATAATCTAATATAAAGATATAATAAAGATATAATCTGGTGGCTGGACTGATTTTAAAAAGTAAATTGAGGACATCTGATGTATTCTGCACACATTAACAATTTAATGTAAATTTCACAAATGCAAATTTATTAACTTCTACATTCAAATATGTTCTTTGATTCAGTCAACAATGGCTTAGAAAAAGCTGATTTAACTTCATTTTTCGATCAGATGGGGAAAAAAGTTTGTCATCATCATCAAAGAACACAAATACACCAAACTACAAGCAACACTTTGCGCGTGCGCTCATCAGCACATGCACACCCTCATTGACATAACTGGTCTACATATGAAGCAAGCAAAGAAATGGTTAGATATATAATCTAATATAAAGATATAATAAGGTGGCTGGACTGATTTTAAAAAGTAAATTGAGAACATCTGATGTATTCTGCACACATTAACAATTTAATGTAAATTTCACAAATGCAAATTTATTAACTTCTACATTCAAATATGTTCTTTGATTCAGTCAACGATGGCTTAGAAAAAGCTGATTTAACTTCATTTTTCGATCAGATGGGGAAAAAAGTTGGTCATCATCATCATCAAAGAACACAAATACACCAAACTACAAGCAACTTCTCTTTAACTGTACTTGCCATTGTGAACTAAATATACACTACAAAGTGGCACCATGTCACTTACTGTGTGTTCAGCTTTATTTTATTTAAACAAGTCTTTATAACATGTAAGCTATTATTTTATTTTATTACTTTACTATTATCTTAAGTACAAAAAAGTACATGCTGTTCCAAGTTGGTAAAGTATATTTTATACTGAAAAATTTGGAATCACTAAACCACCCCTAGTAAAATGTTTAAATAAGTATCTTTAGATGCTATCTGTCGAAAAACAGCTATAAAATATATTTAAAGCAAATGTCAAAATAGTCCTAGATTGCAAAAGCCTTTGAAGAACAATCGTGATGCGGAAAAGCCTTTTTATCTCTTGCCTGATGTCCAAATCGTGCAATTTCTTACCGTTCGTTCAAGTCAACCCCTGACACCTCAGTTAGCCTGAATTGTCTGCAAAATTTGTCTATAGAATTTGTATGACCACCTGTGCTAACGCCTTGCGAAGTTCCATTATTGATTATGGAGCCAAGAGACTGATGGCCTCAGTTTTCTTAATGTTTTCCCCTCCTAGACATTTCTGTTTTGCTTGCTTACGTTCAGAAAGACTGACAAAAAAAGCAGGTCTAAAATATTTAAAAACGACACACGGTATGATATAAAATTGCTTACGTTGATTTAATGGTGATACATCTTTCTTGCTCATCCTTCCTGGTATCTGTGAAGCGTGTCTCGCCAGCCTTGGCAGATGCAATGATACCAGCCTTACTGACCAAGGAGTCAGTCAGTGTTGACTTTCCGTGATCAACGTGGGCGATGACGGACATGTTTCTGATGTTCCTCTTGTTGTCCATAATGGACCTAATCTCGTCTACTGTAAAGTTCACCTGTAAGCAGATGTAAAGGTAGTGGGATGCTTTCAGTACATGACACCAGTAGACTGCACTAACAGTTAAAGACATATAAAAAAAAGGTAACCAGCTCATGTCCCAGCAATAACCTGCTATAAACAGTGTGTACATGTGAGGTTGTTACATTTTATCAATGTAAATATTGACTAACATCAAAGTGCTCTAGACATTAAAAAATTATCTATCATAAATTCCATATTTGGCAACAAATTTAAAGCTATTGCAATTTTGCAGGTAAATAAATGCCATTAGCATAACTAAGATTATTAGCACAGAAGTAAAGACCTAATTAAGTGTAGGTTTCCCCAATCTGTAGCTAAATAGTGTCTAGCAAAGGCAGTAGCCATACATGGGAATCACTGGCCAAAATAAGCACTGAAAGAGAACAGTGCTAAAAACTATAAAAGGTTAAGTTACAAACTTTAAAACAAAAAAATAAAAAAATATATAATTCAAAATCTACCCCAGCTGAGATGGAGAGAGGGAACCAGAGAGAGAGAACCAGAGAGAGAGAGAGAACCAGAGAGAGAGAGAGAGAGAACCAGAGAGAGAGAGAGAGAGAACCAGAGAGAGAGAGAGAGAACCAGAGAGAGAGAGAGAGAGAACCAGAGAGAGAGAGAGAGAGAACCAGAGAGAGAGAGAGAGAACCAGAGAGAGAGAGAGAGAACCAGAGAGAGAGAGAGAGAACCAGAGAGAGAGAACCAGAGAGATGGAGAGAACCAGAGAGATGGAGAGAACCAGAGAGATGGAGAGAGAGGGAGAGAACTAGAGACAGAGAGAGAGAGAGAACTAGAGAGAACTAGAGGGAGAGAGAACCAGAGAGAGAGAGAGAGAGAGAGAGAGAGAGAGAGAAAACTAGAGAGAGAGAACCAGAGAGAGAGAGAACCAGAGAGAGAGAGAGAGAGAGAGAGAGAGAGAGAGAGAGAGAGAGAGACTACGGTAATTTTACTTTTATATCATTTGATAAAATGTGGCAATAGAATTGTTGAATGCCACATATTTTGTAATCACTCAAAACAATCATGCTAATTTCTACACAGCCCTGAGAATCTAAATTGCTGTTCCCTGGATTTAACCACTATCCAAGGATCCCTGATAGAGATTGGAGTGACATGGATAGAAAATAATGTCCTGTCTTTAAATCAAGTCAACTATATTCACTGTTTGAGTTTAGAATAATATGAATTGTTCTGAAAATAGATACATTCCATAAAGCTAAATGTTCCATAAACATATTTAAAGAACTAAGATGGACTGCTTCATTTTAGAAATGAATGTTAGGTCCTTTTCTTGTGAAACTACCATCATCTAAATATTATAATACAGCAATTTGTAACGAAGTGTCTATTCGTAGAGCCCTACGAATAGACAAAGTGTCTATACGTAGGGCCCTACGAATAAAAGCGTCTATTCGTAGGGCACGGCTGGTCACGTGATATAACGTAAGTTTGCGGCTATATTATACATTTTCGTTGATTGGAAAACGTGTCGTCAGTGGCATAGTTGATAGTGCGCCCGCCTGATGGGCGGGAGCTCGAGGTTCGTTTCCTTTCCGGACCTTTTTTATTTTTTTTTATAATATGTTCAGCAATTAATTGGATGAAAGTCAAATGTCAATCGTTCGTTTCCTTGCCCGACAATGTTTTTTTTTTTAATTTTTCAGCAATTCATTTAGAATTGTGTTGTTTAAAGTGAGTGTAATTTAGTTAGTACCAGTTTCTCCAGTATTGGTCCTCGCTTTGCACTACGGTAATTCCAATACCCAACCCACACATTTTTGAGTCCCAAACGATCCGTTTTCCTTCTACCCCTTCTGGCTCCAGCCCTCTTCTTCCTTTTCCTTCCCCCCTCTCCCCTACCTCTTCTCCTCCGCTTAATTCTCTCCCCGCTGGCTGTTGTCAAAAGTATCGAGCACAAAGCACGTACTCCGTTGATTCGGCGATAATTCTTTGTAATATTCATAGTTTTCATATTCATAGACACGAAAGTGGTTAAGTAGGCAGGTAGAAGGGTGGGTAGGTAGACATGTAGGTAGTTAAGTAAGCAGGTAGATGGGTAGCTAGATCCAACCAGACACTCGCTCGTCGATCATCTGTGTTCCACCATGCCAATTCATACATCTCTTTCAACCTCTCCCTGCAATACTCTGAACAGGCAGGTTTACCGGCCGAGAGAGAGAGAGAGAGAGAGAGAGAGAGAGAGAGAGAGAGAGAGAGAGAGAGGGGGGGCCAGTCAGAGATACAGACAAATAAACAACTGATATAAACTGGCAGACAGATAGAGAGTCAGACACACAGAGAGTCAACCAGACGTACATATGCATATGGAAAGACAGACAGACAGTTTGTTAGATTCAGATAGACATATATACAAATGGACAGATACAAGTAGGCTGATAGAGAACAAGAAATCACGCAGGCTGTCAGACGGACGGACAGACAGAGACAGAGAGACATCCGGGCATGTAGAGTGACATCCAGACAGGTGGACAAATAGAGAGGCATACAGACAGGCGGACATATAGAGAGGCATACAGACCTCTCTCTCTTCTTCTCTATCTCCCTCCTCCCCCTCTCTCTTTCTTGTCTTTATCACTTTTTATGTCTTTCAACACATCTTTCTCATCTCACATATCTGTCTCGCACACTATCTTCATTATCTATCTCTCTCTTCTCAACCCGCTTCACATATACCAGGTTTTCCTGCACTTTATATCCGTAGCATTTCCTTGTTTATTTGTTAATTCATGAGGGCAATCAGTCGAAAGCCTGGTGTTTGTATTGCCTAACGACCCTAATCATGTCTCTCTGTGGTGACGCATATTACTGTCAGCTTGGACCAGAATTATCAGGACATAAATAGTAGGAAATAGGTCAGTAACGTAAACAAAGATGGATGCCTGTAAACAGTAAGTGTACAGAAACGCAAGTTAACAATTCTTAAACTCGCCTGATATAACAGCCATACTTCAACTAAGTTGAAAGTATCGATTCATAGGGCCCTATGTATAAACAAAGTGTCTATTCGTAGGGCCCTGCGAATAAACGCTTTGTTTATTCGAAGAGCTCTACGAATAAACTCTCCCATTTGTAAAGTATTTGGAAAACAAATGTAATCCAAAATATGCTAAGAGATCTGGTGAATAAATGATGCAGGTCTAACTCATATCACAAACACTACTGTTTTTACAAACGCACCATAGTTACGAAATTATAGATGAATTTATATTGTCACTATTCCAGCATTTATCCCCTCAGTGATATCAGGTTTCCAACTCATGTCAGGCATTTACAATTCAATGGAGTGTGGAGATGAGGTTAACATGTGCTTGGGGGTATTTAGATGTGCACCAATCTAATGATTGGCAATAAAGATGTGATCGAAAAGATGTGAACAAAAGATGAGTGATTGGAAGGGCCCAATTTGTTACCCTTTGAAAATAAAGATTGTTCATTTGTTTAATCTGTGGACTAACCATTGTCTTGTATTTTTATTAAATCAGTTTTATCACTGAAGAAAATTGGATGACACGGACACCATAGAAAATTGATTAAAATATTAAACTGTTGATTTTCTTCATTAGCCATGTGGCATTAGTAAAGTTTGTCAAGTCTTAAGTACTGCCAATAATTTCCGATACAGAATCCCCTCATGCCATGTCTAGCAGCCTGCTTCTTTTCCCTTCCAATGTTGCCACTGTCACGATGTACACCAGCTTTCCTTCCCTTCCCATGTGCGTAATCACTGATGAGTCTGATGTTAGCTTACTCAAATTATATACCTCTTTGCTATTCATGGTTGTAGTTTTGAACTAGCATAAACGACTAGTGTTTATATTTTAATACTGTCAAATTTTTAAAGCTTGCGATGTATACATTAAAATCTACCATGTCCATTAGCGTGGTAAGGATCCAAAAATAGACAAGTATGACATCACGGCCACCACGATGATCAAAATGGCGAAATGGATGCTTAGATAATAACCAATTTTGTAGACGTAAATGTTTTACAAACAGTAACTAAACTGAAATTAAACGTATGTTTCAATTTTATTAAAGAATACTTTATAAAATTTCACAAATAAATTATTATTACCTTGTTATAAACCGATATATAACATCGACAATCATTTCACAATACATCGATGTATCAATGGTGACGTTGCAACATAATTTAATGTATAAAATGTCGTAGAAAGAATATTTAACCCTAATAATGGCTCTATACTTTAACATAAGTCTTTCACTAATTAAATACTAATGAAATATTGGTGGATGATACTCACCATTTTGGATAGAGTCTAGTTGGACAACTTCTGTTCACAAAGATGTTGCCCTCTCGAATGGACTCTTGAGGGGAAAAGGAAGAACGTAGGACGTCACGTGATATATTTCAATGAGCCTACGTTAGTTTCGTATCAGAGATTTCAAAATCTGGAATGGAAATATATTCAAATTTATGCTTTCGTATAATACCGCATTATGTATAATTAAACTATCGTAATTTATCTAAATACTTTATTTCAATCAGATAAAATTGTTTGCAAAAACAATATTCTAATAATATACATTTCGTCATCACCCTAAACGTATTTCAAATGTTCGTACTAGTCAATTTTTGTTTAAATATCCGACTGCTCGGTTCAACCTATAGAGAGGTTTAGAACAGGACACAACAGACTGAAATACGCATGTTTAATCTCAATGTTTCTCTTCTCATTGCATGACCAGCGATGGTTATTTGTCACTTTCTTTTAGTTGAATATAGTGTGAGACGTATGATGGAGTTAAACAACAGAATAGGACAGGCACAAAATGCACTAAATAAAATTAAGAACATCTTATGCAATAACTTCTTGTCATGGGAGTTTACAAATAATTATTGTATGAACAAGCTTTAACATATAACTGTGAATCCTGGATAATTAATAAACAAGCCAACAAATCCGTATTAGTTTCATTGATGGGGTAATACGGGCAACTTTTGAAAATTGTCTATCGTTCTCGTGGTTTTTGTTGCGGCCTGTTGGTGTGCTTTCTCGATGTCAGCCTGTTATCAAATGTGACTTCAAAGTATGTGGGTTCCTTATCTTCTGTTATATTCGATTTATCTGGATGTAGCCTGCTTTTTGTTTGAGAGAGAGAGAGAGAGAGAGAGAGAGAGAGAGAGAGAGAGAGAGAGAGACAGAGAGACAGAGAGACAGAGAGAGAGAGACAGACAGAGAGAGAGACAGACAGAGAGAGAGACAGAGAGAGACAGAGAGAGAGAGAGAGACAGAGAGAGAGACAGAGAGAGAGACAGAGAGAGAGAGACAGAGAGAGAGACAGAGACAGAGAGAGACAGAGAGAGACAGAGAGAGTGAAGATAGTGGTACTGAACTTCTGTGCTGGTACCATCTATTTGCCCATCAACTAGTACATCTAAAGCTCTTTGCCGTCTGATATTGATTGTTGCCTATTGAGTTTTGTTCCAAAGAACCGGGTCGTCAGCGTACTTTGTCACCTAAACTGCATGTGGTAATTCAGGTGACTAAGCCCTTGATGTAAACTAGGGAAAGCGTGGGGACCGAACACTACCTTATAGGACACCGTGTACTTTACTACTCAAGAGTCCGTCCACCTGTACTCGGGCTTTTCTGTTTTGCAAGTATGCTTTCACTCATTTTTACATTCTTCCACGTACTTTATATTATGCCAGTTACTTTATTAGACCTTCTGTGCAGGCCCCGTCAAACACTTTCTTTATATTATGTCAGTTACTTTAGTAGACCTTCTTTCCAGGCCCCGTGAAACACTTTCTTTAGGTAAATCCTTGTCACAAGCACATGGTTCTTATCTTGGGATGCATCCTCAAATTCTTGTGAAGTAGTTAGTCTGATCTACATAGAGTCTGCCTGCTGTGACACACACGTTTTCACTTTCAATGTATCACTATAGTCTGAGGTTGATGACGCTCTCCATTATTTTGACTTATTATTTATCCATTTATTACAAACTAAAGAAACATACCCGCAGAATCCTGCGAGAGCGGGGGCAGAAGAAGGATTCATAGACGACCACACGGTAACGACTAAGGCCGTCCCACGGACCATGAGTATAGCACAACGGACGTTGGACTATGCATGCGTTTGTGCTAAAAGCTTTCCGACCTTCCATGGAATGAGAGTTCATGCTGGGAAGAAGAAGTGTGAGAGAGTGCCACAGGAGGCATGGCAGCGCAGTCCTGAAAGGGACGATGAGACGCAAGAGGATGTCAGGCGGGTCGAGCCTCACAATGAAGAAGTCCAGAGTTCTTCTGCTGACAATACTCAAGCCGCTGTCACCTGTGACACTCCCGATGAACCTTCCGAAACCAGGGTGAAGATCAAATTCCTTAGTGTCATCAGGAAGGATGAGTGGGCGCTATTAGACGATACGTTATCCCATGTTTTAGAAAAAGAACTCAAGCACGAATCTCTTGAGGAGCAGTTGACAAAGTTCGGAGAGATAATCTACCGCCACTCGCTGATTCAGTTTGGTTGCAGCAGCGAGGAGAAGGTAGCAGCTCTTCCGCAAAAGTCCAGGCGGCAGAGACTGATGGAGGCAGTGAGGCAAGAGAAGAATACGGCTCGAAAACGGTGGGAAAAGGCAGAAGAACATCAGAAAGAGGGCTTACGCCAGGTGTGGCAACACCTGAAAGCCAAGCACAATGCCCTATCCCGAGCCGAAAGGTTCTGCAGAAACCGGCGGAAAACCCGGAAGGAACGGGCGAGGTTCTTCCGGGAACCATACAAGTTTGCACGGGACTTGTTCGAGCAGCCGAGGTCCGGCGTACTCGATGTCAGCAGAGAAGAGCTGGAGAACCACCTCGTGACAACGTACTCCGATGCCCAACGGAACGTCCCACTCGGAGAGATTGAGGGGTGTCACAAAATGAAACCGTGTGTTTATCCGGTTGATTATTACAGAGGATTTTCGGATTAAGCGGACGATCGACCAGCGACATCTATTTGTACTAACAGAGTAAACACAGTTGTACAGGTTACATCGTGTCAGCCCATAAACACATTTGGTGGTGAGGGAGAAGGATATGGAATGGTTCCGTTTGTCATCTATACTGCGGGACATCAGACGGAAATGGCTGCTGGGATTTTCACCACGGAACAGAAGAGTGACAAGTTTGTCAACATTTGAATGCAGATGGAAGCCGTGAGATCACAGGGGCAGATGTAAAACGGAAGTACCTAGTACGGAAAACAGTGCATCTGTCAATTCTTGGTTTCCGGAACATCAAGATGATTGGCAGCTTGGTATCGAAACTCTTTGTTGGGAGTTTACAGAAACTAGCTGGCTTGTTTTGAGAATCTAGGCAATTACTGACAACTTTGACAGGATTTAAGCCAGGAAAATAGTTCTTGACAGGGGATGATTTGCCACTGTGCCACCTGTGTGGGGGAGTAAAGGATAACGTCACGTGGACAACTTTGGTAGTTTGCCATATAAACTCGAGTTGAGATCACCTAGGGTGGACTTGAATAATGCTCTAGACAGAGTGCAGGGCACTGCAGTGCCAGTGGAAATAATATCTACCGTGTGTTAATTAGTGACTTAATTTTACACGTGCCTATATGGCAGATGTAGATATGATTTATAGGACTGCAGTAGTGCCATTTAAGGTATAACTTATTATAATATATTCGTTATAATTACTATAGACTGTGGCCTGGTTAAACTATAGTGTGATGATTAGCACTGTTAGTGGAAACTAGCTAGAGTAGTGAAGTGATACTTGGCTCTGTTAGCTAGAATAGATTAGTGAAGTGTTGATAAGCTTTACTAGTTGAGAATTGAGTAATGAAGGATAATTGGGATCTTCCCGTAGGTGTCCCTGGTGGGCGGGGTTCCGCATTCTGTTTGGTGATTTTTTCTTTGTCATAGCCTGATTCGACTCTAGGTGGGTAGCTAATCTGCTCTATGACTAAGTCTAGTTAGCTAAAGATCAGTAAGCAAGGTGATAGGCTTACACTCAGCCGAAGGGATCAGTGACTAGTACTATCACCAGATGTGTTGTTTCTATCCTAGGTTCCCTACCAGATCCAAGGAAACTCTACAAGTTTTGGGAAAGAATTAAAAAAACCCATTCTGAAGAACACCAGTTCAAGAGTCAATAAAGTTGCATACAGAACGTAACTAAAGCTAGGAGGAAGTTGATTCACCAAAGTGAGTGATGCGTACTGATGCACCACACATCATCAGACAGTGGTGGCGGGCTGAAGACATTGGGTCTAATAGTTACCTAGAGTTATATAATCTCGTGTAATAGAACACATGACATTATATGTGAGGCTGGATAGACACGAGTGAGGATCAATCCAGTACAGTAACAATTAACATTAGTAAGTAGCCCTTATGAACTGAGTGGGTTCGATGTGCAACAAGGATGATCTGTCGACTAACTAACTAACTAACTAACTGCGTACACACTGCAAAAGACTTGTGCAATTTGTTTAGGAACATTAGGAACGGACATTGTGTAGAGTGCAACCGGTCCCTGATTAACTCTTAATACCACCGGTGTCTATTTCGGATGTTCATGAAATTGGATTACCAGAGGTCTACAGAGGCAAAGCATTATCCGGCAAGATGGTTCCGGCAACGGGTGAGACGTACTTGTTCTGACGTAACGTGCTGTGGTCTATCTTTGCTGTGATCAGCTGACTGAGTTGATGTCTGAGAGACAGAGTCTACACACTTTATAGAACACGTCACACATTTTCTTCACATACACGTCTCATATACATTACACTTTTATTTTAATAAATTACTCTTTATTAATTTCTAGAAGCAAGAGTTGTTGAGTATGTTGCGTTGGGGAAGTATGAGAAGGGGGCATAGTACGACAGTGTGAGAGTGATAGGAAAAGGTGTCCATAGGCTGATGGAGTGTGTTGGACGGAAGCTGGTGGATTCTCCAGAATATTGAGGGGGGAAAAAAATAATATTATAATGTGGGTGTCGGATCTCCTCACTCCAGGGACGACACTTTAAAGGAGGACACGACATTATTGGGGGCTCGTAAACGTGATATTTGGACAGTGGGATCTCTCGTAAACGGGATCTTTGGACAGCGGGATCTATCGTAAACGTGATCTTTGGACAGCGAGATCTCTCGTAAACGGGATGCTTGGACAGCGGGATCTCCCGTAAACGGAATCCTTGGACAGCGAGATCTCCTGCAAGCAGGAACCTTTGACAGTGGGATCTTCTGACAACGGGGTCTTTTGACACGGGATCCTTAGTTATAAGAGGGAGATATCAGTTTGGAGAATCCAGCTAGAGTGAATGTGGATAGGGGTTAGGACTAATATCTTACCTGTTCACACTTCACACGTCTGCATAGGTCTGTGGTCCTGATTCTACTCTTGTCACTGAGTGAATGTACTGTGTGTGGTAATATCTAGATTTATAGTACTTGTTCATATATCGGTATAGTAATTTGCAGTTATATTGTACTAGACCTGCTAGCTTACCTCTCTGTATAATGGCCACCCCTAAACTTAGCACGTTAGAATTAAAGGCAAGGGGGGAAGAAATTGGATTGGCTGGGTCTTCTCTAACGGATTACATACAGGAAGTGGAGAGAGAGTATCGTCAAGCGGAACGGGAAGAGCGAAAGGCCGAGTTGGAATTGAGAAGGGAAGCTGAGCAAGCAGCTAGGAAATTGGAAGCTGAGCAAGCAGCTAGGAAATTTGAAGCTGAGCAAGCAGCTAGGAAATTAGAAGCTGAACAGGAAGCACAGAAAAGGGAGCACGAGTACCGGATGAGGGAACTCGAGTTGAAGAGTCAATCTAATGGAGAAACTGAGGGAGCAGTTGGAGGTTCCTCCATCCCAGGATCAACACCAGTAGGTGGACATGGGTACCATGCTATGAAGTTTCCTTTAGCGGTCTACGAGGAGGACAAAGAGAAGATTGATCAATACCTTCAACGCTTCGAGGCTATGTCAGTTGCTATGGGTCTGGAGCGTAACAAATGGAATCTTAAGCTATCCCAGGGATTACGCGGGACGGGATACGAGGTTTATACTCGCCTGCCACCAGGACATGAGAACAATTATGATGAGTTAAAGACGGCTCTGCTGAAACGATTCGAGGTTACGTCACATACCTACCGGAAAAAATTTCGAGCAGCGAAACGAGAACCGGGAGAGTTGTTTGCCGCCTACAGTTTGCGTCTTAAATCTTATCTCCATAAGTGGATGGATTTGGCTGGGTTCGCACATGACTATGAGAGTCTGGAAGAGCTCATGGTGGTCGACCAGCTGAAGAAGCAAATGTCTAAACCTCTCAGGACGTTCCTGGGAGAACAAGGAGCGGAACGTATTGACCTCGTGAATAAATTAGCAGAACGGTTCGTCGAGGTACATGGGGAGGCAGGGGAAACCTTTCCACCAACACCAAAAGTCAAGAGAAACATGACAAGAAGAAAGCCAAAAACTCAGGAACCAAAAAGTGGGAAAATTAAAAGAAAAAATCAGAGGATAGTTCAGAGAAGAAGAAGGAGGGAAGCAAGAGCACTTCAAGCTCTACACCTAAACGACCGTGGTCGGAGAAGTGGTGTTCAATTTGTAAGTCACCCTCTCACAATACGAGGGACTGCAAATCGAAGGCTAAGAACCCTCACTTTGCAGCATGTCAAGTGACTTCCAAGGAGGTTGTCACGGAAAATGCCAAGGTCAACAAGGAAGCTCGCCACCAGGAGAGCTCATTCAAGTCCGACAATAGAAAATCTAGGACAGGGAAATGGTGCAACCAATGTCAAGTCAAACACGCACAATGCTATTGACTGCAGGGGAAAGTCAGGAGACACTCAATTCGTCGTGTGCTCAGGGAAACCTAAGGTGGAGCCCACCGAACAGGTCGAGGCCGAGGAAGAGACTCCAGACCAGGAAAAACCACCTGTAGTGGAATTGGTAGAGGTTAACGGTCGTCAAGTGGAGTGTTTATACGACACAGGACTGGACGGGGAGGCCGTGATTTCTGCGGATCTGGTACATCCAGAACAATTCACAGGTGAAACATTGGATATACAGCCTGCACAGAAGAGTGCTGTAACCATGAAGTTGCCCATTGCTAATGTGGAGATTCGGTCACGGTACGTCACTGGCACCATCAAGGCCGCTGTATTGACCGATCCCATTTTTCCAGTCATCCTAGGTTGCCGGTATGTCTTTCTGGGAATGCCCAGGGAGCCAATCCATATGGGAGCAATGCAGACTCGCTCTCAGACGAAAACGGAAGAGGCAGACGCAATTGTGACTAACCCAATGCCGGGGGAGCTACGAACTGCCCAGAGTGAGGATGATACTTTACGTCCTTGCTACAAAAAGCTGCAGAAAAGTGCTGATCCACCAGGACGGGGGCAGTACTACATGAAGAATAGGATACTCTACATGAGAGCAGGAAGGGGAGACAACCTATACGGTCAGTTGGTCGTCCCGAAAGCTCATCGGTCCCAGATTCTTCATATGGGGCATACCATCTCCTTTAGTGGACACATGGGTATTGCCGCCACCATGCAGCGGATTTCCTGCCACTACTATTGGCCGGGAATGACAGATGATGTGCGTCGGTATGTGAAGTCATGCCCTGAGTGCCAGAGGGTGGCACCGAAACACTGGACAGCACCGGTGATGTTGGGTGAGATGCCCATCATGAACTCTCCTTTCGAGAGGGTAGCCATCGATATCGTGGGTCCACTTCCCAGGACTAGGAAGAGGAACATGTATATACTCACAATGGTGGATTGCTGTACAATGTGGGGTGAAGCCATACCGTTGACCACGATTGACTCGAAAAGAGTGGCGGACGCACTGATGGAGGCCTTTACCAGATTAGGCTTTCCGGATCAAATTCTGACGGACAATGGATCTCAGTTTTGTGGAAAACTCATGGAGGAGGTATTTAGGGTGTTTCACTCTAACCACATACATACCAGCCCTTACCACCCTCAAGCCAATGGACAAGTAGAGCGTTTCAACGGCACGTTGATGACAATGCTCAGGAAACTAGCGCAGGAAAAACCTGATAGGTGGGATGAATATATCCCAGCAGCACTCTTTGCCTATCGGGAAGTTCCTCATGGCTCAACAGGACTACCACCCGCTACGTTGCTGTTTGGTCGTCCAATCAAAGGACCGTTGGAAGCCATGTTGAGGAGTTGGACTGAAGAGGGGACGTCAGAAGAAGTGATCTCATCCTATCAATACGTGGAGGAACTGAAAGAAAAACTCCATAAGGGATGGACTCTGGCAAATCAAAACTTGAAAAAGGCCAGGAAAAGACATGCGGCTTACTACAACCGTAGGTCTAAAGAAAGATCTCTAGAGGTAGGAGATAAAGTCTTGTTGTTACTCCCAACGGGAAACAACAAACTGGAGATAGGTTGGCAAGGACCATTTCCCGTGGAAAGGGTAATATCCAGAACCAACTATCAGATCCGGATCCGGGGAAAGTCGAAGATTTTCCATATCAATCTCTTGCGGAAATACGAAGAGAGACCCGGAGACAAGGCAGCTCACCTCATGGCAATGGCAGTTGCAGTGGAGACAGAAGTGGGAACCAGCGAGGGCAGGGAATATCCCTTAGTACACCAGGAAACTTATAGGGATGTGCAAGTGAACCCTGATCTGACCTCACAGGAGAGGGAAAAGATAACCCAGGTTCTCAAGTCTCATAAGGAGATACTGACTGATAAACCAGGACGAACGAGGTTGGTGGAGTTTGAGATGACTTTGACCACACAGGAGCCGGTTCGTCAGAAGGTTTACCCAGTGCCATTCTCTAAAGAAAAGGCCCTGGAGGAGGAAATACAAAAACTGCTGGAGGATGATGTGATTGCCCCATCCACATCCCCATACAATGCGGGGGTAGTTTTGTTACGCAAACCAAGTGGAGAACACAGGTTGTGTATAGATTACCGACTTCTGAACAGTCATACACAGTTTCAGGTGGAACCTTTGCCGAATCCCACTCAGCTATTCGCTAGGCTCCATAAGGCTCGGTACTTTTCAAAGGTGGATCTGAGTCGGGGGTACTATCAGATACCAGTCAAACCGGAGATTCGACCACTGTTAGCTTTCAGTACACCCAGTGGACACTACGAATTCAAGGTCATGCCCTTTGGACTCAGCAATGCACCTAGTGTGTTTACACGCATGATGAGGACTTTACTAGATCCGTTACAGGATCCGTCCATCATCTCATTCATGGATGATATTCTGATTTCCAGTGACAGCTTGGATGACCACTTACAATCCTTGGAGAGAGTGTTTAATAGACTCAAGGAAGCAGGGCTTACTGCTCGTCCAACCAAGTGCATGATTGGTTACCAAACTCTGGAATTTCTAGGTCACACCATCACTCCAGGACACATTGTCCCAGAAGAGAAGAACCTGGAGAAAATCAGAAATGCACCAAGGCCAAACACGAAGAAGGATGTGCGATCTTTTCTCTCGTTGTGTGGGTTCTACCACAAATTTATCCCACATTTCACTGAACTGGGAGCTCCGTTGACGGAAACCTTGAAAAAGGGATTCCCGGACCAAATCATTTGGACACCAGAATGTGAGAATGCCTATAGTCAGTTAAAGGAGGCCTTGGTCAGCAAACCTGTATTACAGCTCCCTGACCTTTCCAAACCATTTGTGTTGAGAACGGATGCAAGTGCGATTGGAATTGGAGCCGCTTTGTTACAGGAAGGAAAAGACGATGCTTCGGTTTTGAAACCTGTGGCATACGCAAGTAAGAAACTTCTACAGGCGGAGAGGAATTATTCAACCGTCGAGAGAGAATGCTTGTCCCTCGTATGGGCAGTGCAAAAATTTCAGCCATATTTGTATGGAGTTAAGTTTCGGGTCCAGTCAGATCATCAGCCCCTGATGTTCCTGGCTACTTCTCAGAAGCTCAACGCACGTTTGATGCGGTGGTCGTTGTTACTTCAACCGTATAATTTCACAGTAGAGTACATTCCTGGGAAGGAAAATGTTGGAGCGGACTTCTTGTCAAGACACCCAGCTCCTGAAGAAGAAGAATGAATCATCTGGATTAAACTCACGGTGGAGAAGAGTGAGATGGACTACTCTCTTAGGAGGGGGCCTATGTCACAAAATGAAACCGTGTGTTTATCCGGTTGATTATTACAGAGGATTTTCGGATTAAGCGGACGATCGACCAGCGACATCTATTTGTACTAACAGAGTAAACACAGTTGTACAGGTTACATCGTGTCAGCCCATAAACACATTTGGTGGTGAGGGAGAAGGATATGGAATGGTTCCGTTTGTCATCTATACTGCGGGACATCAGACGGAAATGGCTGCTGGGATTGTCACCACGGAACAGAAGAGTGACAAGTTTGTCAACATTTGAATGCAGATGGAAGCCGTGAGATCACAGGGGCAGATGTAAAACGGAAGTACCTAGTACGGAAAACAGTGCATCTGTCAATTCTTGGTTTCCGGAACATCAAGATGATTGGCAGCTTGGTATCGAAACTCTTTGTTGGGAGTTTACAGAAACTAGCTGGCTTGTTTTGAGAATCTAGGCAATTACTGACAACTTTGACAGGATTTAAGCCAGGAAAATAGTTCTTGACAGGGGATGATTTGCCACTGTGCCACCTGTGTGGGGGAGTAAAGGATAACGTCACGTGGACAACTTTGGTAGTTTGCCATATAAACTCGAGTTGAGATCACCTAGGGTGGACTTGAATAATGCTCTAGACAGAGTGCAGGGCACTGTAGTGCCAGTGGAAATAATATCTACCGTGTGTTAATTAGTGACTTAATTTTACACGTGCCTATATGGCAGATGTAGATATGATTTATAGGACTGCAGTAGTGCCATTTAAGGTATAACTTATTATAATATATTCGTTATAATTACTATAGACTGTGGCCTGGTTAAACTATAGTGTGATGATTAGCACTGTTAGTGGAAACTAGCTAGAGTAGTGAAGTGATACTTGGCTCTGTTAGCTAGAATAGATTAGTGAAGTGTTGATAAGCTTTACTAGTTGAGAATTGAGTAATGAAGGATAATTGGGATCTTCCCGTAGGTGTCCCTGGTGGGCGGGGTTCCGCATTCTGTTTGGTGATTTTTTCTTTGTCATAGCCTGATTCGACTCTAGGTGGGTAGCTAATCTGCTCTATGACTAAGTCTAGTTAGCTAAAGATCAGTAAGCAAGGTGATAGGCTTACACTCAGCCGAAGGGATCAGTGACTAGTACTATCACCAGATGTGTTGTTTCTATCCTAGGTTCCCTACCAGATCCAAGGAAACTCTACAAGTTTTGGGAAAGAATTAAAAAAACCCATTCTGAAGAACACCAGTTCAAGAGTCAATAAAGTTGCATACAGAACGTAACTAAAGCTAGGAGGAAGTTGATTCACCAAAGTGAGTGATGCGTACTGATGCACCACACATCATCAGACAGTGGTGGCGGGCTGAAGACATTGGGTCTAATAGTTACCTAGAGTTATATAATCTCGTGAAATAGAACACATGACATTATATGTGAGGCTGGATAGACACGAGTGAGGATCAATCCAGTACAGTAACAATTAACATTAGTAAGTAGCCCTTATGAACTGAGTGGTTCGATGTGCAACAAGGATGATCTGTCGACTAACTAACTAACTAACTAACTGCGTACACACTGCAAAAGACTTGTGCAATTTGTTTAGGAACATTAGGAACGGACATTGTGTAGAGTGCAACCGGTCCCTGATTAACTCTTAATACCACCGGTGTCTATTTCGGATGTTCATGAAATTGGATTACCAGAGGTCTACAGAGGCAAAGCATTATCCGGCAAGATGGTTCCGGCAACGGGTGAGACGTACTTGTTCTGACGTAACGTGCTGTGGTCTATCTTTGCTGTGATCAGCTGACTGAGTTGATGTCTGAGAGACAGAGTCTACACACTTTATAGAACACGTCACACATTTTCTTCACATACACGTCTCATATACATTACACTTTTATTTTAATAAATTACTCTTTATTAATTTCTAGAAGCAAGAGTTGTTGAGTATGTTGCGTTGGGGAAGTATGAGAAGGGGGCATAGTACGACAGTGTGAGAGTGATAGGAAAAGGTGTCCATAGGCTGATGGAGTGTGTTGGACGGAAGCTGGTGGATTCTCCAGAATATTGAGGGGGGAAAAAATAATATTATAATGTGGGTGTCGGATCTCCTCACTCCAGGGACGACACTTTAAAGGAGGACACGACAAGGGGCTTAAAAGCTCGGCAGAACCATCGGTGGAGATCAATGCCAGGCCGCCGATGTGGAGCGAGGTGGTTGCGGTGGTGAAAAAAGCAAGATGTAAGTCAGCACCAGGTCCCAGCGGTGTGCCTTACACGGTCTACAAAAGATGTCCGAAAGTCTTGTCAAAGTTACACCGGTTATTGATGGCCGCGTGGAAGCAGAAGCACGTGAGAACGGAGTGGAAGACCGCCAACGGAATTTACATTCCCTAAGAGTAAGACTCGACTGGTATTATCCAGTTCAGGCCGATCTCTCTTCTGAACGTTGAGAGGAAAATATTCTTTTCGATCATGACTGGTCGGCTCACTAAGTACCTGATAGGGAACAAGTACATCGAGACAGCGGTTGAAAAAAATAATGGGGGGGGGGACGCTACCCGGAGTCCCCGGATGTCTCGAACACAGTACCATGATCTGGAATGCTATCCAGAGAGCGAAGACGAGGAAGGAGGAACTCCACGTGATATGGTTGGATCTAGCCAACGCCTATGGGTCAGTGCCCCACCAGCTGTTGTGGCATGCACTCAAGGCTTATCACGTGCCTGAGAACGTCAAGGAAATGCTGGTGCAGTACTTCTCGGGCTTCTCTCTTCGGTTCTCGACCAAAACGTTCACGACGAGATGGATCGACCTGCAAGTGGGTATTGCCATGGGATGTACGATTTCGCCGATATTATTTGTCATGGCAATGCAGGTCATACTGGATGCGGCATCCGGCTACGCACACGGTCCGAGACTCAGCGAAGAGAAGAACACCCCTTCTCCGCCGCTGAAGGCCTTCATGGACGATACGACTATCTTGACACCGAGGGAGAGCGATGCTCGCAGCATCCTCCGCAGACTGGACGAGCTGATTCGCTGGTCCAGGATGAGTTTTAAGCCCAAAAATGTTGAGAAGTCTGTTGATCGTGAAGGGTAAGGTGGTGGAGATGTGGTTCAGAGTGCAAGGACAAGCGATTCCCACGGTGACAGAGGAACCCGTGAAGAGTCTTGGTTGTGTGTACGACTCAACCTTGACGGACGGGAACGCGGTGGAAGAACATGCAATGCTGACGAATGGTCTGGGTGCCATCGACAAAACCAGACTGATAGGCAAATTCAAAATATGGTGCCTCCAATTCATGCTCATCCCGAAACTGTTGTGGCCGCTGCTGATATACGATATCGGTGTGTACGCAGTGAGCACCATGGACACAAAGATAAGCAGGCATATAAGAAAATGGTTTGGAGCACTAGCTTGCCTCACGACTGTCGCATTGTACTGCAAACAAAGTAAGCTCGTCCTCCCGTTCACATCCCTCATGGAAGAGTTCAAAGCCGGAAAAACTAGCTCCGATGATGATGCGCGAGTCTCCAGACATAATGGTCAGAGCCGCAGTTCCCGCCTTGAAAACGGGAAGGAAGTGGACGGTCGTCAGCGAGATCGAGGCTGCCCAAGCCTCACTCCAGCTGAAGGAGGTAATGGGCCACACCCAGCGTGGCAGGCAGGGATTTGGATTCATAGCTAATGATCCGAGGTGGTCCAAGGCGACGCCCAAATAGCGCAGAGACCTGGTGGTCAAGCAGATCCGCAAGGGAGAGGACGATGAAAGAGTCCGAAAGGCTGCCCAGCAGGTGCAGCAAGCACAGTGGATGTCATGGGAAGCAGTAGTGCAGAGATTGCTCAGCTGGAACGATATCTGGCACATAGCTCCACTGCGCTTAAGTTTCATCGTCCGATCCCTCTACGATGTCTTGCCATCAGCTGCAAACCTAGTCAAATGGGAGCAAACCGAAGACCCGTTCTGTCCCCTCTTTACGAAAGCGCAAATAATCCAGACAGCGGAGCACGTGCTGTCTGGCTGTAAGACAGCCCTGACCCAAGGACGGTATACTTGGCGGCACAACAAAGTCCTGAATGAGTTGGCCGCCATAGTGGACGGGGCTAGGATAAAAGCGAACAAAGAGCAAAGAGGGGTACAGACCGAGGCCGATGGAGATTTCCTTTGTCCGGGCAGGGCGGAAAAAGAAGGGTAAAGCTGACGACTTGCCGCTTGCTACCGTTTTCAACGGTGCGAGGGACTGGGACCTGACCGTAGACCTGAAGGGCCGTGGCAAATACCCTGAGGTGATCCGAAAGTTTGGGCTGCGACCAGTACATCGTACTTAGCTCCTCGTCAGCCAAGCAGCTAACGCTGATTGAGCTGACTGTCCCGTACGAGAGCAATATTGAGGAGCAACACGCGTTCAAGGTGGCAAAGTATGATGGCATGGTCGCAAGCCTTAGACAGGAGGGTTACACTGTCAGGTTCTTCGCCGTTGAGATTGGCGCTAGGGGGATGGTCTCCCACTCCGTGTTTGACATGCTGAAGCGAATGGGAATGAAGGGGCAGGCAAGAACTCGCGCCCAAAAACGACTGTGTGAGGCGGCCGAAAAGGCCTCGTGCTGGCTATGGAACCGCCGGAATCTAGAGTGGAATGAGTCTCGAAACTAGTGTGGTTAGAAGCTGGCAACTGCAGAACCAAACAATCTCTCAACCAAGACCACGAACTGTCAACTGTCTCGTGTCAGCTCTTTAGCCTTTCCTCCGAGCGTGAAAGGTGAGTCCGAGCGCAGTCTAACTGTATAAATGTCGGCCGAAGTCTTACCTCCATAGCGATGATCGAAAGCGGCACTCAGTCAACTGCAAAGACCAACGGCGTGGTTTCTTCTTCTTCTTCGTTCATCCGGAGTTTTTTTTCGGACGTGATTGCGTTGTGCCTGTCCACAGCAGAACTGCGTTCTTGCGCCGTTAGGCCGACACATCCGACTTCTGCGGGCATTTGTTGACCGGGTTAACCTTCCCGGGGGTTTCTTAGGACGTTTGGCTCTCACTGTTGTGGTGTTATCCCCCATCCCAGCTGGCCCATATAGAACAGCCAAAGGCATCCTGGTCAGCCCTCAAGGGAAGGCAGGGGCAGACCATGGGCATTCCCCGCCATCCAAGGAGGCTTCCATACTTGCAGAGCCAACACACAGCGCTCTGGTACTGGGCTCACCCAAGGAATCGTCACGTCCTGCACATGGCTGCTTAGCCTCACTTCCGTATATTGGGCCTTCCATTCACCATAGGCTGTTCTTCCGGAAACCAGAAGTATGCAGTCTGCAGATGACATCCACACAGTGAGCTTTCGATTCGGACTTTCCACATAATGGATTTGCTATCCAAGCAATATTCCATTTCGTGCCACTGGGACAATTTTTCCACCTTTTATGAAGCCCACACAGTGAGCTTTTGGTTCGGACTTTCCACGTAATGGATTTGCTATCCAAGCAATATTCCATTTCATGCCTCTGGGGCGCTTTTGTAACCGACATACCTGTGGTATGAAGTGCGGCAGTCTAAATACTTCTTCATGCACCTTTAAATGTCAACCTGAATGTAGTTAAAGTAAGCTGCAGTCAACTTGAGCTTGTTGATATCTCCATAGAGCTTGTCCTCAAATGAAGCAGGTGTGGGCCAAAATATCTTTCTCTGTTCTGCATATATTGGGCACTCCTGCAGCAAATGTTTAGCTGTCATTTTACCAGTTCCACAATTGCATTCATCGGTATCTCCTATCTTTAGTTTATTGAACAAGTGGTATTTCAGCCTGTTATGTCCAGTGCGGAGTCTGAAGATTGCTACTTGTTCTCTTCGGTCGAGTTTGTAATATGCATCATCCTTCTGGTGACCTGGATGCTCTGATTCCCATTTGGTTCTATAAGTGCTTTTTATCAACCTCTTTGCCTCGTTATAAGGTTATGTCTATGTCAGGCTGTGGTAGTCGTCCGCCCTCTTTTGCCAGTCTGTCAGCCTCTTCATTTCCAGGTATACTGCAATGTGATGGTATCCACTGTATTACAACTTTTTTGGATTTCTGGCATAGACCATGGAGTGCTGCTCTTAGGTCAGCTATTTCTGTGCTGTAATTGCTCTTCAGTATTGAGACAGCTGACTTTGCATCTGTAAAGATAGCTATTTGCGTCTCTTTATTTTCCTCCATCAAGAGCATTTCTGCTGCAGTTTTCAGAGCCTCTACCTCCGCTTTGAAGTTACTTGAAAACTTTCCAGTTGCCACTGAATGTGTTTTTTTCACTCCATTTTTTAAATTTAGGAGAATTCCTCCTCCTCCATTCTCTACTGAATTTTTGGCTGATCCATCTGTATATGCATGGGTCCAATTGCTGCTTGGGTAATGTTCTTTTATGTAGTTTAGGGTTATTTCTCTTCTTTCGGTTTCATGCTGAGTGTTCTTTTTCTCAATACCAGGAATGTTTTCTATCATCTCAGGCAGTAGCTGCTGTCTCCAAGCTGGGAACTTGTCTGCATTGTAAATGGGTTTGACTGTTGATATGTTAAGTATGGGATCTGCCCTAATCTTTCGTTTTGCAGTTTCTACAAAGTTGCTACGCTTCAGTCTTCCCTTTCCAAAACCACTAAACCTTTTATACATAGGGTGGTCTGTCAGTCTTCTAAATTTTTCAGCTTGTTGCTGGGCTCTGCTATCTCTTCTATCCTGCATTGGTTGTAAACAAGTGATCTTTTCTAGTTCATTAATAGGCGTTGTCTTCAGGCTTCCAGTTATGATTCGCATTCCTTGATTTTGGACTCTGCTTATTTTGTTAAAGTTTGACTTAGCTGCTGTTGCCCAAGCTGCAATGCCATATTCCAGTACTGGCCTCACCCGTCCAGTATATAACTTCTTGAGAACTTTCTCATCTGCTCCCCACGTTGTACCAGCAAGCTTTTTCATGATTGCCATTCTTTGCCTTGCTCTTGTTCGATTTTTCTCAACCTGTGTCTTCCATGTCAGGCGACGATCAAAGGTGACTCCTAGATAGTTTGGATTTTCTTCATGGCGCAATATTTTTCCATTCAATACCAGCTTAGGTTGCTGAGTTTTAGTTGAGAGGGAGAACACTGTGCATGTTGTTTTCTCCTCACTTATCTTCACTAGCCATGATTTTGACCAGTCCTCTAGCGCTAATAGGGCTTGCTGTATTCTGCTGTTAGCTGTACTAATATATTCTTCAGATGTCCATATGGCTAGGTCATCTGCAAAGGATGATGTGTGTACTCTGGCTGGAAAATTTTCCGTGATGTCGTTTATATATGCTAGGAATAATGTTGGTGAAAGAACTCCTCCTTGGGGGACACCTTGCTCCAACAGCATCATTTTGCTGGTTTGTCCTTGTACTTTTGTCCTGGCAGTTCTGTTCTCAAGGTAGTGGCTGATCCATTTGTACATTTTCCCACAAACATGCATTTTTTGCAGTTTTACTTTCAGTCCTTCCTTCCATACTTTATCAAATGCTTTTTCTAAATCTATCCAGACCGCTAGTGTGTGCTTTTTCTCTTGGAAGGCATCCTCTATTTCCTGAGCTATATAGGTTATTTGATCTTCAGTGGATCTGTACTTTCTGAATCCTGCTTGGTGAGGTGTTAAGAGTTGGTTTTCTTCCAGATGCCATGTTAGCCTGCCATTGATAATGCGTTCCATTAATTTTCCTACACAGCTAAGAAGACTGATAGGTCGATAGCCATTTGGTTCTTCCAGGTCTTTTCCTTTCTTTGGGACTGGTATTAGTATAGCTTCCTTCCATGCCTGTGGGACTATTCCCCTCTTCCAGCTGTAATTTAGGACTGCTAGTAGTTTCTTTTTTGCCTTAGTGCCTAGTCCTATTAGCATTTCATTTGTGATTCCATCCTTTCCTGGTGATGTCTTCTTTTTTAGGGTATTCATTGCCTGTTCCATTTCTTCCATTGTTAGATTTGCCATCATATATTCTGCTGCTGTCTCTGTATATCTATGATGTATCTGTTTATCTTTGATTGCTTTCTTCTGTTCGGCTGTAATATCAATGTGGTTTGCACTGGCATAGTGTTCCATTAGTGCATTTGCAGCCTTTTTTCCTGTAAGCAAGGCATTTCATTGTTTAATTGTTATTTGTTTGTTTCTAGGTCCTTCATTGTTCATGGCTTTCACTAGTTTCCATAGTTTGTTTCCATCCCTGTCAAAATTCAGGTTTTCTGTTTTTTTCCTCCAACAATCTCTTGTTGTTTGATTTACTGTTCTTTTATATTTTGCTGAGATGGCTTTGAGAGAGATGTTCGCTTCAGTTGTTTGTTCTCTCTCTGCGGTCTTCCTAGCATCTTCAACTTTGTCCTCCAAAATTTTTAGTTCTTCAGTCCAGTATGGTTTGTAATTTTTCCTCGCTCCTCTTGGAATAGACTCAGTGGCCGCATGTATTATTGCTCTGTTTAGACTTTCCACCATTTGCTTCATGTTGCCATATCGTGTATTTATGTTTTCACAATATTTGTCTGTTAGTATGGCAAATCTGTCCCAATCTGCTCGTTTGTAATTCCAACGAGGCAAAGGCTTTTGCTCCTGTGGAACATACTCCATATTTATTACAAGCTTGATTGGTCTGTGGTCACTACCTGCTAATTGGTCAAGCACATGGCGATCGATTTTGTGGAGGATGTCTCCTGTGCAGAAAGCTAAGTCTGGAGTAGAAGTGGTAATCCATCTTCTGGAGTAGAAGCTCGGTGTGTCATCCGCTTTGTTGAGTAGATGGAGATTTGAGTCTATTTCCCAGTCCTCCACTTCATCTCCTCTTTTGTCAGTATCTGGGTATCCCCATCTTTCTGAACGGCTATTAAAGTCTCCGACAACAATGCAATTTGTGTCAGTTATTTCCATGTTTGAGAGTGTAAGATCCTTATCTGCCGGGCTATACAGATTGTAAATTCTTATTTTCACGTCCTTTATCATTATATCAACACCTATAATTTCCGTTTGGTTGTCAGAGATCACAGATACTTCGCTGCAAGGTATTGTATTTCGTGTAAGTATTACAACTCCTCCTTTGTGTCCTTCGCGGTCGAAACGTGTGGCCTGATATCCCTCGACTGAAAATGTGCGATTGGCGTTGAGGTGTGTCTCTTGAATGCATGCCACATCTATTCTATCTTTATGAAGACGCTGTGTTAGGGAGGCTTTCTTGTTATAAACTCCTTCTGCATTCCATTGTAGTATGTTGAGTGTCCGGGGTGTTTGGTCAATAGCTCTTAACCTACTCCTCTGTGCCTTGACTCCACAGCACAGGGGAAGGTGACCACCAGTAGTCATGGGTGGACCCCCTCGAGGCAGGGGGCCCGGCACTATCACCGCCTGATGGGACTTCACGGGATTAGCACCATAACGATTAATTTTCATCTGTGGCATCATGAAATGATAAAGTTACGTTGCACTTCTTTGTCAAGCCTGTGGCTCAGTACATCCGATTTCGACAAGCATTTTTCGGGATGCTTTCCCTAGCCTTTGACTGTCCCCAGTCTACCTACAAGGCAGCAGGTTTGTGCGTCACTTCGTCTGGTCCCTCTCCCTTGACCTGTCCGACATGGGTGACCCTACCAGTAGCTGTGCTACCGTCGGCATAGCTCTTGGGGTCATTGGAACGCTCATGCCCCTCTACCTCGTCAAGGTAGACGCACGGCAGAGGGGACGGCGTGGTGTGAGCAGAAGAAAGAGGACAAAGTCTCGATAAGTGCCCACTCTCTCTCTCTCTCTCTCTCTCTCTCTCTCTCTCTCTCTCTCTCTCTCTCTCTCTCTCTCTCTCTTTCTCTCTCTCTCGATGACTAGTGGGCCTGCAGTCAGTAAGCAGTGTTAGAACACTTCGCTGGCTGCTGAGGATGGGGACGGAGCACTTATGGGAATGCCCCGAATGCTGTGATGTCGATTCCTAAATCAATCAATCAATCAATCAGTAAGCTGGTATAGCTTTTCGGTCAGTCCTGCCGGCGTAGCTTGAAAGCTCGTCAGCAGGCGGCCAGTGGTGCATGAATAGTCCGTCTGTCCGATAGATATCTGGTCGGTCCTGCCAGTAGTCATATGTGAACGTAAAGGGAGACACGACTCCCTGACTAAGTGCGGCGCCGTGAACGGGATACCAGGAACGGTGACAAATGGAGTGGACGAGGCCGTGGCGGGGGAGGAGGCTGAGTCCCCGCGACCACATGTACTTAAGGGGCGAGTACAGGCTGCACGGACTTTCACCACTGGAAGAGGAAAGGCCGGAGAGTGGACAAGGTATATAAGCTAAGGGAAAGCGTAACATTTAAAAATCAGGGATAACTAATGTGACCAAACGCGTCCACGGCAGGGGACAGACGTCCGGGAGTCATGACCCTGACGGGACCGTCGCTAGAAAGTATTAAGAAATTAATGTGTCCGAAATACTTGGGGAAGGGGGTTTATTTCTGATGATCAGAAACCCCCTGCCGTGATTGCTCCGCGTCGGAGTTTTTACTACTACTTGTGTTGTTTGTCCATCAAGAATGATGATGACCATTCATTTCATCCAGTGGGGTTGAAGGTGTGGAGCCATGGGTTCTAAGATGGCTGATAAGGCCTATTTTGGCTCGAAATGTTCTTTGACAATGTGGACAAAGAATGCTTGACGTCTCTGGAGGAGGATTTCCTGCAGTGGTTTTTCTGTCCTGCCTTTTCTTCACAGCTCTTGCAGTCCTGGTTGCCTCACATATGACTGCACCCTTGCGCAATGATGCACGCCACGAATTTCGGTCTCTGGCTGCAGCCTCCCAGGTGTCATGATGAATTCCAAAAGCATTCAGTGAAATTTTCAGAGTGTCTTTAAAACGTTTCCTCTGGCCACCTTGGGAGCGTTTACCACAACGCAGTTCGCTGTAAAAAATTCGTTTAGGGAGCCTGTGATCTGGCATGCGAGTCAGGTGACCAGCCCAGCGAATCTGATTCTTCTTCAGTATAGTGTGGATACTGGGCATGGATGCTCTTTCTAGGACTTCAGTGTCTGGAATCTTGTCTTGCCATTTAATCTTCAGTAGCTTCCTTAGGCAGACTGTGTGGAAGTGGTTTAATTTCCTAGCGTGTCGCTGATAAACAGTCCAGGTTTCACAAGCATATAGCAGTGTAGATAATACAACTGCTTTGTAGACTTTTAGCTTTGTTTGCAGGCTTATTCCAGTTCTATCCCATACATTCTTGTACAGTCTGCCAAAGGCTGCACTGGCCTTGGAGATTCTTGCATTCACTTCGTCATCGATTGTGGCAGCTTGTGACAGGGTGCTGCCAAGATAGGTAAATTTGTCCACAACACTTAGTCTATGATCATTCACTTTGATATTCGGCACAGTGTGATTATTCCCTGGAGCTGGCTGGTACATAACTACAGTCTTCTCCAAGTTGATATTGAGCCCAAAGTTGGCACAGGCATGTGAGAAAGCTGAAACATTATGTTGCATGTCCGCCTCTGAGTTGGCGTATAGAGCGCAATCATCAGCAAACAGGAGCTCTCTGACGGTGCCACTGTTAATTTTGGTTTTAGCTTTCAGCCTTCTGAGATTGAATAACTTTCCATCCATACGGTAGTTAATGTCTATTCCAATGTCGTCGTTCTCGAAGGCATTCATCAACATGGCTGAAAACATGAGGCTGAACAGTGTTGGTGCCAGGACACATCCTTGCTTCACTCCATTGGTGACAGGAAAGGGTTCAGACAGCTCACCATTTTCCTGTACTCTTGCCTGCATGCCGTCATGAAATAGCCGCACTATTTGGACAAACTTTCGTGGACAGCCATATTTTGCCATAATCTTCCAGAGTCCTTCTCTGCTGACTGTATCAAAAGCCTTGGTAAGGTCAATGAAAGTGGAGAACATTTCGCAGTTCTGTTCCTGACATTTCTCTTGCAGCTGCCTTGCAGCGAAAATCATGTCAACAGTTCCACGTTCTTTTCTGAAGCCACATTGACTCTCAGGAAGAAGACCTTGATCGAGATGGGCTGTGAGGCGATTGAGAAGAATTCTGGCGAGTATCTTCCCTGCAATTGAAAGCAAGGAGATGCCTCGGTGGTTGTCACAGGATTGGCGGTTTCCTTTACGTTTGTAAAGGTGGACTATTGACGCGTCCTTAAAATCTTGTGGCATGGTCTCATTCATCCATATGTTTGTGAAGACTTGGTGAAGCTGCTCTGTTAGGACCGGCCCACCTGCCTTGTATATCTCTGCTGGGATGGAGTCAGGACCAGGTGCCTTGCCGCTGGAGAGTTGCTGGATGGCTTTGTTTATTTCCACTATGGTTGGCAGGTCATCAAGAGTCTCATTGGTGGGAACTTGAGGAAGGCAATTGATGGTTTCATCATCGAAGAAGGAAGTTGCATTTAAGATTTTGCTGAAATGCTCTGCCCAGCGTTGGAGGATTTCTTTCTTATCGGTGACCAATGTTCCCCCGTCTGCACTGAGGAGGGGAACTATGCCTGGTGATGAAGGACCATAGACCGCTTTCAGTGAGTCGTAGAAGTTTTTCATATCGTGTCTGTCAGCAAAGCCCTGAATTTCATCAGCTTTGCTGCTCAGCCAGGAGTCCCGCATGTGCCGAAGTTTCTGCTGCACTACTCTCTGAATGTTCTTGAAAGCATCTTTTTTTGATGTTGACTTTGGGTCATTCAAATGTGCCTTGAGGAGAAGATGTTTCTCGGCCAGCAATTGGTTGATGTCTTCGGAATTTTCATCAAACCAGTCTTTATGCTTTCGGGGGGCTGGACCCAGGATTTCCATAGCAGTGTTGTAAATCGTGTCCTTTAGGGCTCTCCATTCTGTTTCTGTATCCTGTTTAGCTTCAGCATTGGGCTTGAGGCGGTCTTCCAGCATATTTTCAAACGACTGCTGCATTTTCTTGCTGTTTAGGCGGGTGACATTTAGCTTTGTTTGCATTTTCGCCCCTTGAGGACGCCGTGGTGGCCTGATGTGGATGTTCATTTTCGAGACAATGAGACGATGGTCTGTCCAACATTCGGCACCACACATGGATTTTGTCACTCGAACGTCTTGTCTGTCACTCCTCCTGACGATGACATAGTCAATGAGGTGCCAGTGTTTCGAGCGAGGGTGCATCCACGATGTCCTATTTCTCATGGGGAGACGGAAAATTGTGTTCGTAATCAGGAGATCATGTTCGGCACAAGTCTGAAGGAGGCGGAGTCCATTGCTGTTACAATTTCCGACTCCATGCTTTCCAATAATGCCACTCCAAGAGGTGGTGTCCGTGCCTACTCTGGCATTGAAATCCCCAAGGAGTATAAGTTTGTCTCCTTTGGGAACAGATGTTAATACATTGTGCAGGTCCTCATAGAACTTATTCTTGACATCATCTTCGTTGGTCATAGTTGGTGCGTAGACACTCACAATGGTTGCGTGCTTCCTTCCATTCAGCAGAGGCAACTTCATGGTCATGAGCCTGTCGTTTACAGCCTTTGGAAATCCAGCTAATTTGCCGACCAGGGCCGACTTAATGGCAAATCCCACACCGGATTGGCGTCTTTCCTCGCTTTTCCTTCCACTCCAGAAAAATGTGTAGCCGGCACCAATTTCACAGATTTGGCCTTCTTCTGCAAGTCGTGTCTCGCTCAAGGCTGCAATGTCGATGTTGTACCTGCCGAGCTCTCTCCCAATCAGTGCTGTTCGTCTCTCTGGACCCGACGCGCCGTCTCTGTCAAGTAGGGTGCGTACATTCCAAGTTCCAATTGTTAAGGGAATATGGTTTACTCTTTTAGCTTTGCTTGTTTTATCTTTCTTTGTATGTCGACCGCAGTTTAGGGTACCCACCAACCGCGGCTAGCTGGTTAGGTAGTGATGAAGCAGACAATGTTTAGGGCACCTTTTCTAGCCCCTTCCTCATGCTATGGAGGTGAGCAGTGTGTTCCTATAGAGGGCTGCTCAGTCGCTCAGGGGGCTGCCGAATCCCACTGCTGCTCCGGTCAGTAGAAGACGACCATATGGCCTGAGCCGCCTGTGTGCAGGTCTGCGACTACGGCTGCCAGCGTACCCACGCCTGCCGCTTTGCCGCTCGCCCATCGCCACAGGGCTTGAAGGTGATATGTGACGTTGGATGAAGAATGACTTGCGCGATGACTTGGATTAAAGTGAGGAAGAGTTGCGCAATTCGTCGACCTCACTCTCTCGCCTGAGTCCATCTGAGTCCAGTGGCAAGACAAGTCGAGACGATTGGAGACGAATACAGGTGCAGTGGATGACCAGGGCGCTCTACGTGCCTTGCCGTGCTCATTACGTTCCACAACGCTTTGCAGGTAAACGCCGTCTTGCCCGTTGAATCAGGAATGATTTCTTCCGCGCAGTCTGCCGAATCCTGTCTTCACATGCTGGGTAGGCATACCCTAGTTTACCTCTTGGTTTGACACCAAATCGGATACCCATGCCTGGTTTAGCCAGCCTCTCACAGCTGTTGCCCGGGGGGTGGCCGCTGTCGCATGCTGACAGCTACTAGGAGCCACAGGCACGAGCTGGGTGTCAGACTTGGACCAGTGGGGGATGGGTCCTGAAAGGACATGAGAGCCATCCTTACCAAAGGTGCTACCAATGCCTGACACCCCGTACCCCCCACTACTACTTGTAGAGACAACTGGTAAGGCTAATTAGTCTGTAACTGGAGGCAATAAAATTGTGGTTCTCTGTTTTTAAGATAGGTATTATGATTGCTTATCTCCAGGCCCGTGGTACTTTCAAGCCCAGTAGTTATTGAAGATCGTCATTTGTTTCACCAATTATCAGGAAGTAGCCACAGACCAAAAAAAAAAAAAAAAAAAAAAACTGGTAGTAAATGCGAATATGTTCTATGAGAGCAAAAGCCATGAAAACCCAAGGTTTCCAATGCAGAACACCAACCACAGAAGATATGCAGAACTCCAACACCGAGAAGACATACTAGAACCCCCCCCCCCCCCCAAAAAAAGACCCTTAGAAGATATACAGAATACCAACCCCGAGAAGATATGCAGAACACCAACCTTGAGAAGATATACAGAATACCAGCTCTTTGGATAGCAAATCCATTATGTGGAAAGCCCAAATCGAAAGCTCGCTGTGTGGGCTTCATAAAAGGTGGAAAAGTGTCCTAGTGGCACGAAATGGAATATTGCTTGATAGCAAATCCATTACGTGGAAAGTCCGAATCAAATGCCCATTGTGTGGGCTTCATAAAAGGTGGAAAAGTGTCCTAGTGGCATGAAATGGAATATTGCTTGGATAGCAAATCCATTACGTGGAAAGTCCGAATCGAAAGCTCACTGTGTGGATGTCATCTGCAGACTGCATACTTCTGGTTTCCGGAAGAACAGCCTATGGTGAACGGAAGGCCCAATATACGGAAGTGAGGCTAAGCAGCCATGTGCAGGACGTGACGATTCCTTGGGTGAGCCCAGTACCAGAGCGCTATGTATCGGCTCTGCAAGTATGGAAGCCTCCTTGGATGGCGGGGAATGCCCATGGTCTGCCCCTGCCTTCCCTTGAGGGCTGACCAGGATCTTTGGCTGTTCTATATGGACCAGCTGGGATGGGGGATAACACCACAACAGTGAGAGTCAAACGTCCTAAGAAACCCCCGGGAAGGTTAACCCGGTCAAAAAATGCCCGCAGAAGTCGGATGTGTCGGCCTAACGGCGCAAGAACGCAGCTCTGCTGTAAACAGGCACAACACAATCACATCCGAAAAAAAACTCCGGATGAACGAAGAAGAAGAAGATACCAGCTCTGAGAAGACATACGAGACAAAATCAATTCTCAGAAGATATGCAGAACACCAACCCAGAGAAGATATGCAGAACACCAACCCAGAGAAGATATGCAGAACACCAGCCCTGAGAAGATATGCAGAACACCAACCCAGAGAAGATATGAGTAGTAGGGTGGGTCCTATTTAAAGCGATTTTGGGGGCCATCCCGGGGGGCCGGACGTCGTATTTCCTTATATGAATGTTATACCTCCCACACTGGCGCCCCGTGAAAACGGCCCGCAATTGACCCAGATATTTTGAACTTGGCGGGTGTTTTTTCTTGGGTTTGGATGACCACTTCCGGTTGTCGTGATGACTACTTCCGACTGACTTCCGGTTCCGGGGCACCTGGGCGGGGCGGCGGTGGTGGTGGCGGCGACGACACGAATCGATCCGACGCGATCCGGCCCGATCGGGTGTGCACCTCGGTCCGATGCGATCCGACCGGGTGGGTGTGGGGGCACCCCGGCGGTGGTCACGTGGTGTGATCGAACCCCAGTCTAGACCCTTCGATGAAGAAGACTGAAGTCAATATGTCATTGATTTATTCCATCTCTCGAGCGAACCCGAGTTGGTCAAGTAATGACCGTCTTAATAAACTTTTTTGCACGGCTCAGTATGCTAATTCGACAGAAGTCCCGACCCCATGTTTTAACATTACGCGCATGGTGAAAATCTGCTTTAAAAATATACCACCCAATCAATTTTATTTAAAAATTAAACCCAACACTTAATTATACCTTCTAAATTCTTGTATGTATAGTGGACCATATTAATTTCAATAAAAAAACTTCGAGTCTCCATTAAAATAAGCCATAAGTTCCCGAGATATACATTAAAATATACAATATTATTAAACCCCACAGTTATATCCCTTAATTATAAACGGATGCCAAGGAGACAGTAATCGGTCCCTTGACTAAACCAGAATTGCCCCCCTTCTACACACTAACTTCCCCTGACCCCCAATCGTTACCTGCGCGCAAAAGCAACAAGTGACGCTTCAACGAACACCCCCCGCGAGAAAAATACAAAGGCTAGCCAGCAACGACCATAAGAGATTTTCCGATACCACTCATCCATAGCGCTTCACCGACCACAGCCTAGGGGTATCACAATAGCCGCGGCCAACATTTACTGATAACCGCTAGATAAGAACCTGAAGGAAATTACCATTGACGACTAGGCGAGCTGTGGTCAAATATGTATTTTCTACTTGGTGTAAATCTACAAGACTCAGATATCAGCCCACCACCATTTCTCTCCCTCTCTCTCTCTCTTTTCTCTCATTCTCTCTGTCTCGCTCCCTCTTTCCCTCCAACTCTCTCTCTCTCTCTCTCTCTCTCTCTCTCTCTCTCTCTCTCCCTCTCTCTCTCTCTCTCTCTCTCTCTCTCTCTCTCTCTCTCTCTCTCTCTCTCTCTCTCTCATGAAATAATACTGAATACGTGTGTGCGTGCGTGGGTGTACTGTCGAGTATGTGTGTGTGTGTGTGTGTGTGTGTGTGTGCGCACATGTAGGCGTGTGTGTGTGTGTGTGTGCTATCAATTACGGGACATCACAGTCAACCTCAGTATTCTATGGAGTTTCGTGTGTGCTGGCCATGTGTGCGATTCTCATTTTGAATGAACGACAATCAGGTGCACGTGTGTGTGTATGCGTGCGTGCGCGCGGGTGTGCTATCAATTACAGGACATCACAGTCAACCTCAGTATTCTATGGAGTTTCGTGTGTGCTGGTCATGTTTGAGATTCTCATTTTGAATGGACGACAATCATGTCACGTGCGTGCGTGCGTGCATATGTGTGTGTGTGTGTGTGTGTGTGTGTGTGTGTGTGTGCGCTATCAATTACAGGACGTCGCATGCAGCCCCAACATTGATTGATTGGTCGTGTGCCACCATGATGTACCATGTGATTTCACGACCAAAACGTGGGTGTACTGTCGGGTGAGCGTGTGTGTGTGTCCTATCAATTACACGACGTCGCAGTCAACCCCACCATTGTTTATGCAATGCTTTTACAGAACGTTCAAACAACCCCAACATTGATTGGTACGCGTGGACCATCAGGACATCTGCGCGCATGTGCGCGCGCATGTAGGTGTGTGTGCGTGCGTGGGTGTGCTATCAATTACAGGACATCACAGTCAACCTCAACCTTCTTTGGAGTTTCGTGTGTGCTGGGCAAGTTTGCAATTGTCATTATATACGAACCACAGTCAGGTCGTGTGCGCTAGCGCGCGCGTGTGTGCGTGCGTGCGTGCGTGCGCGTGTGCTAGCAATTACAGGACATCACAGTCAACCTCAACATTTTTTTTGGAGTTTCGTGTGTGCTGGGCAAGTTTTCAATTGTCATTATATACGAAAGACAGACAGGGCGTGTGCGCTAGCGCGCGTGTGTGTGTGCGTGCGTGCGCGCGGGTGTGCTATCAATTACACGACGCAACAGTCAGACCCAACATTCTATGGAGTGGTGTGCTTGCTGGGTAAGATTACTGCTGTCTTATTGAACAAGCGCCAGTCATGTCACATGCGTAACCGGTCGTGTATGTACATGCGTGTGTGTGCGCTATCAATTACAGGACGTCGCATGCAACCCCAACATTGATTGGTTGCTCGTGTACCACCAGGTTTTACCGTGTCATCGCATGGCCAAAGCTAGGTATTGTACCATACCTGTGTGTCTATCTTTTACATAGCACAGTTAAGCTGTAAGGCAAGCCATTTACAGGACCTAACATTGATTGGTTGATCGTGTGCTATCATGATTCACCATGTCACCTCACGACCAAAACTATGCCTTGTACTATAGTTATGTGTCTACCTATTACATACGGTAGTCAAGCTGTAAGGCAAGCCATTTACAGGACGTCGCATATTTACAGGACATCACAGTCAACCCCACAATTCATTCTGCGTGGGCAAGGTTGCCGTTGTCTTTCTACACGACCGGCACCCATGATCTTCTGTAGTATCTCTCAGCAGGAATACCACCAACAGCATCACCCAACACCACCAACAAACAGATCATCATCATCATCCTCATCATCATCATCATCATCATCATCATCAGTAGCAGCAGCATCACCATCATCACCAGCATTAGCAGCATCAGCTGAGGGTGACCGACTGGGTGACGCATCACAGGCTATGTCAACAGAGTGAACGTACGTGAACGTGTTCAGACATGTCTTTGGGGAAAATTGGAGGATGACTCGTCGAATAGAAGTACCGGGCTCAGTGATCAGCAAAGTAGCACAACTTCTATGTTGCCTGGTGTGAAGACTGGTGATTCTTGTTTCTTCATCCCAGCTCTGTCATTAGACATGCTGCGCTGCAAGAAACCTACTTCTTGTAGTCAGACAACCGTAGGCCCACATGAGACAACATTTAAGCTGCTTGACTATTCTTCTTCAGATGAAAATATTGAACCTGTGTCTAGCGGTCATGAATCAGCCTCTGAGTTTCTCAAGAAAATCAATGCTTTATGGAATGAAAACTATCCCACCGCTGGTTTCCGAAGTTGCTCCGCTGTCGCAGCAGATGAAATACAACACCCATCGAGAAAGGTATGTATAAATAGTAACGGCCATGATCATAGTTTCCAAAAACAGGTGTGCTAGCTCCGATGTCTAATGATGCATTCTATTATATGGTACTCTTTATTTCACTATGAATTACTAGACGCTGAAGCCTTATAAGTTTCAATGTGATTTCCCCCCCCCCTCCTACACAGGTTAATTTCGCAACAGATCCTCACTTCTTGACAGTTCATAGCGTTGGCACCGAAGAACGCAGTGGCAACTGGCACCATGTAATCAGAGAACGAGAGAATTTTGAGCGACGTATACTAGAGATGGACCAAATGCTAACCCCAGTCCTGGGGACCAGTCACAGAGTCAAAGTCCTGGAGCAGAGAAAAAACTCAAGAACAACAGTGAAAGAGGCCGAGATAGTCTAACCCCCATATGGTAACTGGTAAATAAAATTTAAAAATATCAATCCACACAAGCGGACGCGTATTAAAACACCTACATAAAAACAAGATGGCTGTAATATACTTACAAACATGTCTTTAATAGCTGACCAGGTCTCAATACGAAGAAAACTACAAAGGGTGTGAGGAGACTGTATATGTATATCACGGGTATTCTGACTCGCAGATTCTGACTGCTCACAATGACTACAACACAAGTAACTTGGCGCCCTCTACACTATCTATTTCATCATGGTTAGAGCTCATGTGGCGATCATGACCCGCATTCCACAACCCAGCTCAAACATACAACAGGTCAACGAGCGTGTAGTAGAACGCTTAGTCGCGCCATACAGACAGCCACGTCAGCGTAATCTGAACCGCTTGACCTATGAAACTGGCTGAAACCGGTTTTACGCGTGGCTCAAAAACTAGTATATAAACCCGAGACTGGTAACACTCAACCATCGTGATCAGAAGATGACTACAGACCTCAAGACTGTGCCTGCTAACTGGGTCTACATGACTCATAGTGGTGAGACTATTAGACCAGTGGGCGGTGGTGATAAGGCCGTGTTTGTCTCATCCTACAGAGGAACGAGTACGTTACACATCCGAAGATTTTACGGTGAATCCGACAAGAAGTTCCCGACTAAGAATGGAATGACACTTACTCGACAAGAATATGAACAGATGATCGCGATGCATCGCGAGATCCTAGCTGACTTTGACAGAATCAACCAAGTTAACCAAGCCAGTAACGAAATCATCTTATCGTCGGCCAGATCCCCTCGTCACTCCTCGCTGTCTCATTCTTGCCAGACCATGGTAATCCATTTGCTCCTCCGAGGTGTGCACGTGCTCCCACAAGGCCGCAACCACATCTGCCTTGTCATGTATCAATACTCCACCAAGTTCTGCAGAGCCAGCCAAACTGTCCGCCTGTTCATTTCCCAGCACACCGGCATGCCCCGGAGAAAAGATCCAGGCGATGCTTGTCACCCGTGACCTCCGAAGCGAAGCAAGCCACTCCGCACGAAGCCTGCCCGTCCTCACCCTCGTCAGCATGCTTTCTGAGTCAGTTACAATGACGATGCGTGTGTGTGTGTCGTATTCTCCATCTAGCGGAGAGCCGCAGTGACTGCCTCCACCTCCATTCTTAAACTGGATGTTGTGGTATCATATGCCAGGCTCTCCTGCCCCAAACATCGACCATTAGCTTTGACTATGAACCCCCAGCCACTTCTCTCACCTCTTGACACCGAACCATCTGTGTAGATAATCACATCACCCGAGTGAGAATTGTCCTGAATTAGTTGCTGGATTTCCACTTCCGTGGCCCCTGCTGGCCACTCCCTGCACTCCCGACTTAATGTGATTATAACTCTGCACAAGTCTGATTGCTCCGCTGGCATTCTGACCCACTCCTCTCCACGCCTAATGTTCTCCAAGCGGCACACCTGTCTGATTTTCAGAAGATATGCAGAACACCAGCCCGAGAAGATATGCAGAACACCAACCCAGAGAAGATATGCAGAACACCAGCCCTGAGAAGATACGCAGAACACCAGCCCTGAGAAGATATGCAGAACACCAAACATGAGAAGATATAAAGAACACCAACCCTGCGAAGATAAGCAGAGCACCAACATTGAGAACATTTGCAGAACACCAACCCCGAGAAGATATGCAGAACCCCAACCATGAGGAGATAAGAGGCGTGGTGTTTTAGAGGCGTGGTGTTTTATTCTTTGCTTTGCTGGACGGTGGACTTGCTATGGTAATATGCGCCGTGAACCATGGCCGCATGGTCGGGATTTTTTTTAAAATTCTCAGAAATCTGCGAGAGCAGCAATCTCCTGTTTGTGACTAGTCATTCCTTGGCACATAAATGCCTAGGAACATCCAATGAGGCCAGTGTAAGATAATTATGATCTTTTCTACTAATGAGATAAATTTGTTCGTGCAGGAAGATTTTCTCTCACAGAACCGAATCATCATATAGTAGCAAAATGCAGCTGACGGTAATCTGAACCTACTGGTCATTTAGTTGAAACATATTTTATCAGTATTGATTACCTATGGTTTCTGAAACCGATCTTATGGCTTAGGGCTTACGGGATAATAAAACTCCGTTTTACAATTTCCCGACATACCAAGTCAAGGGTTCAATATCGGCCACGCAATTTGAAAGCTGATTGCTTCACGTTCATTTCGATAGTATGAGGCGATCAGAAAGCAATGACAAACTACTGAACTAAACATTGTCTAATGCACAACAAACAGTTAATAAATAATGTGGTTGATTGCAACGTCATGAAATAGACATGCAACATCCTTTATGGTTTTGAAATGGGCCGATATGTGTCTGAGACTGCCTCTTTGCGGTTTCTGGTCACTGGATCTCAGGATAGGGTGGGGGTGGGGGGGGGGGGGGTTCACCCGTTAACTCCGAGATCTCTTGCCAGTTCGGTTAAAGGCAGTTAAAGCCTGCGATGACCATTTATCTAGTGTGTACGACGTTGACGTATGGTAGGAGTCTTGTGCGGGTTCTGTAAAATCAACAAACATTTGACTGGCGCCCATATTTGCATGTCCGGTTCTTTTCCCGCAGCAAATTGAAGGGAATTCGGGTTAAAGGAAAATACCAACAGAAAGCTGACTTTCCAGTAAATCAACAATAACGGCCCTGTTCTGCACATTTTACGGAAATTGTTATCTGTCTGGAATAAAAACATTGCATATTATCATCTCAGACGTGTTCAGTGTCGTATTATTGTTGGTGATTCTTTTCACAAAGTATGTATGATCTTTGAAGAGCAGTTCGCAGAAAACAAAAAGCCGATAAACTGGCCAAAGAAGACATTCAGACACAACCAGATCTCTCAATCAAATATAACCAAAAGACCTGGCAATGAAAACACGAAGAGCGTCATCATTCGACATCAAAATGCCTATTTTCTACAGGACAGGATAAGACAAGCCGTCACACTTAGCCGTAAAACTCAGAACAGGGCACGCCATACGCAATGGCTTTAGACTCACAAACGTCAAATTTACTCTACGATATTGTATACAAGCTAGCAATTTTTTCAGTCGTCATAACACAATTTACAACACTGTAAATAAATACAGCACAGATGGATGGATATATTAATAATATTATATATATATTATTTTTTTTATTCGCATATCCTTTACAGGACATCGCTGTCAACTGCAGCATCTTTCAGCTGTCTGTTGATTTCTTGGCAAGATTACGCTCAGTAGATTGCCATTGCTTTCTGAGCGGCCGGCTCAGTTATCCCGCAAGTCACCAGCGGGGGTCGAACCCCTCCCAGCTCTCGCCCACTACGAGACTCTGCGTGATAAACGGGATTACGGAGAAAGTGTTGTAACCCCTCGGCCAGAGAGACCGGCAATAATATTATATGGGCTGACGAAATACTTCTAGATTACAAAGTCCACAATACATAGTATGATCTGCCGAAAACAGAACGGTTCAGTCGGCTGCTGTTATCAAGATATCTCTAGCTTGTACTGTACTGCCAGATCGCCCGGTGTCATTTCCTCCTGTATAGATATAAGACCCCAAAACGATTCTTCACTTCTACGTTGTATGCATCTGGTATTTTTGTAAGATCAAAACGAAGTGTCCTTGGTCCTAGGTGCCATGAACCGAAAGAGAGTTATCGGAGGAAGCAAGATGCCTGAAAAGCGAGTACACTCCTACCAGACCCACTTGTTGGAGACAAGTCACCAGTCGCATCAACAGAACCTAAAGAAATTATATACTTATATGAATTAATTTACTCATCATCATTAAATTAGGATATTCATATTCACAAACTTATAATTATAACCATTAATTGACCAGAATTGTTACAATATAAGGAAATATTTCATTAACAAAAAATTGCATATGACAAAATGACTATACATGAAGATCAACTAGAAATACAAAATTTTGAAATAGTTGCCTTCACGATTCATGTTCTTCTGTACTTTGAACCAAAACTCTTGAATCCCGAAAACATAAATATTGTGGACATATGCTATTTAGTACTTTTGAATTTCTTCATGCGACTCTGGTAGACTCTCTTGACCTTAACATAACAACAGAATGTTTACTTTGCAAATTGAAGCATTTGACATTGTATCGGCATTTTATTTCCGAACCAAACATTCTGGTCAGTAGCTATTTGACCAAATCAAATGATAATGTCCAAAATGAGGAAATACGCATACGAAAACCATCGCTAGAAGTAAAATCACACACATACCTTAACGTATCATAGCCTACTATCTGCCATATTGGACCGCAAAGCTGCGGTGTAGACATTGCTTACTGAAACGACCGGAACTCATACCATTGAATAAAACCCAGCACAAGGCGATCTGCAGTCAAATCGCCCACAGCTGTGTTTCGAACGCGGTATGCCTCCGTAACCCCTTCGCTACCGAGCAGGTTATGCACAACAGAGAAAATTACAGCGTGGAGTGACGAGGGGATCTGGCCGATGCTCGACGCTTACAGGAAAGGCGAGACGCACATATAATCAGATTGCTACTGGTACTATTGGGGTTGGACTCTTCGCTGGCTTCTGAGGATGGGGACAGAGCGCTTATGGGAATGGCCCGGATGATGTGATGTCGGTTCCTAAATCAATCAATCAATGAATCAATCAGAGAAAATTAATTTCTCCTACACTCGCTCCACTTGATGACAAACTTAGTGATGTCAACAAGCTCAAGTTCCAATTCCAATTCCAATTTTCAAAAAAAAAACATTCCAAATTCGGTCTCGTCTAATCTGCTTCCTCAGCGGTGGTTATTTTTGAGAGCCGTGGTTTTTGTGGGTTCATTCATTCTGATTCTTGTCTTGTGCGCTCTTAAGAGTGAGTCCTATCTCGGACTGGTTATGTTGGTTTGTCTTCTTCTTCTTCTTTTCGTTCATCCGAGTGTTTGTTCAGATGTGATTGCGGTGTGTCTGTTATGCGCCCTTGGGCCGAAACCCGTAGGCCAACACATCCGACAATAGCGTGCTTTTTTGACCAGGTAGCATACCTGATGTTGGTTTGTGTCTGTTGCTTTATTTAAATATATTCAGGCTGACGTCAGAAGGTGTAGGAAGAATCAGAAAAGATACAGCGGCATCGCCTGTGTATGGGATCTCACATAATCTGCGAAGATCTGCAGTGACTCTTTCTGCTTCCAACCACGTATTAGATGTAGTCGTTACACATCATGTAGTCATTACACATGCACCACTGGGTCATGCGGTGATCTGACTTCTATATCTTGCTGACATCAGTAGTTATATATGTTGCTTACTAGCCCCTAAAAGAAGGAGCTAAAGGAGCGCTCCTCCAGGAGCTGAAGGAGCGGGTCGTGAAGGAGCGCGAAGGCGTCTCAAGGAGCGGGCCATGTCAGCTCCTTCTGTGGTGTGATATTGACTTCTTCTAACACCTCCCTAGTTGTGTCTTTGGCTTGTTAAGCTCGGTATTTTTGGCGGGTAAAATTTTTTAAAAAAGAAAACAGTCTGATCTAATGGGTGATGGGTCTCATCATGTGTGTATGTGGCCAGGGTGGAGCGGAAGGAGCCGGCGTAAATAGTAAGCGCAAAGAAGGTGGTGCTGTCCCCCATGTAGTTGTCACCTGACCGGTCAGCACCCGAGTGACCACGAGTCCGATCATCGGTGTAACGAGTAGCGGGGTATCTACTGGTGATAACAACGGACAACCGACTGTGTCCTTAAAATGTCAAAACTCACAAAACACAGAGATGTACAGGCACAAGGTGGCACAAAAAATCAATACTGATTCTCGTAACAACTAATCCAGGGGCTTATCGTCGTCGTAATGAACTAGGTGGGTTATTAATAATGCTTTATATAAACCGGGTGGGGTGGTCGGGGCCAGCGCGGGCGACGAACGCGGGGGCGACCACGACCGGGTGGTCGCGTTGGCACGGGTTCGAGCCCTCGAGCCGCTCCGGGTGTCATATGAAAGTTGTAATAAGTGAAAATGTAAATAATTCGGATGTATGAGCTATAGTGGTTCGTAGTGGCTTATACATTATCATCATATAAATTACACCGCTTCAAATGAAAACCTCAGCAAAGAAAAGATGGCCGAAGTAAAGGTTGTGGTGGGCGTGGCTTAGTGTTATACATTGTTATGGAGTGGGTGAGTGAAAGCGTAGCTAGGTAAGTGCTTTCAAATACTTTCTCCATACGGTATCAGATCGTTAATGAAACAAGTAAAGATGGCCGTCGATGTCCTCCGTAGGTGCCGGGTTCGAGTCCCAGTTGGGGAGGTCGAGCGGGGTAGAAGAAATATTGATAATGTTTTTGTTACTTAGTTGTGATGGCGATAGCTGGTGGTAGTAACAGGCTATGTGTAGCAAAGGAGAGGTGGTGTGTTGGTTGAAGTTTAGGTGGTACCCCAGACGAGATGACAGGTTCGAATCTCGGTGCTGTGCCACAGGTAAGGGTAATAGGCGTCAGCGTGTGGGGTGTCTAGCTGGTCATACGGGTTATGATTAGGGACAGTCTGTCTCTCCGTGTCGCTGTGTCCACAAGTCCAAGGGAAAAACAGGCATCCGACTTCACAGCTTAACTTAACATAACAAATTGGAGAACATAAGATACCCATACACGTCGCCAGCTGTTACAAAACCAATAATAGCCAGCTGTATATATGAATAATCCTGGGGGGATTATCGCCGTCGATAGAAAGGGGTTGGGAAAGCAATAATACTCGTCATATCTTCGGGGAGGGGCTATAACATATGTCGTCTAAACCCAAGGTATATCTCCTGTAATATAAGGTGGTCGGAAAACCAATATCACTAGCCTCGATTCGTCTCATAATCGCGACCAGTGGCTTAAAGACTTAACCGTTATTGCAGACGCAGCTGTGTGCAGACTAATCTACCAGGTCACGTGGTCTAGGCCATATCGACAAAAACGGGGTATAAATGCTAAGGAATATTCACTGTACAAAACAGTTTCTACCAGCCGATCAGAGCGAGGAAACCAGACAGGACAACCTCTTGATACGAGTCCACAGCAGCAGATATCGTGTATAAAAGACGACCAGTCTATATCATATAGAACTACCGCTCTCTGACAACACCAAAAAACAGAGCTCACCATGTGGCAAAACATTAATGGTAAGTTGGACTTTGATAAATCTTTCACATTTTCGATATGCTTCTTCACGTCGACACACCGATAACCTAACAATACTAGTATAATACAGGGGATATATAGACCTAGACGTATATAACACCTGAGGAAACAACACAATAGGTTCGTAACAGTTCATATTAGGCTGTGTCAAAATGATGTGAACATAGCGTTACGGTGGTACCTTAATATACACTAGTAGTATTGGGTAGTCGTATGGGGAGTCAGAATTGTGTCTGGTGAGGTCTACATGGCCATGTTCGCTATGACTTTACGTTCTTATAAAAAGGAGGGGGTCATATCCGATCCAGAGCTAATAATGATATTAGGTGTTCCCTGTACAGATGGTATAGTACCTTATTTTTATCTATGTTTTACAGATACGGATGACCAGGAAGTCCTAATTCGGAAACTGTGGGGTCTATTAAGAGCGGAACCACACAGCGATTGCCTGGACTGCGCTATTCGCAATATGCAGCAAGCCCAGCCACTCGTGGATTCGCTTATGGAGTCTTGGGTTAAAAGAGATAGTTTTTATGATCTAGTAAAGTGTCGACTGCAGTCTGTACTACAAGAACACTTTACCAAGGAGGACATAATCACGCTAAGTCTCAGTAGACTTGAGGCATGTCTCCACGAATATAACGACGAACACGCAACTCCCGAGCCCTCGCCAACCAACAACGAACGTCCATCGCCACCAACATCACCGACCTCCTTAACGTTCAGTCAATCCACACTGGTGGATGGGTGGTAAGCGGCTACATTTAGGTCGTCAATAACGGAACAAAGCTCAATATAAATATACGTCGTTGTAGTGTTCTGTCTTCTCACGGTGTGTTTCATAGGGGTGGCTACAGAGTGGTATATCACTCGAATGATCGTTTACTGACACAAACACCCCACATTCATCAGGGCTCTCACTAGTGGTAAATCGATGTCTCCTAGTGTGAAAAGCGTGAATATCAGCGCACAAGCTATCACAGTGTTGTGACCAAGTGCAACTGTTATTATTCGTGAAGAACACAGACTAAGCCCGCCTTATAATTTCGGTGGCATTGGTGTCAATTCCACATTTGGTCAACACGAAAAAGATGTCTACGCCACCAACAGACCCTCATCAGGTTGCCATAAGACCGGTTGTCACTAAAAATTTCACGCTGAACCAAGAAAGAGTAGTTAGGAACAAAATCAACAGAGAGACAACCAGGCGGGTGTACTCGTTAAACGTACAAACTCCGGTCAATGTGGTACTATAACATTTGACAGTACAAGTCACTATGAGTCGTTTTGAACCCATATGTTTAGCTATTACAAGAGGCAACGCATTGAAACCAAACAAGACCTGAATGGGATACATATTGAAGAACTGTTGTCAACACCGTTGGCTAAATTCCCTATATAGCACAGGACATATGAAACTTTTTCGCTCAAGGAAAGATTGACAATATTAATTCTTGGTTAGAAATAGACGTTATCGGTCTTGAAGGACGAGATACAGACGAGTAGACACACAAACAACCTGCCCAAGTCAAAGATATGATCGGTCAGTAGATCAGTAAACAACTTGAACATTAAAATATTCTTGGACACTAAAAAATTCTTGTGCTTGCTGTTTTCACAGGTGTGGTAAACTGATCAACTAGGTGAAATATAAAGACGCTGCATTCTCACAGACCGTGTACCAAGCTACTGCTATCAACCAACTAGTATCAAGATATATTATTGGCACTCAGAAGCATTATGCCCATTCCTAAGAAAGAAGGCCACCGGTGTATCACCTGTGGGAAAGTATTTACTGAAAAATACAATCTCACACGCCACACTAATACAGTTCACAATTCCACAACCCACAAATGCCATAGCTGTGGGCGTTTGTATCAACGAAAAGACAATTTACATCGTCATATAAGAGCACATCATCAGAAGCCCTTAGACACCTCTCAAGCAGGGAAAAACACTACTGCTCACATAGTAACAGAGGAAACGGATGTCCAACAAAAAGATAGAGCCAAATTGACAGCCCTTAGGAATTACTGCAAGGCGCTGTCGATCATGTTACCCAACCAGGTATTCGTATTAGAAAAAAGAGAAGACCAACAACAATGGGTGCTCATGGACACGTATGATATTAGCGACTGACTACTCAGACAAGTGTATACCACTGGGTGATTGAAAATTAAAAGAGAAAACAAATGAAAATCTCTGTCTTTGTTATTTGATTTGTATCATTTTTGTAAACACTTGTCCTTTTGTACTTGTGACATTCTTCTGGTGTACTTGGCTCGTTTGCAGATATTTGTGTATTTGTACTTTTGTGGTATTGTACTTGTGTATGTGATTCTGTCTCGCTATACCAAAGTGTATTTATTCCTGTCTCTCTGTTCCAATGTGTACTGGTGGTCCACTGTGTGCATGTCTCGTTTATTATTGTTTGTGTGCATCAATTGTTCCACAACCAACATTTCACATCCAGACAAAAGTACAGGTTCTATGTACCACTCCAACAGTCAAATAAGAAAAACTGTTAGCCAAACTGACAAAACTGTTGGCCAAAATAAGAAACGGCTCGACCAACTTTATAAAAGGTAGGAAAATTGTTAGCCAAACTGACAAAACAGTTGGCCAAAATAAGAAACACCTCGACCAATATTATAAAAAGTAGGAAAAATTGTAACCAAATTAATTAAAAATGTTGACAAAAATAGGAAATAGCTCGACAAAACTTATGAAAAGTAGGAAAATTGTTCGTCAAATGTGAAAAATATTGGGCAAGTAGGAAATCATGTTAACCAAAGGTGAAAACTATTGACCAAGTAAAGAAACTTCTCGCCTAAACTCATAAAAAGTAGGAAAATTTGTTAGCCAAATGGGAAAAATGGTGGCCAAATACAGAAATATCTCGACCAAACTATTAAACATTAGGAAAATGTGCTAACCAAAGGTGAAAATATTGGTCAAGTAAAGAAATATCTCAGCCGATTTATAACAAGTAAGAAAACATGCTAGTAAAATCAAGAAATATGTCGACCGAAGTAATACAATAGGCAAAACGATGGACAAACTTATAAAGATATCGACCGTTATAAAAATATGTGTTACCTAAATTAGGAAAAATATTGCCCAAGTTTTGAAATATCTCGACCAAACTTACAAACAGTAGGAAAATATGTCGACTACAATAGGAATATTTGTTAGCCAAAGATGAAAAATAGTGGCCAAGTAAAGAAATATCGCATCCAAACTTTTTTTAATGTATGAAATATGGTTTCAGTTGTTGATAAAATTATGATTGATGATATAATTATGCTACAGAGTTTTCTACGGGACAGTGAAGCATTGACTGTCTACATATCAGATGAAACGAAGCAATACAGAGGTCCAAAATTGTCAGATTCGGATTGGGAGAAGATTTCGAAATATGTCAAAGGTTTGGACTTATTCTGTCAGACCACGGTCCAGCTAGGCGGTCAAAATTATCTTTAATTTAGCTGTGTATTGGCACTGTTATCATCGTCGACAAAGCATATGACTGTACGCGATGATGATCCGGGCTACATAGGTAAATATAAGGCAGCATCTATTAATGACTTCAGTGAACGTGTAGCAAGTATGACAAGTATTGAAATACTACAGATGACAATAGCACTTGATCCACGCTACAAATACCTGAAGTGTTTGTCAAAAGATGCTAAAGAACGAACTTGGTTAAGTACTGAATAACAAATAGCAGTTGATATTCATGATGAGCAGATGTAGACTGCTGCAACGAATTATACTTACATTGACAATGAAACTATATATGAACCAAATGAAAAGTGTATTACGCTAGTTTTTACGCTATGTTATGGGTGCCAGTCGTTCAGAAAGCAATGGTAAACTACTGAATGTAAACTTGCCAAGACATCAACAACAGCAAACAATGTTGGTGGTGACTGCAAACGTCCTGTAAAGGATATACAACTAACTTTAACAATAATTACAAGCTAGAACGAAAGCCCTGGGAAAAGAGACGAAAAACTAAGTTAATAATGGGAAGGGCGTGCAATATGCACCACACACACACACACACACACACACACGCACGCATGCACGGGCGCACACACACACAACAAAAACCAAAGACAACCAAGACATTTATTTACTAAACAGTTATCAAAGAAGGCGACGTTAGCACAAAGATAGTTACATCAGACCTAATGTGCACATATCCGAATCTCACAAACTAAGCAGCAAAAGAGGTCAGTGAGATTTGTGAAACTGACGTGTGGCTTTTAAAATACCATCATAAGGGTTTGGTTTGGAATTGCTGCATTCAATCACGAGAATTGCTTTCAAATGTTCATCACTCAATCTCACTCGATGTGGTGACTTCACAGACTTCATTTTTGAAAATTCTTGCTCACAGACATAAGTTGTTCCAAACACTGATGCCATACCAGCGGCAAATTAAGTTTCGGAAACTCAACATCAGGTAAACAGCGGTACATCCTTCTCTGTGCTTCTCTTTCAACAAGTCATTTTCTTGCAAATCAATGAGCTCCAACTGTAGTTCAACTGGGACATCATCAAGGTTACTGTCGTATTTTATATGTGTCGTCCCCGGGGTGAGGGGAATCAACACCGACATCCTTTTAACCCCAAATCCTTATCCTGAGGATCTCCCAGCTTTCTGTCCACAATACCCCGTCAGTCCCTGGATCACTCTCTCTCTCTCTCTCTCTCTCTCTCTCTCTCTCTCTCTCTCTCTCTCTCTCTCTCTCTCTCTCTCTCTCTCTCTCTCTCTCTTACCAATGGACCATGCCCCCTCTCATTCTTTTCAAAAACATACTCACACAACCCTAGCTTTAAAAAACTGACAAAAAACAATTTAATAAAGACAAGTGTCAGGTGTGTGCAAAGTGTATGTGTAGAATGTCTGTCGTATAATCTAACGTGTAGAGTCAAACCGAATAGCTCAGGAGCAAAGTCAGTTTCATCACTGTACTGGCCACACAACAGCACCATATATGATGGACAGAAAACCTCACCCAAATGATGTGTCTCTCAGGCCAAGTGTCGACTTCCTCCGATAGCTCCTGAACAGTCCGGATGCTTGGTCATCAATAGTGGAAACAGTCCAATATTGATCATCAATCTAACACACACAGTGTAAATACTCTTTCATAAAAGTTCTGGGATCAAAGAATCCTAAAATTAATGTTCTGTCACTTTGGAAAAAACCCAATGTTAGTATTTTACTGTTCATAGGAATTCCCAAAATGTAACACACACAGTTAATCGGTAATGATTGGAATTCACCAATTTTAACACATACTGTTAATTGGTAATGATAGGAATTCACCAATTGTAACATATACTGTTAAGTTTCCAGGAATCTAGATCTACTAATGTTCCTGGTACAGGTGTTATTGTCAGTGTCTTGATTTTAATGTGATGTAACCTATCACCTAGGAAACACTCTTATATTATCATCGTTTCCTGCTCAGCAGAGGCCAGGTTCCTGCAGATCCTCTGGGTTATGGGCCCAGTGCAAAAGCCTCTCAGTAAACTCTGCCTTCAATACTCAAGCCATGACTTTTCTTCCAGCTGGTGGTAACTATGGTGGAACCATCTATGTATTCCGGTTTGAAAATTGGGGCTACAAAATCACACGAAGGTAACATGTCTGCCAATGCAAATCGACAGAAGACACTGTAGTCCCTCTCCAGAATCAACTCGGAATAACACACACGTCTTAGTTGTTTCACAACATTTGGTCGACTTCCCCAAAGTTGTTTACCTCAACTGGTTTAATACTGGGTCTGAGTGACGTCACAAAACTGTCTAGACATTAAACAGTCTAGAATCTATTTTTCTCTCTCCTGTTTAGACTGGGTGGAAACAACCCGCCGTCTATTCCGCTTTCATCTGGGGACCTGTCCCGGCACTTCAAAAAGTCTTGTCGGCCTATGATCTAGAGAATTCTTGTTCCCACAACAAAAGATCCTGCCGACTTTCATCCAGACAATCCGTCAACAACTTCAAAGGATGGCTGCTGCCAGCCGACGTATGGTGCGACAGTTTTTCCTCGATCAACAACACATTAAAGAATTGCCAGCTTTGTGGTAGACATTTGGCGCGACATTTTGTCATCGATCGACATTCCAAGATTTTATGTGACAGTTACAATCAAACGAATTCTGGAACAGAAGAATGTCACTCTCAATTCTGTCAAGTTTTGAAAATCTCTCCAAACTTTTTGAAACAGTAAAAATGAGATATGTTTTCTCCGTCCAGTTGTGCTTCCAACAATGACAGCTTTCTCCGAAATCCTTTGATGGTTCTGTAGAGATCACAGACGAGGTAATCATGTCCCTGAAGATTCAAGTTCAGTTCATTCATGTCGACCAAAAATGACAACTTTGACAGCCAGATAGGATCTGACAACTGTGGATCAACTCTACCTTTTTCAGTGAGGAAAACATCTATTTCGTTTCGGAGCTTGTAAAAACGAAGCAGGACTTTACCGCAGCTGAGCCACCTGACTGATGTGTGTTAAGGCACGTCACAGAATTCAGAATCAATTTCTTCAAGAAAAGCTTAGAACAAATGGTGAATTAGTGCGTGTTCCCGATTGAAATTCACAACAGAAACGACTGGTTTCAGTACACAATAAATATCTAAGTCTTTCCCACAGAGTACTTGCTGATGTACGATGCAGATTATGAACAGAGCGCCCGGAATTTGCAAATCTTCCAACTGAGTCCTGATCTGCCCCACCAGACACTTCCTCACTCCAGCCATGTTTTTTTCTCCATCAACTGTATCACCTCGAAGTTGATTCCACCGAAGGTTATAGTCTTGCAAAATTTTTGCACTTCCACGAAAATGACTTTCCCAGTTGTTGTTCCATGCATGCTGCAAACGGACGTCAACTCTTCCATTATATGAAAGTCCAAATTGTCACCACGAATGAACACGAGAAGTTGTGACGTAATCGAGAGATCGGTAGACTCACCCAGCGCTAGAGAATACAACAATAAGTTCCTAGCTTTCTCGCGTATCTGTATCACTATGTTCTCTCCAAGTTCTTCTGTTTTTCGCACAACTGAACTTGCCAAGAGGCTGATAGTTCCAAACAATTCGGCTTTCTCTGGACATAAATCATTTGCTGCTTTGATCATACACTCTTTGATGAAGTTTTGAGGCGAGAACATGGAGTGACTGGGCTCTTATAGGCACGCCAACACAACATCCCAGCATTCTATGCAAATTTTACCAGGGTATCTTGGGATATGCTACTCCATATTCTTGTAGAGCCGCGACAGGCGGCTTCATTTGGTAATAAAATATATCTCATAATAAGGTTTGCAAAATATATAAATAGGGCCTCCTAAATAAACAGCCTAGTGCAGCCAGGAGGCCTCCGCATGTGTGAAGATATCCTTTATTTAATTTAAATTGTATCACAACGTCTTGTGTTTCATACGTTATAACAGGCAAAGTTCGAGTACCGACGGCGGGCCGGATGAAATGACGTCGCAGGCCGGATCCGGCCCGCGGGCCGTAGTCTGGTGACCCCTGCATAAGATGAATGCAAAGCATCCTCTTGAAAATCCATAATTCAGGTGCATATTTCTTTAGTACAAAAATTACATTTCATCCTGACCCTAAATGTCTAAGCAATTAAATGAAATCATAAACCTATTTCATTCACTATTTGGTGCCTGCACACTCTTCCTACCAACTGTATACTACCAATGCCAAACCTGGACAATGACAGAAAAAGAAAAGAAAAATTACAACAACAGAAATGAGATTCCTTAGAAGAATACTCATTGTATCAAGAAGAGAGAAAATCAGAAATGAAGAAATCAGGACTAAAGTAGGGGTTATAGTAGTGCTAGATTTCATGAGAAAATAACAAGTTAAATGGTTTGGCCATATAACTAGGTTAACAACTAACAGTATATCACAACAAGCAATGATATACAGACCTATGGAGGCAGAAGAAGAGGCTGACAATCTAAACAATGGACAGAAGAAATTACGGAGTCCATGGGAATCTCAATACATGAAGCCCACAAAAGGGCACTCTTCAGTTGTTTATGCTTCAACTCGACCCTGCAAGGTACAAGTGGAACAGGTAAAAGAAGGTACACTTATTTAGGTAGCACATTCATACACAGATGGGGACTGGAGGGTAAAAGAAGAGACACTTATTTAGCTAGCACATTTATACACTGATGGGGGAACAGACACATATATTTAAATAAAGATACACATGGGAAGAGGAGCTTTCACATCACCAGGGAATTTGTGGAAATTACAAGAAATTGAAATCTGTACAACACTTAGTATATTTAACTCTTATATTAAATTGGTGCAGTTGCATGGATAAGAAACATGACCCCTCTGCTGTGTGTCCACCGTGACGAGGTAGAGGGGCTTGTGCGTCCCAATGACCCCAAGAGCTATGCCGACGGTAGCACAGCTACTGGTAGGGCCACCCATGTCGGACAGGTCAAGGGAGAGGGACCAGACGAAGAGACACACAAACCTGCTGCCTTGTAGGTAGACTGGGGACAGTCAAAGGCTAGGGAAAGCACCCCAAATACATGCTTGTCGAAATCGGATGTACTGAGCCACAGGCTTGACAAAGCAGTGCAACGTGAAACCTGCTGCCTTTTAGGTAGACTGGGGACAGTCAAAGGCTAGGGAAAGCATCCCGAATAAATGCTTGTCGAAATCGGATGTACTGAGCCACAGGCTTGACAAAGCAGTGCAACGTAACTTAATTCATGATGTCACAAATCAAAATTAATCGATATGGTGCTAATCCCGTGAAGTCCCATCAGGCGGTGATAGTGCCGGGCCCCCTGCCTCGAGGGGGTCCACCCATGACTACTGGTGGTCACCTTCCCCTGTGCTGTGGAGTCAAGGCACAGAGGAGTAGGTTAAGAGCTATTGACCAAATACCCCGGACACTCAACATACTACAGTGGAATGCCGAAGGAGTTTACAAGAAGAAAGACTCCCTAACACAGCGTCTTCATAAAGATAGAATAGATGTGGCATGCATTCAAGAGACACACCTCAACGCCAATCACAAATTCTCAGTCAGAGGATATCAGGCCACACGTTTCGACCGCGAAGGACACAAAGGAGGAGTTCTAATACTTACACGAAATACAATACCTTGCAGCGAAGTATCTGTGATCTCTGACAACCAAACGGAAATTATAGGTGTTGATATAATGATAAAGGACGTGAAAATAAGAATCTACAATCTGTATAGCCCAGCAGATAAGGACCTTACACTCTCAAACATGAAAATAACTGACACAAACTGCATTATTGTCGGAGACTTTAATAGCCGTTCAGAAAGATGGGGATACCCAGATACTGACAAAAGAGGAGATGAATTGGAGGACTGGGAAATAGACTCAAATCTCCATCTACTCAACAAAGCGGATGACACACCGAGCTTCTACTCCAGAAGATGGCTTACCACTTCTACTCCAGACTTAGCTTTCTGCACAGGAGACATCCTCCACAAAATCGATCGCCATGTGCTGGACTAATTAGCAGGTAGTGACCACAGACCAATCAAGCTTGAAATGAATATGGGGTATGTTCCACAGGAGCAAAAGCCCTTGCCCCGCTGGAATTACAAACGAGCAGATTGGGACAGATTTGCCATACTAACAGACAAATATTGTGAAAACATAAATACACGATATGGCAACATAAAGCAAATGGTGGAAAGTCTAAACAGAGCGATAATACAGGCAGCCACTGAGTCCATTCCAAGAGGAGCAAGGAAAAATTACAAACCATACTGGACTGAAGAACTACAAAGTTTGGAGGACAAAGTTGAAGATGCCAGGAAGACAGCAGAGAGAGAACAAACAATTGAAGCAAACATCTCTCTCAAAGCCATCTCAGCAAAATATAAAAGAACAGTAAATCAAACAACAAGAGATTGTTGGAGGGAAAAAACAGAAAACCTGAATTTTGACAGGGATGGAAACAAACTATGGAAACTAGTGAAAGCCATGAACAATGAAGGACCTAGAAACAAACAAATAACAATTAAACAAGGAAATGCCTTGCTTACAGGCAAAAAGGCTGCAAATGCACTAATGGAACACTATGCAAATGCAAACCACATTGATATTACAACCGAACAGAAGAAAGCAATCAAAGACAAACAGATACATCATAGAAATACAGAGACAGCAGCAGAATATATGATGGCAAATCTAACAATGGAAGAAATGGAACAGGCAATGAATACCCTAAAAAAGAAGAAATCACCAGGAAAGGATGGAATCACAAATGAAATGCTAATAGGACTTGGCACCAAGGCAAAGAAGAAACTACTAGCAGTCCTAAATAACAGTTGGAAGAGAGGAATAGTCCCACAGGCATGGAAGGAAGCTATACTAATACCAGTCCCAAAGAAAGGAAAAGACCTGGAAGAACCAAATGGCTATCGACCTATCAGTCTACTGAGCTGTGTAGGAAAATTAATGGAACGCATTATCAATGGCAGGCTAACATGGCATCTGGAAGAAAACAAACTCTTAACACCACACCAAGCAGGATTCAGAAAATACAGATCCACTGAAGATCAAATAACCTATATAGCTCAGGAAATAGAGGATGCCTTCCAAGAGAAAAAGCACACACTAGCAGTCTGGATAGATTTAGAAAAAGCATTTGATAAAGTATGGAAGGAAGGACTGAAAGTAAAACTGCAAAACATGCATGTTTGTGGAAAAATGTATAAATGGATCAGCCACTACCTTGAGAACAGAACTGCCAGGACAAAAGTACAAGGACAAACAAGCAAAATGATGCTACTGGAGCAAGGTGTCCCCCAAGGAGGAGTTCTTTCACCAACATTATTCCTAGCATATATAAATGACATTACAGAAAATTTTCCAGCCAGAGTACACACATCCTCCTTTGCAGATGACCTAGCCATATGGACATCTGAAGAATATATTAGTACAGCTAACAGCAGAATACAGCAAGCCTTATTAGCGCTAGAGGACTGGTCAAAATCATGGCTAGTGAAGATAAGTGAGGAGAAAACAACATGCACAGTGTTCTCCCTCTCAAATAAAACTCAGCAACCTAATCTGGTATTGAATGGAAAAATATTGCGCCATGAAGAAAATCCAAACTATCTAGGAGTCACCTTTGATCGTCGCCTGACATGGAAGACACAGGTTGAGAAAAATCGAACAAGAGCAAGGCAGAGAATGGCAATCATGAAAAAGCTTGCTGGTACAACGTGGGGAGCAGATGAGAAAGTTCTCAAGAAGTTATATACTGGACGGGTGAGGCCAGTACTGGAATATGGCATTGCAGCTTGGGCAACAGCAGCTAAGTCAAACTTTAACAAAATAAGTAGAGTCCAAAACCAAGGAATGCGAATCATAACTGGAAGCCTGAAGACAACGCCTATTAATGAACTAGAAAAGATCACTTGTTTACAACCAATGCAGGATAAAAGAGATAGCAGAGCCCAGCAACAAGCAGAAAAATTTAGAAGATTGACAGACCACCCTATGTACAACAGATTTAATGGTTTTGGAAAGGGAAGACTGAAGCGTAGCAACTTTGTAGAAACTGCAAAACGAAGGATTAGGGCAGATCCTATACTTAACATATCAACAGTCAAGCCCATACACAATGCACACAACTTCCCAGCTTGGAGACAGCAGCAACTGCCTGAGATGATAGAAAACATTCCTGGTATTGAGAAAAAGAACACTCAGCATGAAACCGAAAGAAGAGAAATAACCCTAAACTACATAAAAGAACATTACCCAAGCAGGAATTGGACCCATGCATATACAGATGGATCAGCCAAAAATTCAATAGAGAATGGAGGAGGAGGAATTCTCCTAAATTTAAAAAATGGAGTGAAAAAAACACATTCAATGGCAACTGGAAAATTTTCAAGTAACTTTAAAGCGGAGGTAGAGGCTTTGAAAACTGCAGCAGAAATGCTCCTGATGGAGGAAAATAAAGAGAAGCAAATAGCTATCTTCACAGATGCAAAGTCAGCTGTCTCAATACTCAAGAGCAATAACAGCACAGAACTAACTGACCTAAGAGCAGCACTCCATGGTCTATGCCAGAAATCCAAAAAAGTTGTAATACAGTGGATCCCATCACATTGCAGTATACCTGGAAATGAAGAGGCTGACAGACTGGCAAAAGAGGGCGGACGACTACCACAGCCTGACATAGACATAACCTATAATGAGGCAAAGAGGTTGATAAAAAGCACTTATAGAACCAAATGGGAATCTGAGCATCCAGGCCATCAGAAGGATGATGCATATTACAAACTCGACCGAAGAGAACAAGTAGCAATCTTCAGACTCCGCACAGGACATAACAGGCTGAAATACCACTTGTTCAATAAACTAAAGATAGGAGATACTGATGAATGTAATTGTAGAACTGGAAAAAATGACAGCAAAACATTTGCTGCAGGATTGCCCAACGTATGCAGAACAGAGAAAGATATTTTGGCCCACACCTGCTTCATTTGAGGACAAGCTCTATGGAGATATCAACAAGCTCAAGTTGACCGCAGCTTACTTTAACTACATACAGGTTGACATTTAAAGGTGCATGAAGACCCAGAGGCATGAAATGAAATATTGCTTGGATAGCAAATCCATTATGTGGAAAGTCCAAATCGAAAGCTCGCTGTGTGGGCTTCATAAAAGGTGGAAAAGTGTCCTAGTGGCACGAAATGGAATATTGCTTGATAGCAAATCCATTACGTGGAAAGTCCGAATCAAAAGCCCATTGTGTGGGCTTCATAAAAGGTGGAAAAGTGTCCTAGTGGCATGAAATGGAATATTGCTTGGATAGCAAATCCATTACGTGGAAAGTCCGAATCGAAAGCTCACTGTGTGGATGTCATCTGCAGACTGCATACTTCTGGTTTCCGGAAGAACAGCCTATGGTGAACGGAAGGCCCAATATACGGAAGTGAGGCTAAGCAGCCATGTGCAGGACGTGACGATTCCTTGGGTGAGCCCAGTACCAGAGCGCTATGTATCGGCTCTGCAAGTATGGAAGCCTCCTTGGATGGCGGGGAATGCCCATGGTCTGCCCCTGCCTTCCCTTGAGGGCTGACCAGGATCTTTGGCTGTTCTATATGGACCAGCTGGGATGGGGGATAACACCACAACAGTGAGAGTCAAACGTCCTAAGAAACCCCCGGGAAGGTTAACCCGGTCAACAAATGCCCGCAGAAGTCGGATGTGTCGGCCTAACGGCGCAAGAACGCAGCTCTGCTGTAAACAGGCACAACGCAATCACATCCGAAAAAAAACTCCGGATGAACGAAGAAGAAGAAGAAGAAGAAACATGAAAATCAACAAAACAGAAATGAATAAACTAAAATCATTCATTAACTGGAACCAAAAAATAAACTGCAATAATTTATTAACCAGTACTGATGAATATGCTACAATTATTCATAACCAGTACAGATGAATAATCTACAATCATTCATTAACTGGTACAATAAATAAACCGCAGTCATTCATTAACCAATACTGATCAATAAGCTACAATAATTCATTAACCAGTACTGATGAATAAACTGCAATAATTAACCAGTACCAATGAATAAGTTACAGTCATTCATTAACTGGTACCTGCACAGATTAGTTGGACTAAAATGGTTTGACAGAATCATGCGGAGCTGAGCGACAGATCTCGACAGATTCCAGCGAATCAAGAGGTGAGGAAACCTTGCTGGTACTGGATAGGACGCACACTGAGAAAACCTAGTAATAGTATATAGCAGTAAAGTTCTTATTCTGAAAATAAATGAAATGGAGGGAGACTTGAGAACACACAGAGAAGAGAATTAGAGACAGGTATGAATAATATGGAGAGTTCAGGTAGGGAATCGTAGATGATGACAATACAGGATGGCTTGACATGAGCTGTTGAGTTCAGGTAGGGAATCGTAGATGATGACAATACAGGATGGCTTGACATGAGCTGTTGAGTTCAGGTAGGGAATCGTAGATGATGACAATACAGGATGGCTTGACATGAGCTGTTGAGTTCAGGTAGGGAATCGTAGATGATGACAATACAGGATGGCTTGACATGAGCTGTTGAGTTCAGGTAGGGAATTGTAGACGATGACAATACAGGATGGCTTGACATGAGCTGTTGAGTTCAGGTAGGGAATCGTAGATGATGACAATACAGGATGGCTTGACATGAGCTGTTGAGTTCAGGTAGGGAATCGTAGATGATGACAATACAGGATGGCTTGACATGAGCTGTTGAGTTCAGGTAGGGAATCGTAGATGATGACAATACAGGATGGCTTGACATGAGCTGTTGAGTTCAGGTAGGGAATCGTAGATGATGACAATACAGGATGGCTTGACATGAGCTGTTGAGTTCAGGTAGGGAATCGTAGATGATGACAATACAGGATGGCTTGACATGAGCTGTTGAGTTCAGGTAGGGAATCGTAGATGATGACAATACAGGATGGCTTGACATGAGCTGTTGAGTTCAGGTAGGGAATCGTAGATGATGACAATACAGGATGGCTTGACATGAGCTGTTGAGTTCAGGTAGGGAATCGTAGATGATGACAATACAGGATGGCTTGACATGAGCTGTTGAGTTCAGGTAGGGAATCGTAGATGATGACAATACAGGATGGCTTGACATGAGCTGTTGAGTTCAGGTAGGGAATCGTAGATGATGACAATACAGGATGGCTTGACATGAGCTGTTGAGTTCAGGTAGGGAATCGTAGATGATGACAATACAGGATGGCTTGACATGAGCTGTTGAGTTCAGGTAGGGAATCGTAGATGATGACAATACAGGATGGCTTGACATGAGCTGTTGAGTTCAGGTAGGGAATTGTAGACGATGACAATACAGGATGGCTTGACATGAGCTGTTGAGTTCAGGTAGGGAATCGTAGATGATGACAATACAGGATGGCTTGACATGAGCTGTTGAGTTCAGGTAGGGAATCGTAGATGATGACAATACAGGATGGCTTGACATGAGCTGTTGAGTTCAGGTAGGGAATCGTAGATGATGACAATACAGGATGGCTTGACATGAGCTGTTGAGTTCAGGTAGGGAATCGTAGATGATGACAATACAGGATGGCTTGACATGAGCTGTTGAGTTCAGGTAGGGAATCGTAGATGATGACAATACAGGATGGCTTGACATGAGCTGTTGAGTTCAGGTAGGGAATCGTAGATGATGACAATACAGGATGGCTTGACATGAGCTGTTGAGTTCAGGTAGGGAATCGTAGATGATGACAATACAGGATGGCTTGACATGAGCTGTTGAGTTCAGGTAGGGAATCGTAGATGATGACAATACAGGATGGCTTGACATGAGCTGTTGAGTTCAGGTAGGGAATCGTAGATGATGACAATACAGGATGGCTTGACATGAGCTGTTGAGTTCAGGTAGGGAATTGTAGACGATGACAATACAGGATGGCTTGACATGAGCTGTTGAGTTCAGGTAGGGAATCGTAGATGATGACAATACAGGATGGCTTGACATGAGCTGTTGAGTTCAGGTAGGGAATCGTAGATGATGACAATACAGGATGGCTTGACATGAGCTGTTGAGTTCAGGTAGGGAATCGTAGATGATGACAATACAGGATGGCTTGACATGAGCTGTTGAGTTCAGGTAGGGAATCGTAGATGATGACAATACAGGATGGCTTGACATGAGCTGTTGAGTTCAGGTAGGGAATTGTAGACGATGACAATACAGGATGGCTTGACATGAGCTGTTTCACAGCCTGTGCCCCAATGGCAGGTAAAGGGCAGAAGAAGAAGAAGTAGTTACATTGTGAATCAGTTAACATTAACATGGTCTCTTAAAAAACAAGTTGCTTAAAAGTCGACAGGGTCAACATCATTACACCGGGTTATTATCCCATATGGCTCAGACTCTTTCCGCAGCACGGAAAGCGTCACACAAAGCACAAACTCCGTAGCTTCAGCGATGACCCTAAATAGTCTTTAAAAAATGCACTCTTGAACCAAAGTACCAAAGTACGCAGCCCGGAATTGAACCACTTTCCCATGGAGACTCCTGAACTTGGTAAATTATGGTCAATTGTTATAAACAAATGAATAAGTAATATTTTAAAAAAGGCAAGATGATTAACTTAATTGCACCAAGTTTTATCCCACATGGTGGCCTGCTGGAAGCTTCACACAAAAGCACAAACTCCATAGCTCCAGCGATGACCCCAGGAGTCTCCAAGGAAATTGCACTCATGAACCAAACGATGTAAGATAGAATCGAACTCACAACCTTTGAGAGCAAGGCAAGTGGTGTAACCACTTTGCCATGGAGACTCCCTAGGAATACATAATATTTGGCGACATTGTCAAATAAACACACTATCATTAACAACAGAATGAAAATAATGGAATGTACACACAACAAATAATTAATTGTGTTAATTAGTCTGACTGCCTGGGAGTTACAACATGACATGTTTAATATGAACATTTCATACTTAATGATATTCAACGATATAAAATTAAAATCTTATTGACAACCGGCAAATGGTTTGACAAAAAGGAAAACATATTTGAACAGCCTGGCCAAATGGTTTAACATGGAAAATAACCTGGGAAAAAACTTGATTTGAGAGTCTGGGGATTCCGCGAGATGTTAAAATATAATATAGCATACTTGTCATCATGCCTCATGATGATGATGATGATGATGATGATGATGATGAACACAAGCACTTATTTATGACAAACATAAATGAAATAATTTGCTGGAAAAAATAATAAAAATAATATAACTAAAATATGATGTTGAAAATATGGAAGCATTATATAAACATCTGGTTTCCGAAATATTGAAAATACATTTACTTTGACCATTAATTCCGGAAACCAATTCCAAAACATCTTTAAAATATGCATTTTAAAGATTATACAAAATATTAAATGGCTTTGGAATAATTATTTCTAAGATGAGAGTCACTTATTCTCAGTGGATGTAAATGTTAGATAATATATACAAAATAATAAATGGCTTTGGAATAATTATTTCTAAGATGAGAGTCAGTTATTCTCAGTGGCTGCAAATGTTAGATAATGTATACAAAATAATAAATGGCTTTGGAACAATTATTTCTAGGATGAGAGTCGGTTATTCTCAGTGGATGCAAATTGACAATGTATAAAGAAACAAGAAGAAACTGAGGCAGTAGCGAGCCAAAGGGACGGGCTTGGTAGAATCAGCGGGGAAAGAAGACCCTGTTGAGCTTGACTCAGGTCTGACTTTGTGAAGACACATGAAGGGTGTAGCATAGGTGGGAGCGCAAACGCAATTGAAATACCACTACTTTTATCGTTTCTTTACTTATTCAGTCCAGGGAGAGTTGGTCGCAACAGATGAACAATATCTCCAGCAGGCCTAATCTCGCTGGTTGCGGGATCCGCAGTGTCAGGCAAGGAGTCTGATGGTAGCACACGCCTACATTGGTCCGGACACTTATGATTGAGAGATGTACGTGCTCATACAGGTCCAGACACTTGCTTTAAGGCCCTTTCTGTGGGATATGGCTGAACGCCTCTAAGCCAAGTTCCACGGTTGTGAGGGTCTAGCCACCACTCACCTGCTCTTGGAGGTTTAATGCTGAGCTGCCAGCATTTGCAGCCTACCTTGTTCCAGACGTACTGGTTATCCTTTCTACTGGAGTAAACAAGGCAAGGCCGAGAGAGGGAACATGCTGCATGGACAACACATGTCCTCTGAATCCATGCCCAGGCATTGTGCGATGGGAATATGGCCAAATTCCAATCCACATACTTTCGTATGTCAAGACGGCAAGGTGCCACTCACAGTTTTAACCATCTATAAATATCATCTTTTAACTAAATTCTTAACAACCTATAAAAATAATCTGTTAACTAAACTCTTCACAACCTACACATACCATCTGTTAACTAAACTCTTCACAATACACATGTGGACTCAGAACCATGCTCTTCAAAATGTTCAGTTACAGATCACTTATCTAACCCATAAGGGCGGTCAGCATGGCTGATTGGCTGAGGTAATGGGTTCAACTCCTACACCGGTCAGTTGGGCTAAAATGTTGACTTCCTGTCCTTGACTTGGGGAAGTAAAAATACCTCAGAAGTCGGAGTGGGTTGGCCTGATGGCAAAGGGATACTAACAACAGTAATAGGGAAAACTAGCCCACTCACAAAAATCAGTCTAGTGCACTAGAAGAAGTGACACGTGGACTACACTTGAGTTCAAAGGGAGTGAATGTAACACAAAATAAACAAACATAAGGAAAAGGTTGTCATATCAGCATAAAAAGTGAAATAGAAAAAGTAGCATTATGTGGGGAAATACTAGGCAAGAGAGGCATAAGAAAACAGAAAAGAGTGTATGGAGAACATTTAAACAGCTGGGCCACAAACAATAATATAAGCAACATCAACTTGCAGCAACAAAATATGAAATGACAAAGAAGATTCTAAAGTCATGACGGTAGACGCAGGCTCCAGATCAGGCAACAGAAGAGGAGTTTAAAAATAATAAGATGAAGAAGTACATATATTATCCGTCAATTATAGTCTTTAACCATATTTTTCACAATGTATATATAACCACCAATCAACTATGTTCTTAACAATTTACATAATTTGTCAATTCTATATTTAATATATATTCTTCACAAGTCAACTGTATTCTTAACAATGTACATATAAGCTGTCAACTATATTCTTTGCAATGTACATACTAGTGGAAAACTATATTCTTCATAATATACATATTCCACCAGTTAACTATATTCTTCTCAAACAGACATTTTTTTCTGTCAAATATATACTTCAAAATGTACATATTACCTGTCAACTATACTCTTTACAACTTTATTCACAATAATGCACATAGGCGACCAATAAACTGTATTTCATACAATGTACATATAACCTGTCAACTATATACTTTACAATGAACATACCATTTTTCAACTATACTCTTAACAATGTACATATCCAAACCTTAAAGTACATTTATCAAATCTACACAACATTACTATTATTTTCTATCCATCATTATGTTCATAATCATTGAAATTTATTAAATGAAAGGAAGTTCTAAATGAACAATGAACATTATGGAAGGAATGAATGATATATAGACATTACTATCACAATAGTGAAAGACCTGAAATACATGTATTAGTATCTGACTAGTGAAACTCATGAAATACACATTTCACTCTCTGAATAATGAAAGACATGAACTTAGTTATATTTGTCTGAAGGCGGTCAGCATGACTGAATGGATAAGATCGCTTGTTCTTAAACTTCCAGTGTGCTGATACCGAGGTTGTGGGCTCAACCCCTACCCTAGTCAGTTGGATTAAAATGTTAACTTCTCGTCCTTCACTTGGGGACTCATAAATTACAAGTACCTCTTAAGTCGAAGTGGGTCGCGGGAGGGACACTGGTAATAGGAAGAGCTAATCTACGCGCTAAAATCAGACCAGTGCACTAAAAAATAGTAGTACATTTATGGGCTACGCTTGGGTTCAAAGTGAGTGAACATTAAAACAATATTCTACCTGAATAAATGTAATGTGACAATAAAAATGTGTATTGTGACAATAAATAAATGTAATGTGACAATAAAAACGTGTATTGTGACAATAAATAAATGTAATGTGACAATAAAAACGTGTATTGTGACAATAAATAAATGTAATGTGACAATAAAAACGTGTATTGTGACAATAAATAAATGTAATGTGACAATAAAAACGTGTATTGTGACAATAAATAAATGTAATGTGACAATAAAAACGTGTATTGTGACAATAAATAAATGTAATGTGACAATAAAAACGTGTTTTGTGACAATAAATACATGTAATGTGACAATAAAAACGTGTATTGTGACAATAAATAAATGTAATGTGACAATAAAAACGTGTATTGTGACAATAAATAAATGTAATGTGACAATAAAAACGTGTATTGTGACAATAAATAAATGTAATGTGACAATAAAAACGTGTATTGTGACAATAAATAAATGTAATGTGACAATAAAAACGTGTATTGTGACAATAAATAAATGTAATGTGACAATAAAAACGTGTTTTGTGACAATAAATACATGTAATGTGACAATAAAAACGTGTATTGTGACAATAAATAAATGTAATGTGACAATAAAAACGTGTATTGTGACAATAAATAAATGTAATGTGACAATAAAAACGTGTATTGTGACAATAAATAAATGTAATGTGACAATAAAAACGTGTATTGTGACAATAAATAAATGTGCTGTTGTAAAAGATTTCAAACATTTTGTATTTGTGGAAAGATAACTTAAATGTTATATATAATTATACTTGCATGTTAAAACTAAACATTATATAGATCATGACGGTATAGTGAATGGCATACTATTTAATACTAACATTACAGCATAAATGTCAGGGGTTCAGGTCTCAGCAGATGGATTAGTTTTATTTGGGACCATGTCAGCTGTGGAGTTAATTCAGTGTCCAGGAATCTCTACCAGTGATTTTAACTGTAATGTTAATTCAGTGTCCAGGAATGCCTACCAGTCATATTAACTGTAATGTTAATTCATTGTCCAGGAAACTCTACCAGTGATTTTAACTGTAATGTTAATTCAGTGTCCAGGAATGCCTACCAGTGATATTCACTGATTCAGTGCCAAACAAAAAATAGGTCTGGACCAAACATGGTGCACAATCAATGGAACAAGTATTATAATGAAAATGTCAATTTACAGGGCATTAAAATTGTGAAAGATGAAATGAAACAAATATCACAATGACCTTAGTATGGTGATATATCATCCTTCTGTTCACATGGGAGATCACACTTGGTGATATATCATATTTTGGCACTGAATCAGTTAAGAAAGTCAAGTCAAGGAGTCTTCTTCAAGCCTGGTGGTATATTAGGTATATGGTGCCACCCCCTTATTTCTAGAGACCAATAATCAGTTGATGATAATGTGGTTAACATCATGGCTGCTGCTTTTACTCCTCAGAACAATTCTTGACGCCTATTTCAGGCTGCATCAACCAGGGAAGTGTATCCCCACCATGAGGGGGACTCGAATAAATGTCCACTGGGCTGGCAGGTTAGAATGCTAGCCACTGCGCTAATGTGGCCCCCCCAACAGCGTGATTACAACACATAAAGGACTATTTTTCATGCCTCGAGGTGTTTTGGTATATGGTGCTTGCATAATAGATTTTATTGACCAATCAACACTCGACGGATGATGTGATCCAAATCATACTGGCTGATTTCACTCCCTAGGAGATTTTATAGTATTCATTGCAGGTTAGGACCATCTTGAAACCCAGATCAATGTTTTAAAATACCAGACTCAATGAGGGTTCAAATACATAACTAGGCCAACAGGCAACCAACCAGTGATACTACTTGGATGACAAGTAAATCAGAAGTGAAGGATGTCTACTAACATTATAAATGCATTTGTATACAGAGGTTTAACTTACTGCAAACTTTATCAGCATTACCATTATCACAGCCATGAGAAATATAGTACATGTTTATGACGTATTTTGGGGTACCTGGCCAACATGGTGAAAAGGCAGGCAGACAGATAAGTTGTTGGAGAGGTGACTGTCTCGGGCATGATTTGCTGGTGAATGTTCCAAAAGTTTGGTCCTGCAGGACCTGGTTTCATCAACCAGCTCCTCAGATAAGTACTTAGTTAAACACAGTGATTGTTAATTTCTTATCACATGCTTTTTGTTTGTGTCCATGGTAACTGTTGTGAAGTACAGATTCAGAAAATGGCGGACAGCTAGTTACTGGCACTCCAGCAGCTGCCTTATTCAATATTGTTGTTGCATGCTGCTTGTTTGTTCAGATTCATGTCGTCATTGATATAATTAAGTGAAGGGAGGCTTATTGCTGTTGCTCTGGTGATTGTGTCTTGTCATAGCTACAATTTCCTTCAGGAGTTCACATAGGACAATGATGAGCATTTTGTGTAGTTTCCGCTGACATAGGAACAGAGCAATTATGGGGCAACTCATTTCTATTAAGTTGGAATCACATGAATACAGCTACTATGACAACTACTTTTCTTCTGGACGTCAAGAGTTTATAATACCTCGCATGATGGAAGCCTGCAACTGAGTCCTGCACATAGGGACAACACATAGCCACAGTGTGTGGTAGCATCAAGAAAATTATAGGACAACTCTGAACTGTTCCTCTTGTATGTGCAATACACAGAAATATCAATTACTGGGGAACTGATGAGACCATTAAAACAGAATGAGAAAGAAATCCACAGGTATTGACTGTCAGTTATAGACAAAACAGGAAGAAAGTAGAGATTAAAGTATCATCATTATCAAGTGCCCTGCCAGCTGGCGTAGGCGTTCATGACTCTCCATATATCTCGGTCTTTGGTGTTCTGGATCAACTCTGCTGATGATATTCCTCCATGCCACCGTCGCAATCCATCCAGCATCATTTCTCTTGGTCTGCCTCTGCCTCTCTTCATCTCAATCTTTCCAGTTGTCATGATGTTCTCCAATGTCTCTCTTCTCATCACATGACCAAAGAAAGCTGTTTGTCTCTTTCTTATTGTTGTATATAGTGATCTAGTTTCTAGATTAAAGGATACCTTAGTTAATATAAAAATGTAATGCTAAAGTGAGAGATTTATATGTCAGAAGTGAAGGATGACTACTAACAGTATAATTGCATCTGACTAGATTATTGTTCCTTGTTCACTCTTTAGTGTTGCTTCTTGGTCAAGTGATCTAAATGAGACTCGAACCTGCTACCTCACAACTTTCCTATACATCTATGAGTGTTGAGCAATACTTGTGAATTAATTTCTCTTGTATGTGTGTGTATGTATGTGTACGTGTGCATGTGTATGTTTGCATGCTTAGCCACATGCATGTGTGTGATTGTGTGAGTGTATGTGTGAATGTGGGAGAGTATTGTGTGTGTGAATGAGAGAAAGGGAGAGAGAGAGAGGGAGAGAGAGAGGGGGGAATAGATTGTGTTGCATGTGAAGTGTAAATAAAACGTTGAACTTAGTGTTACCGTGTGTCCAGTCAAATCATTCTGTGATTGTGTATGTCTCGCGTATGTTAGGTAAAGCGAGCCATATTAATCCTTAAATGTGAGAACCTGACAACTAGAATGGTAAGACTTGAATGGTAAGACTAGAATGGTAAGACTAGAATGGTAAGACTAGAATGCGAGAACTAGAATGGTAGGACTAGAATGGTAAGACTAGAATGGTAAGACAAGAATGGTAAGACTAGAATGGTAAGACTAGAATGGTAGGACTAGAAAGGTAAGACTAGAATGGTAAGACTAGAATGGGAGAACTATAATGGTAAGTTTAGGATGGTAGGACTAGAATGGTAAGACTAGAATGGTAAGACTAGAATGGTAAGACTAGAATGGTAGGACTAGAATGGTCAGACTAGAATGGTCAGACTAGAATGGGAGAACTAGAATGGTAGGACTAGAATTGTAAGACTAGAATGGTAGGACTACAATGATAAGACTACAATGAGAGAACTAGAATGGTAGGACTAGAATGGTAAGACTAGAATGGTAAGACGTGAGTGGTAAGACTAGAATGGTAGGACTAGAATGGTAAGACTAGAATGGTAGGACTAGAATGGTAAGACTAGAATGGGAGAACTAGAATGGTAAGACCATAATGGGAGAACTAGAATGGTAAGACTAGAATGGTAAGACTAGAATGGGAGAACTAGAATGGTAAGACTAGAATGGTAAGACAAGAATGGGAGAACTAGAATGGTAAGACTACAATGGTAAGACTAGAATGGGAGAACTAGAATGGTAAGACCAGAATGGGAGAACTAGAATAGTAAGACTAGAATGGGAGAACTAGAATGGTAAGACTAGAATGGGAGAACTAGAATGGTAAGACTAAAATGGGAGAACTAGAATGGTAAGACTAGAATGGTAGGACTAGAATGGTAAGACTAGAATGGGAGAACTAGAATGGTAACAATAGAATGGTAAGACTAGAATGGTAAGACATAAATGGTAAGACTAGAATGGTAGGACTAGAATGGTAAGACTAGAATGGTAAGACTAGAATGGTAAGACTTGAATGTTAGGACTAGAATGGTAAGACTAGAATGAGAGAACTAGAATGGTAAGATTTGAATGTTAAGACTAGAATGGTAACACTAGAATGGTAAGACTAGAATGGTAAGACTAGAATGGTAAGACTTGAATGGTAGGACTAGAATGGTAAGACTAGAATGGGAGAACTAGAATGGTAAAACCCCCTCTGCCGTGCGTCCACCTTGACGAGGTAGAGGGGCTTCCGCGTTCCAATGACCCCAAGAGCTATGCCGACGGTAGCACAGCTACTGGTAGGGTCACCCATGTCGGACAGGTTAAGGGAGAGGGACCAGACGAAGTGACGCACAAACCTGCTGCCTTGTAGGTAGACTGGGGACAGTCAAAGGCTAGGGAAAGCACCCCAAAATATGCTTGTCGAAATCGGATGTACTGAGCCACAGGCTTGACAAAGCAGTGCAACGTAACTTTATCATTTCATGATGCCACAGATGAAAATTAATCGTTATGGTGCTAATCCCGTGAAGTCCCATCAGGCGGTGATAGTGCCGGGCCCCCTGCCTCGAGGGGGTCCACCCATGACTACTGGTGGTCACCTTCCCCTGTGCTGTGGAGTCAAGGCACAGAGGAGTAGGTTAAGAGCTATTGACCAAATACCAAGGACACTCAACATACTACAGTGGAATGCCGAAGGAGTTTATAAGAAGAAAGAATCCCTGACACAGCGTCTTCATAAAGATAGAATAGATGTGGCATGCATTCAAGAGACACACCTCAACGCCAAGCACAAATTTTCAGTCAGGGGATATCAGGCCACACGTTTCGACCGCGAAGGACATAAAGGAGGAGTTCTAATACTTACACGAAATACAATACCTTGCAGCGAAGTATCCGTGATCTCTGATAACCAAACAGAAATTATAGGTGTTGATATAATGATAAAGGACGTGAAAATAAGAATTTACAATATTTATAGCCCAGCAGATAAGGATCTTACACTCTCAAACATGAAAATAACTGACACAAATTGCATTATTGTCGGAGACTTTAATAGCCGTTCAGAAAGATGGGGATACCCAGATACTGACAAAAGAGGAGATGAAGTGGAGGACTGGGAAATAGACTCAAATCTCCATCTACTCAACAAAGCGGATGACACACCGAGCTTCTACTCCAGAAGATGGATTACCACTTCTACTCCAGACTTAGCTTTCTGCACAGGAGACATCCTCCACAAAATCGATCGCCATGTGCTGGACCAATTAGCAGGTAGTGACCACAGACCAATCAAGCTTGTAATGAATATGGAGTATGTTCCACAGGAGCAAAAGCCCTTGCCCCGCTGGAATTACAAACGAGCAGATTGGGACAGATTTGCCACACTAAGAGACAAATATTGTGAAAACATAAATACACGATATGGCAACATGAAGCAAATGGTGGAAAGTCTAAACAGAACAATAATACAGGCAGCCACTGAGTCCATTCCAAGAGGAGCGAGGAAAAATTACAAACCATACTGGACTGAAGAACTACAAAGTTTGGAGGACAAAGTTGAAGATGCCAGGAAGACAGCAGAGAGAGAACAAACAATTGAAGCGAATACCTCTCTCAAAGCCATCTCAGCAAAATATAAAAGAACAGTAAATCAAACAACAAGAGATCGTTGGAGGGAAAAAACAGAAAACCTGAATTTTGACAGGGATGGAAACAAACTATGGAAACTAGTGAAAGCCATGAACAATGAAGGACCTAGAAACAAACAAATAACAATTAAACAAGGAAATGCCTTGCTTACAGGAAAAAAGGCTGCAAATGCACTAATGGAACACTATGCCAATGCAAACCACATTGATATTACAACTGAACAGAAGAAAGCAATCAAAGACAAACAGATACATCATAGAAATACAGAGACAGCAGCAGAATATATGATGGCAAATCTAACAATGGAAGAAATGCAACAGGCAATGAATACCCTAAAAAAGAAGAAATCACCAGGAAAGGATGGAATCACAAATGAAATGCTAATAGGACTAGGCAACAAGGCAAAGAAGAAACTACTAGCAGTCCTAAATAACAGCTGGAAGAGAGGAATAGTCCCACAGGCATGGAAGGAAGCTATACTAATACCAGTCCCAAAGAAAGGAAAAGACCTGGAAGAACCAAATGGCTATCGACCTATCAGTCTACTTAGCTGTGTAGGAAAATTAATGGAACGCATTATCAATGGCAGGCTAACATGGCATCTGGAAGAAAACCAACTCTTAACACCACACCAAGCAGGATTCAGAAAGTACAGATCCACTGAAGATCAAATAACCTATATAGCTCAGGAAATAGAGGATGCCTTCCAAGAGAAAAAGCACACACTAGCAGTCTGGATAGATTTAGAAAAAGCATTTGATAAAGTATGGAAGGAAGGACTGAAAGTAAAACTGCAAAACATGCATGTTTGTGGAAAAATGTATAAATGGATCAGCCACTACCTTGAGAACAGAACTGCCAGGACAAAAGTACAAGGACAAACAAGCAAAATGATGCTGCTGGAGCAAGGTGTCCCCCAAGGAGGAGTTCTTTCACCAACATTATTCCTAGCATATATAAATGACATCACAGAAAATTTTCCAGCCAGAGTACACACATCCTCCTTTGCAGATGACCTAGCCATATGGACATCTGAAGAATATATTAGTACAGCTAACAGCAGAATACAGCAAGCCTTATTAGCGCTAGAGGACTGGTCAAAATCATGGCTAGTGAAGATAAGTGAGGAGAAAACAACATGCACAGTGTTCTCCCTTTCAAATAAAACTCAGCAACCTAAGCTGGTATTGAATGGAAAAATATTGCGCCATGAAGAAAATCCAAACTATCTAGGAGTCACCTTTGATCGTCGCCTGACATGGAAGACACAGGTTGAGAAAAATCGAACAAGAGCAAGGCAGAGAATGGCAATCATGAAAAAGCTTGCTGGTACAACGTGGGGAGCAGATGAGAAAGTTCTCAAGAAGTTATATACTGGACGGGTGAGGCCAGTACTGGAATATGGCATTGCAGCTTGGGCAACAGCAGCTAAGTCAAACTTTAACAAAATAAGTAGAGTCCAAAACCAAGGAATGCGAATCATAACTGGAAGCCTGAAGACAACGCCTATTAATGAACTAGAAAAGATCACTTGTTTACAACCAATGCAGGATAGAAGAGATAGCAGAGCCCAGCAACAAGCAGAAAAATTTAGAAGATTGACAGACCACCCTATGTACAACAGATTTAATAGTTTTGGAAAGGGAAGACTGAAGCGTAGCAACTTTTTAGAAACTGCAAAACGAAGGATTAGGGCAGATCCTATTCATAACATATCAACAGTCAAGCCCATACACAATGCACACAAGTTCCCAGCTTGGAGACAGCAGCAACTGCCTGAGATGATAGAAAACATTCCTGGTATTGAGAAAAAGAACACTCAGCATGAAACCGAAAGAAGAGAAATAACCCTAAACTACATAAAAGAACATTACCCAAGCAGGAATTGGACCCATGCATATACAGATGGATCAGCCAAAAATTCAATAGAGAATGGAGGAGGAGGAGTTCTCCTAAATTTAAAAAATGGAGTGAAAAAAACACATTCAATGGCAACTGGAAAATTTTCAAGTAACTTCAAAGCGGAGGTAGAGGCTCTGAAAACTGCAGCAGAAATGCTCCTGATGGAGGAAAATAAAGAGAAGCAAATAGCTATCTTCACAGATGCAAAGTCAGCTGTCTCAATACTGAAGAGCAATAACAGCACAGAACTAACTGACCTAAGAGCAGCACTCCATGGTCTATACCAGAAATCCAAAAAAGTTGTAATACAGTGGATCCCATCACATTGCAGTATACCTGGAAACGAAGAGGCTGACAGACTGGCAAAAGAGGGCGGACGACTACCACAGCCTGACATAGACATAACCTATAATGAGGCAAAGAGGTTGATAAAAAGCACTTATAGAACCAAATGGGAATCAGAGCATCCAGGCCATCAGAAGGGTGATGCATATTACAAACTCGACCGAAGAGAACAAGTAGCAATCTTCAGACTCCGCACAGGACATAACAGGCTGAAATACCACTTGTTCAATAAACTAAAGATAGGAGATACCGATGAATGTAATTGTAGAACTGGAAAAATGACAGCAAAACATTTGCTGCAGGATTGCCCAACGTATGCAGAACAGATAAAGATATATTGGCCCACACCTGCTTCATTTGAGGACAAGCTTTATGGAGATATCAACAAGCTCAAGTTGACCGCAGCTTACTTTAACTATATAGAGGTTGACATTTAAAGGTGCATGAAGACCCAGAGGCATGAAATGGAATATTGCTTGGATAGCAAATCCATTATGTGGAAAGTCCAAATCGAAAGCTCGCTGTGTGGGCTTCATAAAAGGTGGAAAAGTGTCCTAGTGGCACGAAATGGAATATTGCTTGGATAGCAAATCCATTACGTGGAAAGTCCGAATCAAAAGCCCATTGTGTGGGCTTCATAAAAGGTGGAAAAGTGTCCTAGTGGCATGAAATGGAATATTGCTTGGATAGCAAATCCTTTACGTGGTAAGTCCGAATCAAAATCCCACTGTGTGGGCTTCATAAAAGGTGGAAAAGTGTCCTAGTGGCACGAAATGGAATATTGCTTGGATAGCAAATCCATTACATGGAAAGTCTTAATAGAAAGCTCACTGTGTGGATGTCATCTGCAGACTGCATACTTCTGGTTTCCGGAAGAACAGCCTATGGTGAACGGAAGGCCCAATATACGGAAGTGAGGCTAAACAGCCATGTGCAGGACGTGACGATTCCTTGGGTGAGCCCAGTACCAGAGCGCTATGTATCGGCTCTGCAAGTATGGAAGCCTCCTTGGATGGCGGGGAATGCCCATGGTCTGCCCCTGCCTTCCCTTGAGGGCTGACCAGGATCTTTGGCTGTTCTATATGGACCAGCTGGGATGGGGGATAACACCACAACAGTGAGAGTCAAACGTCCTAAGAAACCCCCGGGAAGGTTAACCCGGTCAAAAAATGCCCGCAGAAGTCGGATGTGTCGGCCTAACGGCGCAAGAACGCAGCTCTGCTGTAAACAGGCACAACGCAATCACATCCGAAAAAAAAACAACTCCGGATGAACGAAGAAGAAGAAGAATGGTAAGACTAGAATGGTAAGACTAGAATGGTAGGACTAGAATGGTAAGACCCCCGGGAAGTTTAACCCGGTCAACAAATGCCCACAGAAGTCGGATGTGTCGGCCTAACGGCGCAAGAACGCAGCTCTGCTGTAAACAGGCACAACGCAATCACATCCGAAAAAAAACTCCGGATGAACGAAAAAGAAGAAGAAGAAGAAGAAGAAGAAGAATGGTAAGACTATAATGGTAAGACTAGAATGGTAAGACTTTAATGGTAAGACTAGAATGGTAAGACTAGAATGGTAACACTAGAATGGTAAGACTAGAATGGTAAGACTAGAATGGTAGGACTAGAATGGTAAGACTAGAATGGTAGGACTAAGATGGTAAGACTATAATTAAAACACTAGAATGGTATGACTAGAATGGGAGAACTAGAATGGTAAGACTAGAATGGTAGGACTAGAATGGTAAGACTAGAATGGTAGGACTAGAATGGTAAGACTAGAATTGTAACACTAGAATGGTAAGACTTGAATGGGAGAACTAGAATGGTAAGACTTGAATGGTAAGACTAGAATGGTAACACTAGAATGGTAAGACTAAAATGGTAAGACTAGTATGGTAAGACTTAAATGGTAAGACTAGAATGGTAAAACTTGATTGGTAAGACTAGAATGGTAAGACTAGAATGGTGGGACTAGAATGGTAAGACTAGTATGGTAAGACTAGAATGGTAGGACTAGAATGGTAAGAATAGAATGGAAGAACAGGAATGGTAAGACTAGAATGGTAAGACTAGAATGGGAGAACTAGAATGGTAGGACTAGAATGGTAACAATAGAATGGTAAGACTAGAATGGTAAGACATAAATGGTAAGACTTGAATGTTAGGACTAGAATGGTAAGACTAGAATGGGAGAACTAGAATGGTAAGATTTGAATGTTAAGACTAGAATGGTAACACTAGAATGGTAAGACTAAAATGGTAAGACTAGAATGGTAAGACTAGAATGGTAAGACTTGAATGGTAAGACTAGAATGGTAGGACTAGAATTGTAAGACTAGAATGGTAAGACTTGAATGGTAGGACTAGAATGGTAAGACTAGAAGGGGAGAACTAGAATGGTAAGACTAGAATGGTAAGACTAGAATGGTACGACTAGAATGATAAGACTATAATGGTAAGACAAGAATGGTAGGACTGGAATGGTAAGACTTTAATGGTAAGACTAGAATGGTAAGACTAGAATGGTAAGCCTAGAATGGTAACAGTAGAATGGTAAGACTAGAATGGTAACACTAGAATGGTAGGACTAGAATGGTACGACTAGGATGGTAGGACTAGGATGGCAAGACTATAATTGAAACACTAGAATGGTATGACTAGAATGGGAGAACTAGAATGGTAAGACTAGAATGGTAGGACTAAAATGGTAAGACTAGAATGGTAGGACTAGAATAGTAAGACTAGAATTGTAACACTAGAATGGTAAGACTAGAATGGGAGAACTAGAATGGTAAGACTTGAATGGTAAGACTAGAATGGTAACACTAGAATGGTAAGACTAGAATGGTAAGACTAGCATGGTAAGACTAAAATGGTAGGACTAGAATGGTAAGAATAGAATGGAAGAACTGGAATGGTAAGACTAGAATGGTAAGGCTAGAATTGTAAGACTAGAATGGTAAGACTAGTGTCATAATCCCCATTGCTGTGCCGCGGCGTCGTTACTCGCGCCAGGCAAACCCCAGTTACATATTCACAGGTTCGCCAGTGTGTTAGAGTAACCGTCAGCGGTCAAGCAAATACAAGCGTGACGCATGCAGTTCTCGCTGGACTCGATCCCACAGAGCAAGGACTGTGAGCGAGAAACGGCAGACGAGGCTTGGGTATTCAGACTGGACGGACGTGGTTTGAGAGAGGCTTGTATTAGTGCTGTGCCCGAATGTCGATTGCTAGTATCTCTTGTGAGAAGAAGGAAGACTGCGCGGCTGTGGTTTGAGTCTGTGAGTGTCTCTATTCATTGACTGTGTGTATTCTTGTATTCACATTGTGCTGGCAACACGCCGAAGTAGATTGTGTTGCATGTGAAGTGTAAATAAAACGTTGAACTTAGTGTTACCGTGTGTCCAGTCAAATCATTCTGTGACTGTGTATGTCTCGCATATGTTAGGTAAAGCGAGCCAGATTCATCCTTAAATGTGAGAACATGACATGTGTGAACGTGGGTAGCTCGTCCTCGTTAGATTTGAACCTGTTAGATAATTTTGTGAGCGTGGGTAGATACGTGATTGTCATGATCGTGGGCAGAACCGTAAACGTCAATGTGTGATCGTGATTAACTCGTTCTTTGTAGAGTTGAACTGTTGGTGTCTAGTATTTGAACGTGTTATAGAAACATAACTTGCCTTCGTGAAAGCAGAAAGTTGTGGAAAGGAAGTTGTGAAAATTGTTGAACGGACGACGACATTACGACAAACAATAACACTTGACGACATACAAACCCACCAAAATTGTGGAAAGTCCAAATCGAAAGCTCGCTGTGTGGGCTTCATAAAAGGTGGAAAAGTGTCCTAGTGGCACGAAATGGAATATTGCTTGGATAGCAAATCCATTACGCGGAAAGTCCGAATCAAAAGCCCATTGTGTGGGCTTCATAAAAGGTGGAAAAGTGTCCTAGTGGCATGAAATGGAATATTGCTTGGATAGCAAATCCATTACGTGGAAAGTCCGAATCGAAAGCTCACTGTGTGGATGTCATCTGCAGACTGCATACTTCTGGTTTCCGGAAGAACAGCCTATGGTGAACGGAAGGCCCAATATACGGAAGTGAGGCTAAGCAGCCATGTGCAGGACGTGACGATTCCTTGGGTGAGCCCAGTACCAGAGCGCTATGTATCGGCTCTGCAAGTATGGAAGCCTCCTTGGATGGCGGGGAATGCCCATGGTCTGCCCCTGCCTTCCCTTGAGGGCTGACCAGGATCTTTGGCTGTTCTATATGGACCAGCTGGGATTGGGGATAACACCACAACAGTGAGAGTCTAACGTCCTAAGAAACCCCCGGGAAGGTTAACCCGGTCAACAAATGCCCGCAGAAGTCGGATGTGTCGGCCTAACGGCGCAAGAACGCAGCTCTGCTGTAAACAGGCACAACGCAATCACATCCGAAAAAAAACTCCGGATGAACGAAGAAGAAGAAGAAACCCACCAAAATTTAGTTGACAAGCAGGCACCTCACAAAAACACAGATTCTAATTTTTTCTCCTCCAAAAGTAAAAAGGTGTTTGTGTGTCACCCGAAACTGCTACCAGTAGAGGTCATTTTTTTGAGCAGTAACGACACTACAGTCTCTGGTCCAGTTTTCTACCATTCTCCAGTGTTTCCAGAGCACTTAAGTATTACCTTTCTCATATACTTTTAGATGCAGGTTTAGACACGCGCTGTAATTGCAAAAAACCTTGTATAAATTGTTTAAATTACTAACACTTGATAATAACATTGTGTGTGTGAGCAAGGCGTATCATTGAAACATTCCATCATGTCATCTTTAAATTATTTCATTGAAATGGGTTTAAAGTTAAAGTTAACTGGTGATGAGTTAACAAAATGGAGTGAGGCAAGATATTCAGAGCACCTCCAAGAAAAAGCTAGAGAAAGCGATGACAGAGCTGCGGAAAGAGCTGCCAAACAAGCAGAAACAGAAGTTGAGTTGAAGAAAGCAGAGATCCTAGCTCAGAGTAAACGAGATGAACTCGAACTACAGCTAAAAATTAAGCAGCTGGAGGCTGAGACAGCTATAAACCAAGAGTCTAAAAAGTCAGAAAGACTTGAAAAAGAATTTCAGTACAAAAAGTACCAAGGTATCGTAAGAAACTATACCTCAGGTGACTGCATAGCAGCCTTCACACAGAACTTTGAAACTTTAATGGACCATTATCAGATCCCCGAAACTGAGTGGAACATCATATACATAAGAAGTTTATCAGGGGAGCCTCTGAAAGTTATAGAGACCATCCCTAAAAATCCCAGGAAGAACTATCAGTACTTAAAGTCAAAAATTATGTCACATTTCCTGTTAGATGAAGCAGGCTACAGAGAACAATTCAGTAAGATATCTCCAAAACCTACACAAACGTTCTATGACTACATGTCTGTAGTACAGGATATTTTCAGTAAATGGCTGTCAGCAGCCAAGATTAACAATGACTTTAATAAACTTAAAGATCTCATCCTTAGAGATAAAATCATTTCATCTCTTCCACCACCATTTTCTAAGTTTCCTCAAGAGTGTCAGTGTGAGAGTGTAGAACAGATTAAGAAACGAGGTTCTGGCTACTTTACAGCCAACAAACAATGTTTTTCCAGTGGGCTGACTGACTTAAATTCTGTAGCAGCTGCTACCCATGACAAACCAAGATCAGAGCCCTACAATAGGCAAAGATCATTTAAGCCTATGACTGAGAAATACCAGCAATGTAGATTTTGCCAAAGTCCATACAATCAGACAGAGATGTGTGATAAGAACCCAGAATATCTGGAATACTTGCAAAATTACATAAATAATCAAGATAAAGAGCGAAGAAGCTATAAACGCCTAAAAAATGCTTCCTCTGTAAGGCGTATGGGCACTGGCGCCATTTCTGTTTAGGCAAGCAGATGACCAAGAAGGCTAATGCAGCCATGTTCGATAGCTCTTCCTCAGATGAAGAACAAGTCGAAGACCACCTTGTGAACTCAGCACAGACTATTGATATATTTCAGGTAGAAAAATGTTCCACCTGTAATCAATTTCACGAAGATGGCCTTTTGACATGCGGCCACTCAATACATATCACCAATGAAGAAGCTAACTTGGTGATATACTCCAAAGGCAAGATTAACATGCACCAAGGATATGTTAATGGCAAATCTGCTACAGTCTTACGGGACAGCGGAAGCACTCTTTTCGGTGTAAAAAGAGGGTTCATATTGCCTACAGACTATACAGGCAAGCACATAACATGCAGAACGTTCTCGGGTAACATCGGGAAGTACCCACTTGCATGGGCATATATTGACACCCCGTTCATCACAGGAAAGGTCAAACGTGCAGCATTATCCAACCCCTGTTGTGATATTATTGTAGGTAACCTTCCTGAGGTGAATGATATGCCTCATAACACCATAACATCTAGTGCCAAGGGTATTAAGGATGATGTACCAACATCTGCATCTAACTGCATTAGTGAGAGTGTGATATCATTGAATGAATGCACTGTAGCCAATTCTGTAATATCATCACATGAATCCATTGATGTAATTGATTCACCACCATGTCATGTTACCGATAATGTTAATGCAGTAACTAGATCTGCTGCTAGAGTGCTGGATCATATTGATCAAACTGAGGCACTACAGATGCTAAGCCTAGTGTTACCTCTTCCTAAAACCATGAGGGAGAACTTTATAAAAGCTCAAAAAGCTGATCCATCATTGTGTAAATACTTTAATCTTATAGGCCAAAAGCCAAGGTTAACCAAAAATGCAAGATGGCATTTTTGTCTGAAAGATTGCATCCTCACAAGGTACTATACCAGAGGCAACATCACTATGGAGCAAACGGTACTTCCAGGTGAATACCGGAAACAGGCCTTACATCTTGCACATGATATACTTTTCGCAGGGCATATGGCATATTCTAAGACCAGATCTAGATTGTTAACACAGTTTTATTGGCCAAAATTCTGCAATGACACGAAGCAATATTGCAGATCCTGTGACATCTGCCAAAAACTAGTGAAAAAGGGTAAACACCCACAGGCTGAATTACAGGTTACAGATTTAGCCAGTAGACCCTTTGAGAAGATCTCGGTTGACATTGTAGGCCCTCTAAATCACGTTAGATCTAGAGGAAATAAATATATAATTACAATAATTGATCTCTGTAGTCGATGGCCAGAAGCTATTCCCCTCAAGAACATTACTGCCAAAGAGGTGATGGAAGTTTTCTTCCATATATTTTTAAGAGTAGGGTTTCCTGACACGACCCTCTCCGATCGTGGAAGTCAATTTATAGCGTCAGTTACGCAAGCTTTCACAAAAATGTTAGATGTTAAGAAATGCTTTAACAGCCCATATCATCCCCACTCCACTGAGATCATAGAAAAAAATTAACTGCGACTTAAAGCATATGTGGTCTAAAGTCACACAAGAACATCCTGAAGACTGGGATACCTATTTGCCTGCTATAATATTTGCTTATCGCGAAGTACCGCATGCCAGCACAGGTTTCTCACCATTTGAATTAGTGTATGGTGCCAAACCACGCGACCCATTGTGTATATACAACTGCATGTTAACTGAAACTACACCTGTACATAAACCCATATCATCATACGAGCATGTAACATCATTGCGTGAAAGGATAATGAGATCTTGTATCATAGCCAAAGAAGCACTTAAGCAATCTGGTGCTGTCTATAGACAATACGCAAACAGAGGAAACAGGACGATAACGCTGACACCTGGACAGGACGTTCTTCTTCTTCTACCTAGTGACCGACATCTACTGACAGACTCATGGCAAGGGCCATTCAAAGTGCTAAGACAGATCTCGACTGTTGACTATGAGATCAAAGTCAAAGACAAACATAAAATGCAGACCATACTCCATTCCCATACATTACAAAGAAAAACTGCATCAAGAAATCATAGACTTAGAAAAGAACCACATCATCAGACGATCACAATCACATTTTTGTTCTACAATAGTAATTGTGCGTAAAAAGGACAACACAATAAGACTCTGTGTGGACTATATGAAACTAAATAAGATCACACAGTTGGATTTAGAACCAATGACCAACTGTGAGGAAATACTGACTGAACTGACAGACTCTAGATACTTTACGAAACTGGACATGACAAAAGGTTACTGGCAAATACCGGTAGACGAACAGAGCATACACCTGACAGCATTCGCCACACCTTGGGGACTGTACAAATGGTGCAAATTACCATTTGGGCTTGTTAATGCCCCGGCAACATTCGTACGCATGACCAGACTATTACTGACAGACATAACGAACATCATCTCGTACATGGACGACATTTATGTACACACAAAGACAATGACAGACCATATAACGACACTACAGCAGACATTTGACCGTATCAGACAGCACGGACTGACAGTTAAACCTGCTAAAGTTGATATAGCCTACCAAGAAATCTCCTTTTTGGACTATAAAATCTCTAACGGCTTTATCACGACTGATGACAACATAGTGTCAAAAATTCTAAAATTATCACTGCCGACTACAAAGAAACAAGTCAGAAGTGTTCTAGGATTATTAAATTACTATAGACAGTTCATACCAGATTTTGCTGAACTGACTGAAAGTCTTACTAACCTACTAAAAAAAGACCAGCCAAATAAGATTGTGAACAACGAATGTCTAAAACCTGCATTCGATAAAGTATTATCCTATTTTTCTGAAAATAATTCAAAGAATCCCATTCTTAAATTGCCAAATTTGCATATTACTTTCAGATTAAGGACAGATGCGAGCTCTGTCGCGAACGGTGCGGTATTATTACAGGAATTTGACGGCATTTTGCATCCTGTGTATTACCTAAGCCGCAAACTGAAACCAAGAGAACGAAGTTGGACCACACCTCAGAAAGAAGCTCTCGCTCTTGTGTATGCCATCACAAAATTGTCCAGATTCGTTCTTGGGAGGCATTTTATAGTGGAAACCGACAGTAGTCCACTGACGATTATTGCGTCAGGTGCGCCGACTAACCACATGATAGTTCGATGGTCCCTTTTGCTCCAAGACTACAGCTTTGAAGTAAAACACATCCCCGGCAAGCTTAATACACTAGCCGATCTGTTCTCCCGTTGTCCCGATGATACCCAGTAGCCAACTATGTCTGAGTTCAGTGTGTCAAAACACTCAGACCATCACAGCCAGTAATGAAGTTTTTTTCAGAAAAGCTGTGAATTATGTGATAGGGTCTCGATCCCATTGTAAATATTGCTAGTATCTTATAAATATTGTGATAAGTGTGTTGTATAAGTGCATAGTATGGGGTAAAAAGCGAATAGTATTAATTGTAAATATTACGAACAAAGAACAGTGCCACATGTGTTCACAACTTACCTCAAGTGAACAATTTAAGTTATCCGTGGTACACCGAACTTATCCAGTGACATTTTAATCCGTATGAAACGAACAAGTGATTGAAACAAACTGTGACAAATAAACCACTGTAGAACATTGTAATCCAGAAGGTTCCTACGAAACATCGAACACACCAACTAGTTATAACAACTTGACATTCCGAATATTGTTACATGCTTATGGAACAAGTGTGTGAAGAACTTTAGTTTACATCAGCTGTGCGTGTGTACTTCCGGAAAGATAAATTTATTCAAAAGTGTAGCAGACTATGAACAAAAATCCAAAAATGAATGACGCTTGTAAAATATTTGTGAAACACGAATTTAAAATACACGAATTGTGTATTACGAGTTTTGTATTAGTGTAATCTGAGAATCATATCTTGATCAACTTGTTCACGGTAGCGATATTTATTTCGCTATTGTAAAGAAGCATCAAGCTATGACGCTGAGAAATATATTAATAAATGTAATTTATTGTATTTAATATATGTTTAAATTATTTCCCTTATATTTAATCGTTGTCACATATTACACCAAAGGGCAGTAAATTGAAATGTGTAGTAATGTGTAAGGTGTATAAAAATAGCCTTTGTGTTGCCAGGTTGTCAACTCTCCAAGATGACATCAGCTGGGCATGGAAGAGATTGCCGAAGTTGTAGACCAACATGAGGTGTCCCGACCAAATTTGGATGGGACTCTAAGGTTGAAGTCGTTTCATATTGGGACTTCTTACAGTCTAACCTGACGTTTTAGGACGTATTTGAAATTTTTTAAAATTTGGTTGCGAGGTAGTTGCATGTAATGCTGGTGCTACCGGTCTGACTGTGTCATAATTGCAACAGACGTGATTATCCATCGAGAGGATTGTACTTGGGAGGTGTTACCTTTTGACACCACATGAGTTAATAGATATATAACTTACATTACTTATGTATTTACCTATGCCAATGCATACGACAACAAATGGGAAGATTCTGACAGGGTTAAAATATTAACCCTAAATTTACAAAGAGCGTACATGAAAGGTGATACCTTTCAAGAATGGGAGGCGGGGAGAATGTCATAATCCCCATTGTTGTGCCGCGGCATCATTACACGCGCCAGGCAAACCCCAGTTACATATTCACAGGTTCGCCAGTGAGTTAGAGTAACCGTCAGAGGTCAAGCAAGTACAAGCGTGACGCATGCAGTTCTCGCTGGACTCGATCCCACAGAACAAGGACTGTGAGCGAGAAACGGCAGACGAGGCTTGGGTATTCAGACTGGACGGACGTGGTTTGAGAGAGGCTTGTATTAGTGCTGTGCCCGAATGTCGATTGCTAGTATCTCTTGTGAGAAGATGGAAGACTGCGCGGCAGTGGTTTGAGTCTGTGAGTGTCTCTATTCATTGACTGTGTGTATTATTGTATTCACATTGTGCTGGCAACACGCCGAAGTAGATTGTGTTGCATGTGAAGTGTAAATAAAACGTTGAACTTAGTGTTACCGTGTGTCCAGTCAAATCATTCTGTGACTGTGTATGTCTCGCATATGTTAGGTAAAGCGAGCCAGATTCATCCTTAAATGTGAGAACCTGACAACTAGAATGGTAAGACTTGAATGGTAAGACTAGAATGGTAAGACTAGAATGGGAGAACTAGAATGGTAGGACTAGAATGGTAAGACTAGAATGGTAAGACAAGAATGGTAAGACTAGAATGGTAAGACTAGAATGGTAGGACTAGAATGGTAAGACTAGAATGGGAGAACTAGAATGGGAGAACTAGAATGGTAAGACTAGAATGGTAGAACTAGAATGGTAAGACTAGAATGGTAGGACTAGAGTGGTAAGAATAGAATGGTAAGACTAGAATGGTAAGACTAGAATGGTAGGACTAGAATGGTAGGACTAGAATGGTAAGACTAGAATGGTAAGACTAGAATGGTAGGACTAGAATGGTAGGACTAGAATGGTAGGACTAGAATAGTAGAACTAGAATCTTTCACCAGAATTGGAAATACGGAGTTTAATAGTGACCTAGATATATTCTTGGAGTTGAGAAACAGACTCTGGCTATGGACATGGTACATCTTGAGAAAACGTGAAAATAGTGCAACTAGAAAACACTTTCTCTGGAAACCATGGGGCAAAAGAAATAGGGGAAGACCTAACAATACACAGAGAAAAAGAAATAAGAGTGGAAGAGGAGTAGTACAGGGGGACATTGAGACCGTTACAGGAGATAACACATGAAAGGAAGGCTTGGCGTGTGTTGGTCAAGGGACTATGCTACATTGGGGTATACAGGGCAGCAGAAGCAGCAACAGGAGAAGAAGAAGAGGATGAAAAAAGAAGAAGAAGTAGCAGCTGGAAAAAGATGAAGAAGAAGGAAGAGATTGAGGAGGAGGAGGAGGGGGAGGAGGAGGCAAAATAATAGATTAGGTATCCTTTAAATGGAATTTATAATTTTAAAATTTTGCAATCTTCACAATGGAAAATAATATCAAACAGTTTGCTACACAGAGGATATTATACTGCGTTTAATGAATCTCTGGTGTCGTCTGTATCTTACGTAGATGGCAAAGTATAATATCCTCTTTCTAGTAAATATTTCGAGTATCGTCTTCCAATTAAACCTTTGTCTTTCTCTTACATGTTTGCATCCACTATATCTCATAGTAGTTCTTGTCACTATGAAAATATCTCGTGTTGGGTGCCTGGTTACAAAAGTATATTTTGTCAGTATGGAATTATCACCTGTTAGATGCCTAGAAAACGTAATGTATCCATCTCTAGTAACAGCAAACAGGTCTCTTTCCTTGAATTTTGAATATATGACGCTAGACTCTTTCCACGCACATTGGGTATACGACGCGAACCCCTATTATACTCGCCAATCAGAATCCGTTGAGTGACGTCTTAAATATCGCCCATGTCGCCTTTACTTCACTGGTTATTTCGTATTGCCCAGTTGTGGTTAGGTCGATCTGGATCAAGCTCATTTTGTGAAAACGTCTCTCCATGAGGGGAACTCAGCTAACTACAGTGCCGGTAAGCAAGTGGTTTAGGCACTGCGATACCACAGGCCCCCGATAATATAATATTCAATGGGTAAATGTCTAGATTCCTCTTAAAATTGACCTCTCTTTATATAATCTTATGATTACGCTGTTTAAGAGTAATGAGGAGGCGTGGAAATGTAATCAACAAGTTCCCCTGACATTAAAACTGACAACTCTTCAGGCTGATTGACATTGTCCAGAAAGAGTAATTAAGAAATCAATGTCGGGGTTGCACGAGAAACGCTGACGTCAAAAGTGGGTGCTCGGAGGTGAACTTATCATTCAGGCACGGAGCATTTTGTGACAAGGCATGTGTTTTATGTTATACACGTTATGGGTTTTACAAAGATAAGAATTACACGTTATAGAAATCACACAACCTATAGTGATTACATATAAGATACAAGCAGACACGCAAGACCCGTGACAATGCTGCAACTTTTGCATTTGACGTCTACTAGGGATTCCAGGATAAACAGGAGGCAGTGACGGTAGCTCTCGACCTTGAGGATGCGTATAACAGGGTCAGGTATGATCGGTTGATACACACACTGTTGGACATGGAAGTCTGCCCTTCCATTGTTTGGTCCGGTCCTTTTTGAGCGTAAGGTTGCACTGCGCATGGGTTCCTGGACTTCTGACCCCTGTACTATTACATCTGGGTTGCCGCATGGATCTGCCTTGTCCCCAGTGCTCTTTAATGATTACACCAGCAAAATCTCAGCTATTGAGACACCAGGTGTGGGTAGAATCTTGACATTTACAGATGATGTGCTGGTGTATAGACAGGGCAGAGACAGGGCCAGTTTGGCGAAAGACTTACAGGTGGCGGACTGGTGCAGGGACGCAGGGGCCATTATACACCCAGACAAGGCATCGTCAAGGCAGATGTCCCAGGTATTATGTTGAATGGATGTCCTCTTAGTCGAGAGAGTAAACTGAAGTACTTGGATATCACCTTTAACAGGTGTTTGTCTTTTAAGGATCATGTGGAGGCTTTGGTGGTGAAGGCTGGTCGAAGACTTAATGCATTGAGGGCTATGGCAGCAACCGGGTAGATCAGAGGATGATGTACAGGCTCCTTCAGCAATTAATAATTTCTGTTATTGAGTATGGTTTGGGGCTGCTAACAGTATCAAAGAGTCTGCTTGAAAGATTGGAGCGCATACAGAATTCTGCCATGCGGTTAATCCCGGGGTGCACAAAGGACACACCAATTATATGCATGAGGCATATCCTGGCGTTACTAACAATGACGGATAGGCATAGGGTTCTTCAGGCCAAATGGTACCTGGGAGATGCCGCAGACAGGGATCACCCGCTGCATGCAGCAATGGATATGGTCAAGGGTCATAGACTAAGACGAGGCAGGTCCTGGATGGCACAGGCAGAAATTTCTATACGTCAGGTGTGTAATCTGGAGACCATCAAACGTGAAAGAGTGTGGGTTGAAGTTCCGGAAGACATGACGGACTGGCACAATGTAATAATAACACTGAGTCGTGAGTGCAGAGAATGGGCAGCGGGCCGCACTGAGTTTGAAGTGCAACAGCTGATCCAGAGCAACACACATCAAGGTGACATAGTCATCTACACCGATGGGTCAGTGGTGAGAAACAGACGTAGTGGCTGGGGCTTTATTGCAAAGGCTAATGGGCGAGTCTTTAAAAAGGAGAGTCTGGCATATGAGACTACGACATTCAGCATTAGAATAGAGGTGGAGGCAGTAACAGCGGCATTCCGGTGGCTAGAGGAGACTACTGCAACACACGTTGATTTCATTACAGATTCAAAGAGTATGCTTAGTAAGGTGGAGAAAGAAATGTTTCGTATGGAATGGCTCTCGTCGCTTCAGAGGTCACAGACTGTGAGAATTGTATGGATATTTTGTCCTCGCCATGCGGGGGTACGGGAGAATGAACAGGCTGATAGGCTGGCAGGGAATGCACTTCTTAGTGGTAGTTTGTCTATGGCAAGGGGGAGGTGGTCGTGCGCTTGTGGGACCAGGTGGAGAAAGCGGAGGAACAGATTGAGAACCCATATGTGGAAAGAATGAGATTGCTGGGGATAGGAAGGGGTTCCGGCAGAATCTCAAAACTGAGAGGGAAGACCAGGAGAACTTTTAATCAGATAGCGGAGGGAACGATTAGTAGTATGACTCTTCGCTGGCTGTTGAACGAGGGGACGGAGCACGTATGGGAATGTCCTGAGTGCAGTGATGTCGGTTCTAACTCAACTCAAGTCAACACAGATACGCAAGAAATATCTGCACACGTACTCTACAGTGATCGTCAGCAGCGATATCCCAAAAGTGAATTCTGTTTCCACACATAGATGATCACGGTTGTATACCAGCGCTTGGCACTGCATTAAGTTGTGACAGAGAGATACTGAGAGTGTAGTGTGGCGAGGGGATACAATACGTTACGCTGCATGCACAGAGGTAGAATAGCCACCAGGCGTTCGGTCCACAATTTATGAGAACTCAGAGAGCGTATGTAAGAGTGAGTGACTCAGCTAGCTGTGGAGGTTGTTTAGCTATTTATCTGTCAAACTGTCATTTACTGCCAATATAGTACCTTGCGGTGTACGGCAGGGGAGTTTTAAGCGTGAGGAGTTAAGGCCACCTGGCTAGTGCAGTCTGCGCGAACTGTGAAGGTTAGGATTTTCTTTTTACCCCACACAGTAAAATACTCCACACCTTATCAAGGATTCGAACCCGGGTCTCCCGAAGGAGAATCCGGCATTCTGGCCACTCGGCCAGCCGTTCCTCTCGCTATTATCATTGGTGAATTAACTATATGTCAGCGGCTACCGTGACTTGCTTTGAATACATTACCAGCATCTGCCAGACTCTTCTCTTAGCTAGCCACGTTCAGTTAAACACCTACCATCTTCACTTGTTACACCTGCTGGAACCCCAACTATATACTACACATAAGTCGGTCCATGGCACTGACCACTTGCCACCGGACATTGAGGCCAGTAGTGTTGTGACCGCAGTTCTGGATCGCCAATTACTTTCAGCATGCAATTTCACATGTTTACCTTATTTCTTAGCATACACCCTTAAAAACAAACTTAATTTTCTAAGACAATTTCACGACACGATTGGAACTATTGGGTTCAATATCATTGTTTCCGTTAGTCGTTACCTAGAATAATTACACAAAACAATCCGGCCCCATTTACCTTTATCTAGTTATCTAGATTGTTAAAGATATATTATCAAATGTCTATTACATGTGTAAAAACAAAGTCAAGTACGCATTATTACGCCATGAGGCATTTAGGAAATATGGTGTTCATCCTATATATTTAGATAAATCGGCACTGGATGGATGCTTGCTGCCTGCTACCCTGGTGTGGTCATAAACACAACTGCCTACCTTCAACTACAGCTCATCACGATCGAGTTCCAACGGCCAATGTCGCCGGCCTGCCCATGAATGGACCCATGCGCATCATTGTGAGAATAATACATGCAGGTGATCGTGGCGTCAGTGAAGCTGTGTGTATCAACTATCAATCGCTGAATGTAGACCGTAGCGATCCCATGCGGAGACTAGTGAATTATGTAATGATAACGGCCTGTAGTCTGCGTGTGCTGGTGAATGACATCCCCGACATCCTAACGCTGTGTCAGCTGGCTCACCACTCCCAGACTTACGGTTACGTTGTCAAGCTACGCACTACAATGACGTTTACACTTTGTTTATTACAAGTGCCACCACGTGCGACGTTTATGACTTATTCTATTAATATATCTTGATGCACCAACTCATCAAATTAATTCTATGCTACTGTCATTTGCTATATGACACCATCCTCCATACAATCTGTACAACTCTGGTCTCGACCCATCCTCCATGCAATCTGTACAGCTCTGGCCTCGACCCATCCTCCATACAATCTGTACAGCTCTGGCCTCGACCCATCCTCCATGCAATCTGTACAGCTCTGGCCTCGACCCATCCTCCATGCAATCTGTACAGCTCTGGCCTCGACCCATCCTCCATACAATCTGTACAGCTCTGGTCTAGATCCATCCTCCATGCAATCTATACAGCTCTGGCATAGACAATAGGATACAATGTGAAAACTACACCCTAAATCTGGTGCACCACCAGATGTTTTCCTATATAAAAAGTCTACCACCGCAAGCGAAACGTCACAAAAGCAGACTGAAAGTGACATTTGACCTGCCAAGGGATGTAACTCATGAATAAATAGGCGAGTTGTCTTACACTATTGCCTCTCTTTTTTGTTGCGAATTTTATTTATTTTAAATTAATAATTGCTGCTAGCATTAGTTGTAGTGGGTGATGCTTAAACACTATCATCCAACGATTGATGCTGTGTTAGGGTTACAGTGCTCTTCCTCCTCGATTACTTCTCTTTTTTTTCGTCTTCTTTTCTTTTATCTGTATTGGGTCGGGCATAAACACTATCATCATTCCTTTGGTACTGTGTAAGGCTTAGGGTTACAGTGCGTTTTCTCGGGGTGGTCTACGGGGTGGGTGGGCGTGGGGCTGGGAGCTCAGGGGTGGGGCGCGGGTGTCGGCGTGTGGGATAGGACTAGGTGGTTCGAACCTCGAGTCATGACAGGCGTCATATAAAAACTGTAATAGATAGGTAAGCATGTAAATATGGCGGCCAAATGATCTATAGAGGGTCGTAGTGGCGCAAACACTATCATCACACAGGTTACAAATTAAAACCTTGAAAAGTAAAAATGGCCGATATTATTGATTGTAGCGGGTATTGCTTAGTAAAATTCGTTGGTAAGGGGTAGGCAGCGATTATTAGTGGTCTGTAGAGTGTCATAGTGACCTTTACACTATCATCATACAGGTTACAAATGAAAACCTTAAAAAGTAAAAATGTCCGATGGTATTGATTGCAGCGGGTATCGCTTAGTGAAATTCGTTGGTAAGGGGTGGGTAGAGGTTATTGGTGATCTGTAGAGTGTCACAGTGACCTATAAACTAACATCATACAGGTTACAAATGAAAACCGTAAAAAGTAACAATGGCCGATATTATTGATTGTAGCAGGTATAGCTTAGTGAAATTCGTTGGCAAGGGGTGGATAGCGGTTATTGGTGATCTGTAGTGTCGTAGTGGTGTAAATACTATCACCATACAGGTTACAAATGAAAGCCTTATTTATTGTAGCGGGTATAGATTCGTGAAATTGGTTGGTAAGGGGTGGGTGAGTGGTGGGGTAGGTTGATAAGTACTTCTGAACACTATCACCATACGGTTTTAGAGCTTTAAATGAACATCTTAAAAAAAGTAAACATAGCCGATATTATTGAATTTAGCGGGCATGGCTTAGCAAATGTCGTTAGTAAGGGGTGGGTGAGTGGTGGAGTATGTTGATAAGTGCTTCCTAACACTATCATCATAGGTTTCAGAGCGTGAATTGAAAACCTTAAAAAGTAAAGATGGCCGGCATTATAGACTATAGCGGGTATGGCGTAGTGAAATTAGTTGTTAAGAGGGTTTGTGAGTGGAGGAAAGGCTAGCTAGGTGCTTCTGATCATTGTTAAGGGGTGGTCGAGTGGTGGGGTGGTAGATAAATACGTCCATTCCTTGATATTAGCCGGAGGTTAAGTCTCATATTAAAGTCTAAAAATTGAACTCATAGATGGCTGATCTGAAGGTGATCGACTGCGTGACTCATCATGGTGCTATGTCGGCGGGGGTCAACGTACGTAAACGTGTTCAGACATGGTTTTGGGGGAAACCGGAGGATGACTCAGAGCGCAAAGACAGCGGTAAACCTGATTGAACATGATTAGACATGTTTTCTATGTTGCATCAGCCACACAGTCTGTATAAAAAGGACCGCAAAGGCGGGGTAAAGACACTACGTTTGCAACAAGACCTATCGAAAACAGCTCTTCGAAGAAACCACAGGGGTATGTACTCTATGTGTAGTATACATTCTCGTTACACGCCGTCAAGTCGGTATAGTGTTGTAGCTGATGTATTTCTCAGAAAATAAAGCACTTGGTGCTACATTCGGATTTACACCTCGAGATATATCAGATTCACATGATATCAAAATACTGTCTGGTGTATATATCCCTTCACACTAGGTCAAAACTGGTCTGCATAAATGTCATATGGATGGTGTCACACTGTGTAAAATTCAGTATGTGTAAATTTATCATATACATATGATGTCACTTGTTATATCACCTATAATATTTGATCGTTTCTCCAGATTGAGAATTTACTGACACAAACAGGAACACGCTCGCTTATTGAGTTGTGTATAAGAAGTGAAAGCTCTGACAGTCTACCACAAAATATTGGTATGTATGCTTTCAGCATTGCTCACTAATTATTGTTCACCGGTGCTCAGTAACTGTCCATCATACGACAACACTGGTCAAGACGCCATAAGCAAGATCAGAAGAAGAAAACTAACTTCCTCCCGCAGGAGACAAGAAAGATGGTTGCAGCCACCATGGTGGAATGGCGAGGTCAAGAAGGCATGGCTGGGAAAGAGGCATGCTGTCAAAGACTGGCAAAAAGCCAGAAAGGTTAACTTGCCACAGGTTGAGTTGGGGGACCTGAAGACTGAGGTCAATATGACTATGACTTTATTCAAATCCTGCACCAAACAGGCCAAGGCCCATAAATGGGACGAGGTCTCCAGAAGAGTGTGCCCCGAGCGATCTTTTACGACATTCTGGCGCCTCCATAAGAGCAAGAACGGCGCTGCACAACGTAGGGGTATTCCAGACTTTCAAGGCACAGACCTCACATGGAAAAAATCGGATGCGGATAAAGGTAAGGCCCTTCTTGCACGCTACATAGAGCAGACTGACCAGAAAGACGAGCCCGCCAGGCAGAGGACCACAACTACACTCCCTCAGTATTGCGAGGGGGTCGGGACAGACGAAGAGTGCATAATCACAGCTGAGACAATACGTGCAATGCTCAAGAAATCACCTGACACTGCCCCAGGCCCAGACGGCATCCGATATGGTGACCTACTGGTGATGTCAGACGATGACATGGAAGAGCTGGCCAGAGAATTCAACACCAGTATTCAGAGGGGTCAGATCAAAGAGGAATGGCTACACAGCTACTTGCTGCCGCTGCCAAAACCGAACAAAGGCAATTCCAAGAGAAGCGGCCACAGAAGCGGCTACTATGCAGAACACTGCTGGCAAGGTACTGGAGAAACTTGCAGCACACAGACTTGCTTGTGACTTGGAACAACTCGGCCGCTTCCCGCCCACACTCAGAGGATATAGACGTAACAATGAATAATGGCTGAATGCGGCTGTCTTTGCTCAAGATGTTTACGAAGGATTTCAAGTCAGAGAAGAGACATGTGCGGTTGCCATAGACTTAGAGGACAATAAAGTATCCTTCGAGCACTTGATGCAAACTCTCCTCAGACTGAAAGTGCACCCTCACCTTGTACGATGAATAGCTGCAGTTCTGCTCCAAAGAAAGCTAAGATACGGGAGTTGGTCTTCTAAGCCGATAACGATATGTCCAGGATTGCCGCAGGGTTCACCACTGTCACCAGTAGTATTCAACGCGTATACGGTGCCGATCACTGAACAACAGTTGGACGGGAGGGACAGGACTCTGTCATTTGCTTACGACATTCTCGTGTATCGACAGGGTCGAGATAGACAGGCGGTTATTAATTATATGCAGGGCGAACTAGATCGAATTTCCTCATGGTGTGCTGACGCCGGTGCCCTTTTCAACCCTGCAAAGGCATCGGTTACATGGTTCTCCCTAAACAACCATATTGTGAACACAGACCTGCCGGCAGTAAGCATGGATGGGAGCATTTTGAGTAGAACCCAGTCGATGACATATCTTGGCTTGAGGCTTGATCGAAGCCTGTCCTTCAGAGATCATGTCGATTATGTCTTAATGAAAGCTCGAAAGGGTTTGTCAGCAATGAGAGTCATGGCGACTGCCAATATCGACCAAAGACTGCTAATACTTCTGTTCCAAGGACTGGTGCTTTCACGCATCGAGTATGCCCTGGCCATCCTCCCTGTCAGCCCTACACAGATTGGAAGACTTGAAACAGTACAAAACGAAGCCATGCGCATCATTCTGGGCTGCACGAGAGACACCAGATGTGCAGCGATGAGATACCTCCTTGACTTCCTGACAATGGAACACAGGATCAAGATCTGGATAGCTCGTGCATACTTAAAAATAAGTGCAGATGAGCAGCACCCTCTGCATGACGCATATTCAGAGAAAAGGGTGACAGGCTAAAGAGAGGCAAATCATGGATGGGTCGGGCGTAAGATGTCAGACAGGTCTGCAGTCTTACCAGTATCAACCCCGGCAAGGAATGGGTGCCGGTGCCTCCGGCTTTTTAAGTGCACTTTCTCCTGCGTCATCACACTCAACAGACGATGCAGAGAGCAGAACCCTGCGGCTGTCAACGCAGAGGTCAACGCGCTCATCTATGAACACTCAGATAGCCTCGAAGTGCTCATTTATACAGATGAATCTGTTGTAAATCAGCAGAGAAGTGCGTGGGCATTTACAGCCCGTTAAGCGGGCCGAACCGTTCAAGAATCCAGTGGTGCCCACTCTATGACCACGAGCAGCATGACGATGGAGGTGATGGCAGTTACACAGGCTTTCATATGGCTGGAATCACAGCATTATACCAACGTATGTGTACTAAGTGACTCAATGAGCATGATTCAGAAGGTCGAAGCTGGATCTGTACTTAGACAGTGGACTGAGTGGCTGCGGAAGTCTGTTGTCCATAAAGTCACCTTCATCTTCGTCCAGGGACATGCGGGAGTCGAGGGAAATAAACGAGCTGATAAACTGGCTGGCTCTGCACCCCTGTAGATGGCCAGCCCATGGATAGTGCCGATGTTATTAAATGTCCTTAAAGATATGGCGAGAACAGAGGTGAATCCACATCGCTGTCCAGGATGAAAGACTTGGGTGTAAGAATAGGCACGGCCAGACGCGAGAGGTACATCGGAAAAACGAGGTGCCTCATCAACCAACACAGAACTGGCACTATTAGCCACCGGACGCTGATGCATATGCTGGGGGGGGGGGAGGATCTGAGCACATATGGTCCTGTCCGGAGTGCAATGAAGATACCCCAACTGATAACTGGTAAATCAAATCAAATCACATCAAATCAACTTTATTAGGGTCACAAATTGGGCGCGCAGGCCCGTCTTACATTCGGCCCTTCCAATCACTCGTCTTTCGTTCATCAAGAGCATTATACATTTACATAGGAAGAAAAAAAAACATTGTGAAATGAATGTTGTAAACATAAACAAGGCTAAACATAGAGAAAATGTGTACATAAAAAGTATGTGACATAAGAGTAGTGATGCCACACACACACACACACACACACACACACACACACACACACACACACACACACACACACACACACACACACACACACACACACACACACACACATTCACTCTCAGGCTCACTTATTAATTCACACACACACACACACTCTCACGCTCACTCATTCACTCTCACGCTCACTCATTCACTCACACGCTCACTCATTCACTCTCACGCTCACTCATTCACTCTCCTACTCACTCATTCACTCTCACATTCACTCTCACGCTCACTCATTCACTCTCACGCTCACTCATTCACTCTCACGCTCACTCATACTGTCTCTCATTCACACTCACTGACTCTCTCAAACTACAGTAATGAACATAAGTTTATATTATACATGATAAAATCAAATGATATTTAACTGATAATATGACAGATGAGAATACACAAACATATGGATTCGCGTGTTACATAACATGCGTGTTACATGACATGCATTTGCTCAGCGCTCTCTCTCTCTCTCTCTCTCTCTCTCTCTCTGTAATCTTTCATATACACACACTCACACGCATGCGTACGCTCTCTCACACACACACACACACACACATTCACACTCACGCTCACTCATTCTGTCTCTCATTCACACTCACTGACTCTCTCACTCAAACTACAGTAATGAACATGAGTTTATATTATGCATGATAAAATCAAATGGTATTTAACTGATAATATGACAGATGAGAATGTCGATCAGTGCGTGTATTCGCCTGGTGTGCTCACTAATATAGTACATAAAACAGCTCTATGTCGGTAACATACTATATAAAATAACACAAAGTAAGACAGCTTTACAGAATTACGAAACATACAGGACGTTGCTAGCCTTAATCACCAAACACAAAACATATAGTCACGGAGAAGACCCTCAGGTGACGTAAGACATGAGGTATCAGAAGAACAAAAATGAGAGTAATGCAGAGAACATGAATTATTTTACTACATATGACGTCTTGGTGAACCCTCATAATTCGCAAATGTCAAATGGGTACTGTTTTCTATTGATATATCATGATTAAAAGGTTAGTACTTTTGATTTGAAAACATTTTGGTTATTATTTTCTGTAGATGATGTAAAAACACTAGCATCAAAATAATATTGGTTGTCGCGTGTTTTGAAATACAAAATAAAAGTCATGTAAAATATCCACGGTGGACTGTAATGGTTTATCTTTTCTTCACAGCGGTATAACGTTCGGCGGTCTGTACTTATACCAGAACGACATGTGAAAGCGTGGAAATACAGAAATCTATACAAATCATAGTGTTGGATCACTCTATCGTATCAACACTTCACCAGTGCAACTACACAAAAGAGTATTATTCTAATTATCAACATACCATTAGCTGGTGCCGGAAACTACAAGCGGGTTGGAATACGTGCCTTATCGCCCTTACCCTTTAAAGCATAATGGCCACTAAACATAAAATCTCTACCTGTGTCCTACATGTGGTCGATTCTTTACAGAAAACCACAAGCTTACACGTCACATTAACACAGTTCACAACACCGAAGCACACTCATGCCACCTCTGTGGTAATCTATACAACAGAAAAGACAACCTACAACGACACATAAAAACAAAGCATCAGACACCCACTTCAGCAACAACTATGGGCACTGCAACCTCAACACCCATAAGCACTACACCCTCAGCTTCATCATGCAAAACGGAAACACTTTCAGACACACAAAACTGAGCCACCAAGCAGATGTATACTATACCACCAGTTTTCAACCCAACTAGAGTCAGATGTGTGATGACCCCAGCAACCAGATGTGTGATGAACCCAGCTTGATGTACCCGACACTCAGATGTTTGATGCCCCGTTTGTCTACAATACTCATATGTCAGCCCACCAAGCTGGAGACCAGTCTTATGACTACACGCCAATTGACAAATAATACCAGGCTGCCAGTCGGAAGAACAACCTAATCAGACAATGGTGCATTCAGGAAAGTTGTTAAATGGATGCGGCCAATGGCAATAGTACCCACCAGAATTGTCATTGGCTCAGAGAACGGAGTCCCAGTTCATGCGGCAGAGTTCATGCCAGAGAGGCTTCAATCTGAAGCAATGACCCAAAGCTATCCAGTAGAGAAGAAAGGCATGGCCCAACTTTATCAGTGGGTAGCTACCGTCGGCCCCTGGCCCGGATCGCCGACGCCTCCCTTAGAGAACGTTCAGGCAATGAGAGACAACTTCTAGAGAGAACCCTCCTAGCATTACGGACACTGGTTCATGAAGGAGATGACCCGTCCCTCTCAGTCGCAGTCAATTCAGGCGAGAGCCCGAGTCAGTAGCATCCCCACCAGGCTATAAGTCATGGCGCGGACCTGAGAGAGAGCTGTCCCAGTGTCCAGTCTCCACGCGGACCTGAGAGAGAGTTGTCCCAGTAGGAGGTCATGTCCAGAATCCCAGTCTCCACGCGGACCTGCCAGAAATGTATGCTCTAATGATGATGTGTTGTGATGACTCCACATGTTGTCTGTTCTGTCTGTAATATGGTGCTAGACATTTGTACAGACATCCAGTGGGTGGTGTGATGTCACTGGGTATATGGTGGTAGATATGTACAGACATCCAGTGGGTGGTGTGATGTCACTGGGTATATGGTGGTAGATATGTACAGACATCCAGTGGGTGGTGTGATGTCATTGGGTATATGCTGGTAGACATGTTGTACAGACATCCAGTGGGTGGTGTGATGTCATTGGGTATATGGTGCTAGACATGTTGTACAGACATCCAATGGGTGGTGTGATGTCATTGGGTATATGCTGGTAGATATGTACAGACATCCAGTGGGTGGTGTGATGTCATTGGGTATATGCTGGTAGATATGTACAGACATCCAGTGGGTGGTGTGATGTCACTGGGTATATGGTGGTAGATATGTACAGACATCCAGTGGGTGGTGTGATGTCACTGGGTATATTGTGCTATACATGTTGTACAGACATCCAGTGGGTGGTGTGATGTCACTGGGTATATGCTGGTAGATATGTACAGACATCCAGTGGGTGGTGTGATGTCACTGGGTATATGCTGGTAGATATGTACAGACATCCAGTGGGTGGTGTGATGTCACTGGGTATATGCTGGTAGATATGTACAGACATCCAGTGGGTGGTGTGATGTCACTGGGTATATGCTGGTAGATATGTACAGACATCCAAGTGGGTGGTGTGATGTCACTGGGTATATGCTGGTAGATATGTACAGACATCCAGTGGGTGGTGTGATGTCACTGGGTATATGCTGGTAGATATGTACAGACATCCAGTGGGTGGTGTGATGTCATTGGGTATATGCTGGTAGATATGTACAGACATCCAGTGGGTGGTGTGATGTCACTGGGTATATGCTGGTAGATATGTACAGACATCCAGTGGGTGGTGTGATGTCACTGGGTATATGCTGGTAGATATGTACAGACATCCAGTGGGTGGTGTGATGTCACTGGGTATATGCTGGTAGATATGTACAGACATCCAGTGGGTGGTGTGATGTCACTGGGTATATGCTGGTAGATATGTACAGACATCCAGTGGGTGGTGTGATGTCACTGGGTATATGCTGGTAGATATGTACAGACATCCAGTGGGTGGTGTGATGTCACTGGGTATATGCTGGTAGATATGTACAGACATCCAGTGGGTGGTGTGATGTCACTGGGTATATGCTGGTAGATATGTACAGACATCCAGTGGGTGGTGTGATGTCACTGGGTATATGCTGGTAGATATGTACAGACATCCAGTGGGTGGTGTGATGTCATTGGGTATATGCTGGTAGATATGTACAGACATCCAGTGGGTGGTGTGATGTCACTGGGTATATGGTGGTAGATATGTACAGACATCCAGTGGGTGGTGTGATGTCACTGGGTATATTGTGCTAGACATGTTGTACAGACATCCAGTGGGTGGTGTGATGTCACTGGGTATATGCTGGTAGATATGTACAGACATCCAGTGGGTGGTGTGATGTCACTGGTTATATGCTGGTAGATATGTACAGACATCCAGTGGGTGGTGTGATGTCACTGGGTATATGCTGGTAGATATGTACAGACATCCAGTGGGTGGTGTGATGTCACTGGGTATATGCTGGTAGATATGTACAGACATCCAGTGGGTGGTGTGATGTCACTGGGTATATGGTGGTAGATATGTACAGACATCCAGTGGGTGGTGTGATGTCACTGGGTATATGCTGGTAGATATGTACAGACATCCAGTGGGTGGTGTGATGTCACTGGGTATATGGTGGTAGATATGTACAGACATCCAGTGGGTGGTGTGATGTCACTGGGTATATGGTGCTAGACATGTTGTACAGACATCCAGTGGGTGGTGTGATGTCACAGGGTATATGGTGCTAGACATGTTGTACAGACATCCAGTGGGTGGTGTGATGTCACTGGATATATGGTGCTAGACATGTTGTACAGACATCCAGTGGGTGGTGTAATGTCACTGGGTATATGGTGGTAGATATGTACAGACATCCAGTGGGTGGTGTGATGTCACTGGGTATATGTAGTAGTGTATAAGAATACGAAGGCTTGTTGTTTTCTTGTTGATATAACGTTTATTACTGTAAGATGACAAAGCTTCGATGTTCTCCTCCACACAAGACAAAAGGCCGGATCTTAACTGCCCTTGCCAACCCAATACGTCACGATTGAGCATCTCTCACCCTTTCACTCTCGATGCTCAATCGTGCTGTATCTGTTTCCCGCTAGATTCTAATAATACCCCAATACTCCTCCCTTACTGTTACATATATTGTGCTAGACATGTTGTACAGACATCCAGTGGGTGGTGTGATGTTACTGGGTATATGGTGCTAGACATGTTGTGCAGACATCCAGTGGGTGGTGTGATGTCATTGGGTATATGGTGGTAGACATGTTGTACAGACATCCAGTGGGTGGTGTGATGTCATTGGGTATATGGTGGTAGATATGTACAGACATCCAGTGGGTGGTGTGATGCCACTGGTTATATGGTGGTAGATATGTACAGACATCTAGTGGGTGGTGTGATGTCACTGGGTATATGGTGGTAGACATGTTGTACAGACATCCAGTAGGTGGTGTGATGTCACTGGGTATATGGTGGTAGATATGTACAGACATCTAGTGGGTGGTGTGATGTCACTGGTTATATGGTGGTAGATATGTACAGACATCTAGTGGGTGGTGTGATGTCACTGGTTATATGGTGGTAGATATGTACAGACATCTAGTGGGTGGTGTGATGTCACTGGGTATATGGTGGTAGACATGTTGTACAGACATCCAGTAGGTGGTGTGATGTCACTGGGTATATGGTGGTAGATATGTTGTACAGACATCCAGTGGGTGGTGTGATGTCATTGGGTATATGGTGGTAGATATGTACAGACATCCAGAGGGTGGTGTGATGTCACTGGTTATATGGTGGTAGATATGTACAGACATCCAGTGGGTGGTGTGATGTCACTGGGTATATGGTGGTAGACATGTTGTACAGACATCCAGTAGGTGGTGTGATGTCACTGGTTATATGGTGGTAGATATGTACAGACATCCAGTGGGTGGTGTGATGTCACTGGTTATATGGTGGTAGATATGTACAGACATCCAGTGGGTGGTGTGATGTCACTGGTTATATGGTGGTAGATATGTACAGACATCCATTGGGTGGTGTGATGTCACTGGTTATATGGTGATAGATATGTACAGACATCCAGTGGGTGGTGTGATGTCACTGGTTATATGGTGGTAGATATGTACAGACATCCAGTGGGTGGTGTGATGTCACTGGTTATATGGTGGTAGATATGTACAGACATCCAGTGTGTGGTGTGATGTCACTGGTTATATGGTGGTAGATATGTACAGACATCCAGTGGGTGGTGTGATGTCACTGGTTATATGGTGGTAGATATGTACAGACATCCAGTGTGTGGTGTGATGTCACTGGTTATATGGTGGTAGATATGTAAAGACATCCAGTGGGTGGTGTGATGTCACTGGTTATATGGTGGTAGATATGTACAGACATCCTGTGGGTGGTGTGATGTCACTGGGTATATGGTGGTAGACATGTTGTACAGACATCCAGTGGGTGGTGTGATGTCACTGGTTATATGGTGGTAGATATGTACAGACATCCAGTGTGTGGTGTGATGTCACTGGGTATATGGTGGTAGATATGTACAGACATCCAGTGGGTGGTGTGATGTCACTGGTTATATGGTGGTAGATATGTACAGACATCCAGTGGGTGGTGTGATGTCACTGGTTATATGCTGGTAGATATGTACAGACATCCAGTGGGTGGTGTGATGTCACTGGGTATATGCTGGTAGATATGTACAGACATCCAGTGGGTGGTGTGATGTCACTGGTTATATGGTGGTAGATATGTACAGACATCCAGTGGGTGGTGTGATGTCACTGGGTATATGGTGGTAGACATGTTGTACAGACATCCAGTGGGTGGTGTGATGTCACTGGTTATATGGTGGTAGATATGTACAGACATCCAGTGTGTGGTGTGATGTCACTGGGTATATGGTGGTAGATATGTACAGACATCCAGTGGGTGGTGTGATGTCACTGGTTATATGGTGGTAGATATGTACAGACATCCAGTGGGTGGTGTGATGTCACTGGTTATATGGTTGTAGATATGTACAGACATCCAGTGGGTGGTGTGATGTCACTGGTTATATGGTGGTAGATATGTACAGACATCCAGTGGGTGGTGTGATGTCACTGGTTATATGGTGGTAGATATGTACAGACATCCAGTGTGTGGTGTGATGTCACTGGTTATATGGTGGTAGATATGTACAGACATCCAGTGGGCGGTGTGATGTCACTGGTTATATGGTGGTAGATATGTACAGACATCCAGTGGGTGGTGTGATGTCACTGGTTATATGGTGGTAGATATGTACAGACATCCAGTGTGTGGTGTGATGTCACTGGGTATATGGTGGTAGATATGTACAGACATCCAGTGGGTGGTGTGATGTCACTGGCTATATGGTGGTAGATATGTACAGACATCCAGTGGGTGGTGTGATGTCACTGGTTATATAGTGGTAGATATGTACAGACATCCAGTGTGTGGTGTGATGTCACTGGGTATATGGTGGTAGATATGTACAAGACATCCAGTGGGTGGTGTGATGTCACTGGTTATATGGTGGTAGACATGTTGAACAGACATCCAGTGGGTGGTGTGATGTCACTGGTTATATGGTGGTAGATATGTACAGACATCCAGTGTGTGGTGTGATGTCACTGGGTATATGGTGGTAGATATGTACAGACATCCAGTGGGTGGTGTGATGTCACTGGTTATATGGTGGTAGACATGTTGTACAGACATCCAGTGGGTGGTGTGATGTCACTGGTTATATGGTGGTAGATATGTACAGACATCCAGTGTGTGGTGTGATGTCACTGGGTATATGGTGGTAGATATATACAGACATCCAGTGGGTGATGTGATGTCACTGGTTATATGGTGGTAGATATGTACAGACATCCAGTGGGTGGTGTGATGTCACTGGTTATATGGTGGTAGATATGTACAGACATCCAGTGGGTGGTGTGATGTCACTGGTTATATGGTGGTAGATATGTACAGACATCCAGTGGGTGGTGCGATGTCACTGGTTATATGGTGGTAGATATGTACAGACATCCAGTGGGTGGTGTGATGTCACTGGTTATATGGTGGTAGATATGTACAGACATCCAGTGGGTGGTGTGATGTCACTGGTTATATGGTGGTAGATATGTACAGACATCCAGTGGGTGGTGTGATGTCAATGGTTATATGGTGGTAGATATGTACAGACATCCAGTGGGTGGTGTGATGTCACTGGTTATATGGTGGTAGATATGTACAGACATCCAGTGGGTGGTGTGATGTCACTGGTTATATGGTGGTAGATATGTACAGACATCCAGTGGGTGGTGTGATGTCACTGGTTATATGGTGGTAGATATGTACAGACATCCAGTGGGTGGTGTGATGTCACTGGTTATATGGTGGTAGATATGTACAGACATCCAGTGGGTGGTGTGATGTCACTGGTTATATGGTGGTAGATATGTACAGACATCCAGTGTGTGGTGTGATGTCACTGGTTATATGGTGGTAGATATGTACAGACATCCAGTGGGCGGTGTGATGTCACTGGTTATATGGTGGTAGATATGTACAGACATCCAGTGGGTGGTGTGATGTCACTGGTTATATGGTGGTAGATATGTACAGACATCCAGTGTGTGGTGTGATGTCACTGGGTATATGGTGGTAGATATGTACAGACATCCAGTGGGTGGTGTGATGTCACTGGCTATATGGTGGTAGATATGTACAGACATCCAGTGGGTGGTGTGATGTCACTGGTTATATAGTGGTAGATATGTACAGACATCCAGTGTGTGGTGTGATGTCACTGGGTATATGGTGGTAGATATGTACAGACATCCAGTGGGTGGTGTGATGTCACTGGTTATATGGTGGTAGACATGTTGAACAGACATCCAGTGGGTGGTGTGATGTCACTGGTTATATGGTGGTAGATATGTACAGACATCCAGTGTGTGGTGTGATGTCACTGGGTATATGGTGGTAGATATGTACAGACATCCAGTGGGTGGTGTGATGTCACTGGTTATATGGTGGTAGACATGTTGTACAGACATCCAGTGGGTGGTGTGATGTCACTGGTTATATGGTGGTAGATATGTACAGACATCCAGTGTGTGGTGTGATGTCACTGGGTATATGGTGGTAGATATATACAGACATCCAGTGGGTGATGTGATGTCACTGGTTATATGGTGGTAGATATGTACAGACATCCAGTGGGTGGTGTGATGTCACTGGTTATATGGTGGTAGATATGTACAGACATCCAGTGGGTGGTGTGATGTCACTGGTTATATGGTGGTAGATATGTACAGACATCCAGTGGGTGGTGCGATGTCACTGGTTATATGGTGGTAGATATGTACAGACATCCAGTGGGTGGTGTGATGTCACTGGTTATATGGTGGTAGATATGTACAGACATCCAGTGGGTGGTGTGATGTCACTGGTTATATGGTGGTAGATATGTACAGACATCCAGTGGGTGGTGTGATGTCACTGGTTATATGGTGGTAGATATGTACAGACATCCAGTGGGTGGTGTGATGTCACTGGTTATATGGTGGTAGATATGTACAGACATCCAGTGGGTGGTGTGATGTCACTGGTTATATGGTGGTAGATATGTACAGACATACAGTGTGTGGTGTGATGTCACTGGTTATATGGTGGTAGATATGTACAGACATACAGTGGGTGGTGTGATGTCACTGGTTATATGGTGGTAGATATGTACAGACATCCAGTGGGTGGTGTGATGTCACTGGGTATATGGTGGTAGATATGTACAGACATCCAGTGGGTGGTGTGATGTCACTGGGTATATGGTGCTAGACATGTTGTACAGACATCCAGTAGGTGGTGTGATGTCACTGGGTATATGGTGGTAGACATGTTGTACAGACATCCAGTGGGTGGTGTGATGTCACTGGGTATATGGTGGTAGACATGTTGTACAGACATCCAGTGAGTGGTGTGATGTCACTGGTTATATTGTGCTAGACATGTTGTACAGACATCCAGTGAGTGGTGTGATGTCATTGGGTATATGGTGGTAGATATATACAGACATCCAGTGGGTGGTGTGATGTCACTGGTTATATGGTGGTAGATATGTACAGACATCCAGTGGGTGGTGTGATGTCACTGGTTATATGGTAGTAGATATGTACAGACATCCAGTGGGTGGTTTGATGTCACTGGTTATATGGTGGTAGATATGTACAGACATCCAGTGGGTGGTGTGATGTCACTGGTTATATGGTGGTAGACATGTTGTGCAGACATACAGTGGGTGGTGTGATGTCACTGGTTATATGGTGGTAGATATATACAGACATCCATTGGGTGGTGTGATGTCGTTGGGTATATGGTGGTAGACATGTTGTACAGACATCGAGTGGGTGGTGTGATGTCACTGGGTACATGGTGGTAGACATGTTGTACAGACATCCAGTGGGTGGTGTGATGTCACTGGGTATATGGTGGTAGATATGTACAGACATCCAGTGGGTGGTGTGTTTTCATTGGGTAAATGGTGGTAGATATGTACAGACATCCAGTGGGTGGTGTGATGTCACTGGGTATATGGTGGTAGATATGTACAGACATCCAGTGGGTGGTGTGATGTCATTGGGTATATGGTGGTAGACATGTTGTACAGACATCCAGTGGGTGTGTGATGTCATTGAGTATATGGTGGTAGATATGTACAGACATCCAGTGGGTGGTGTGATGTCACTGGGTATATGGTGGTAGATATGTACAGACATCCTGTGGGTGGTGTGATTTCATTGGGTATATGGTGGTAGATATGTACACATATCCACTGGGTGGTGTGATGTCACTGGGTATATGGTGGTAGAAATGTACAGACATCCAGTAGGTGGTGTGATGTCATTGGGTATATGGTGGTAGACATGTTGTACAGACATCCAGTAGGTGGTGTGATGTCACTGGGTATATGGTGCTAGATATGTTGTACAGACATCCAGTGAGTGGTGTGATGTCACTGGGTATATGGTGGTATTCCATGTTGTACAGACATCCAGTGGGTGGTGTGATGTCACTGGGTATATGGTGCTAGATATGTTGTGCAGACATCCAGTGGGTGGTGTGATGTCACTGGGTATATAATAATAATAATAATAAGTCTTTATTTTCAAAGGGATAAGAATTGGGCACGCAGGCCCGTCTGACATTCTGCCCTTCTTCTCTATTTCCTCTCATACATTCTTTCATTCAACATCACTTATGAAGCAACTTTTGACAACAAAAGAACATTAAAACGCATGAAAAATAATCAATAACAAATGACTCACTGAGGCAGTGTTTAACATGGGCATTATAAATACCTAAGGAGGGTGTAACGTGCCATACATAAGGGAATGTTTTTTGGCTAGTTGTCGTTTGAGATAAGTTACCATTATTGTCTTTTTTGTGTTATTTGTTATGGGGGCATGTAGTCTGTACTAAGGTAGTGTTCAAACAGGTTGCGAATGTATGTATCAAGATTGGTGGTGTCTTTGATTTCTTGTGGAAGATTGTTCCACAACTGAGCGGCAGAGTATGCTAAGCTTGTTTTATATAAGTCTATCCTAGGTTTAGGGACATGAAGTATATTTAGTCGTTCGCTATGTCTAGCGTTATATTTAAACAATGACCAAAGGTAGCTTGGAGCATTTTGAAACAGGATTTTGTGAATTAGTTTGGTCTTATTAAAAAGCAGGCGCTTGTGGAGTGGCAGTAACCGGAGACGTTTATATAGGTTAGAATTGTCGGTAAGCTTTTCACCATTAATTAAACGCACTACCCTTTTCTGGAGTGAATATAGGCGTTTTGTTATTGATTTGGAGCATCCATCCCAGACTGTGGAGCAGTAATCAATATGTGGTTGTATATGGTGCTAGATATGTTGTACAGACATCCAGTGGGTGGTGTGATGTCACTGGGTATATTGTGCTAGACATGTTGTACAGACATCCAGTGGGTGGTGTGATGTCATTGGGTATATGGTGCTAGTCATGTTGTACAGACATCCAGTGGGTGGTGTGATGTCACTGGGTATATGGTGGTAGACATGTTGTACAGGCATCCAGTGGGTGGTGTGATGTCATTGGGTATATGGTGCTATTCCATGTTGTACAGACATCCAGTGGGTGGTGTGATGTCACTGGGTATATGGTGCTAGACATGTTGTACAGACATCCAGTGGGTGGTGTGATGTCATTGGGTATATGGTGCTAGTCATGTTGTAAGGACATCCAGTGGGTGGTGTGATGTCACTGGGTATGTGGTGCTAGATATATTGTACGGACATCCAGGGGTGGTGTGATGTCACTGGATATATTGTGCTAGACATGTTGTACAGACATCCAGTGAGTGGTGTAATGTCACTGGGTATATGGTGGTAGACATGTTGTACAGACATCCAGTGGGTGGTGTGATGTCATTGGGAATATTGTGCTAAACATGTTGTACAGACATCCAGTTGGTGGTGTGATGTCACTGGGTATATGGTGCTATTCCATGTTGTACAGACATCCAGTGGGTGATGTGATGTCACTAGGTATATGGTGCTAGACATGTTGTACAGACATCCAGTGAGTGGTGTGATGTCTTTGGGAATATTGTGCTAAACATGTTGTACAGACATCCAGTGGGTGGTGTAATGTCATTGGGTATATGGTGCTAGTCATGTTGTACAGACATCCAGTGAGTGGTGTGATGTCTTTGGGAATATTGTGCTAAACATGTTGTACAGACATCCAGTTGGTGGTGTGATGTCACTGGGTATATGGTGCTATTCCATGTTGTACAGACATCCAGTGGGTGATGTGATGTCACTAGGTATATGGTGCTAGACATGTTGTACAGACATCCAGTGAGTGGTGTGATGTCTTTGGGAATATTGTGCTAAACATGTTGTACAGACATCCAGTGGGTGGTGTAATGTCATTGGGTATATGGTGCTAGTCATGTTGTACAGACATCCAGTGAGTGGTGTGATGTCTTTGGGAATATTGTGCTAAACATGTTGTACAGACATCCAGTGGGTGGTGTGATGTCACTAGGTATATGGTGCTAGACATGTTGTACAGACATCCAGTGGGTGGTGTGATGTCATTGGGTATATGCTGGTAGACATGTTGTACAGACATCCAGTGGGTGGTGTGATGTCACTGGGTATATGGTGGTAGATATGTACAGACATCCAGTGGGTGGTGTGATGTCACTGGGTATATGGTGGTAGACATGTTGTACAGGCATCCCGTGGGTGGTGTGATGTCACTGGGTATATGGTGGTAGACATGTTGTACAGACATCCAGTGGGTGGTGTGATGTCATTGGGTATATGCTGGTAGACATGTTGTACAGACATCCAGTGGGTGGTGTGATGTCTTTGGGTATATGCTGGTAGACATGTTGTACAGACATCCAGTGGGTGGTGTGATGTCACTGGGTATATGGTGGTAGACATGATGTACAGACATCCAGTGGGTGGTGTGATGTTACTGGGTATATGGTGGTAGACATGATGTACAGACATCCAGTGGGTGGTGTGATGTCACTGGGTATATGGTGGTAGACATGTTGTACAGACATCCAGTGGGTGGTGTGATGTTACTGGGTATATGGTGGTAGACATGATGTACAGACATCCAGTGGGTGGTCTGATGTCACTGGGTATATGGTGGTAGATATGTACAGACATCCAGTGGGTGGTGTGATGTCACTGGGTATATGGTGGTAGACATGTTGTACAGACATCCAGTGGGTGGTCTGATGTCACTGGGTATATGGTGGTAGATATGTACAGACATCCAGTGGGTGGTGTGATGTCACTGGGTATATGGTGGTAGACATGTTGTACAGACATCCAGTGGGTGGTGTGATGTCACTGGGTATATGGTGGTAGACATGTTGTACAGACATCCAGTGGTTGGTCTGATGTCACTGGGTATATGGTGGTAGATATGTTGTACAGGCATCCAGTGGGTGGTCTGATGTCACTGGGTATATGGTGGTAGATATGTTGCACAGGCATCCAGTGGGTGGTCTGATGTCACTGGGTATATGGTGGTAGATATGTTGTACAGACATCCAGTGGGTGATCTGATGTCACTGGGTATATGGTGGTAGATATGTTGTACAGGCATCCAGTGGGTGGGCTGATGTCACTGGGTATATGGTGCTATTCCATGTTGTACAGACATCCAGTGGGTGGTTTCATGTCACTGGGTATATGGTGCTATTCCATGTTGTACAGACATCCAGTGGGTGGTGTGATGTCACTGGGTATATGGTGCTATTCCATGTTGTACAGACAGCCAATGGGTGGTGTGATGTCACTGGGTATATGGTGCTAGATATGTTGTACAGACATCCAGTGGGTGGTGTGATGTCACTGGGTATATGGTGCTAGATATATTGTACGGACATCCAGTGGGTGGTGTGATGTCACTGGATATATGCTGTAGACATGTTGTACAGACATCCAGTGGGTGGTGTGATGTCACTGGGTATATGGTGGTAGATATGTACAGACATCCAGTGGGTGGTGTGATGTCACTGGATATATGCTGTAGACATGTTGTACAGACATTCAGTGGTTGGTGTGGTGTCACTGGGTATATGGTCGCAGACATGTTGTACAGACATCCAGTGGGTGGTGTGATGTCACTGGGCATATGGTGGTAGACATATTGTACAGACATCCAGTGGGTGGTGTGATGTCACTGGGCATATGGTGGTAGACATGTTGTACAGACATCCATTGGGTGGTGTGATGTCATTGGGTATATGGTTGTAGACATGTTGTACAGACATCCAGTAGGTGGTGTGATGTCTTTGGGTATATGGTGGTAGACATGTTGTACAGACATCCAGTAGGTGGTGTGATGTCTTTGGGTATATGGTGGTAGACATGTTGTACAGACATCCAGTGGGTGGTGTGATGTCACTGGGTATATGGTGGTAGACATGTTGTACAGACACCCAGTGGGTGGTGTGATGTCATTGGGTATATGGTGGTAGACATGTTGTACAGACAACCAGTGGGTGGTGTGATGTCACTGGGTATATGGTGGTAGACATGTTGTACAGACATCCAGTGGGTGGTGTGATGTCATTGGTTATATGGTGGTAGACATGTTGTACAGGCATCCCGTGGGTGGTCTGATGTCATTGGGTATATGCTGGTACACATGTTGTACAGACATCCAGTGGGTGGTCTGATGTCATTGGGTATATGGTGCTAGACATGTTGTACAGACATCCAGTGGGTGGTCTGATGTCATTGGGTATATGGTGCTAGACATGTTGTACAGACATCCAGTGGGTGGTGTGATGTCATTGGGTATATGGTGATAGACATGTACAGACATCCATTGGGTGGTGTGATGTCATTGGGTATATGGTGCTAGACATGTTGTACAGGCATCCAGTGGGTGGTGTATGTCATTGGGTATATGGTGGCCAGATATTTTGTACAGGCATCCAGTGGGTGGTGTGATGTCATTGGGTATATGGTGGTAGACTTGTTGTACAGACATCCAGTAGGTGGTGTGATGTCATTGGGCATATGGTGGTAGACATGTTGTACAGACATCCAGTGGATGGTGTGATGTCATTGGGTATATGGTGCTAGACATGTTGTACAGACATCCAGTGGTGGTGTGATGTCATTGGGTATATGGTGCTAGACATGTTGTACAGACATCCAGTGGGTGGTGTGATGTCATTGGGTATATGGTGCTAGACATGTTGTACAGACATCCAGTGGGTGGTGTATGTCATTGGGTATATGGTGCTAGACATGTTGTACAGACATCCAGTGGTGGTGTGATGTCATTGGGTATATGGTGCTAGACATGTTGTACAGACATCCAGTGGTGGTGTGATGTCACTGGGTATATGGTGCTAGATATATTGTACGGACATCCAGGGGTGGTGTGATGTCACTGGGTATATGGTGCTAGATATAATGTACGGACATTCAGGGGTGGTGTGATGTCACTGGGTACATGATGGTAGACATGTTGTACAGACATCCAGTGGATGGTCTGATGTCACTGGGTATATGGTGCTATTACATGTAGTACAGATATCCAGTGGGTGGTGTGACGTCACTGGGTATATGGTGGTAGATATGTACAGACATCCGGTGGGTGGTCTGATGTCATTGGTTATACGCTGGTAGACATGTTGTACAGACATTCAGTGGTTGGTGTGATGTCACTGGGTATATGGTGGTAGACATGTTGTACAGACATCCAGTGGGTGGTGTGATGTCACTGGGTATATGGTGCTATTCCATGTTGTACAGACATCCCGTGGGTGGTGTCATGTCTCTGGGTATATGGTGCTAGATATGTTGTACAGACATCCAGTGGGTGGTGTGATGTCACTGGGTATATGGTGCTAGATATATTGTACGGACATCCAGGGGTGGTGTGATGTCACTGGGTATATGGTGCTAGATATATTGTACGGACATTCAGGGGTGGTGTGATGTCACTGGGTACATGATGGTAGACATGTTGTACAGACATCCAGTGGGTGGTGTGATGTCACTGGTTATATGGTGGTAGATATGTACAGACATCCAGTGGGTGGTGTGATGTCACTGTTTATATGGTGGTAGATATGTACAGACATCCAGTGTGTGGTGTGATGTCATTGGGTATATGGTGGTAGACATGTTGTACAGACATCCAGTGTGTGGTGAGATGTCATTGGGTATATGGTGGTAGACATGTTGTACAGACATCCAGTAGGTGGTGTGATGTCTTTGGGTATATGGTGGTAGACATTTTGTACAGACATCCAGTGTGTGGTGTGATGTCACTGGGTATATGGTGGTAGACATGTTGTACAGACATCCAGTGGGTGGTGTGATGTCACTGGGTATATGGTGGTAGACATGTTGTACAGACATCCAGTGGGTGGTCTGATGTCACTGGGTATATGGTGCTATTCCATGTAGTACAGATATCCAGTGGGTGGTGTGACGTCACTGGGTATATGGTGGTAGATATGTACAGACATTCAGTGGTTGGTGTGATGTCACTGGGTATATGGTGGTAGACATGTTGTACAGACATCCAATGTGTGGTGTGATGTCACTGGGTATATGGTGGTAGACATGTTGTACAGACATCCAATGTGTGGTGTGATGTCACTGGGTATATGGTGGTAGATATGTACAGACATCCAGTGGGTGGTGTGATGTCACTGTTTATATGGTGGTAGATATGTACAGACATCCAGTGTGTGGTGTGATGTCATTGGGTATATGGTGGTAGACATGTTGTACAGACATCCAGTGTGTGGTGAGATGTCATTGGGTATATGGTGGTAGACATGTTGTACAGACATCCAGTAGGTGGTGTGATGTCTTTGGGTATATGGTGGTAGACATTTTGTACAGACATCCAGTGTGTGGTGTGATGTCACTGGGTATATGGTGGTAGACATGTTGTACAGACATCCAGTGGGTGGTGTGATGTCACTGGGTATATGGTGGTAGACATGTTGTACAGACATCCAGTGGGTGGTCTGATGTCACTGGGTATATGGTGCTATTCCATGTAGTACAGATATCCAGTGGGTGGTGTGACGTCACTGGGTATATGGTGGTAGATATGTACAGACATTCAGTGGTTGGTGTGATGTCACTGGGTATATGGTGGTAGACATGTTGTACAGACATCCAGTGGGTGGTCTGATGTCACTGGGTATATGGTGCTATTCCATGTAGTACAGATATCCAGTGGGTGGTGTGACGTCACTGGGTATATGGTGGTAGATATGTACAGACATTCAGTGGTTGGTGTGATGACACTGGGCATATGGTGGTAGACATGTTGTACAGACATCAAGTGGGTGGTGTGATGTCACTGGGCATATGGTGCTAGACATGTTGTACAGACATCCAGTAGGTGGTGTGATGTCTTTGGGTATATGGTGGTAGACATGTTGTACAGACATCCAGTGTGTGGTGTGATGTCACTGGGTATATGGTGGTAGATATGTACAGACATCCAGTGGGTGGTGTGATGTCACTGGTTATATGGTGGTAGATATGTACAGACATCCAGTGTGTGGTGTGATGTCATTGGGTATATGGTGGTAGACATGTTGTACAGACATCCAGTGTGTGGTGTGATGTCACTGGGCATATGATGGTAGACATGTTGTACAGACATCCAGTGGGTGGTGTGATGTCACTGGGTATATGGTGGTAGACATGTTGTACAGACATCCAGTGGGTGGTGTGATGTCACTGGGTATATGGTGGTAGATATGTACAGACATCCAGTGGGTGGTGTGATGTCACTGGGTATATGGTGGTAGACATGTTGTACAGACATCCAGTGGGTGGTGTGATGTCACTGGGTATATGGTGGTAGATATGTACAGACATCCAGTGGGTGGTGTGATGTCATTGGGTATATGGTTCTAGACATGTTGTACAGACATCCAGTGGGTGGTGTGATGTCATTGGGAATATGGTGCTAGACATGTTGTACAGACATCAAGTTGGTGGTGTGATGTCATTGGGTATATGGTGGTAGACATGTTGTACAGACATCCAGTGGATGGTGTGATGTCATTGGGTATATGGTGCTAGACATGTTGTACAGACATCCAGTGGATGGTGTGATGTCATTGGGTATATGGTGCTAGACATGTTGTACAGACATCCAGTGGATGGTGTGATGTCATTGGGAATATGGTGCTAGACATGTTGTACAGACATCCAGTGGTGGTGTGATGTCATTGGGTATATGGTGCTAGACATGTTGTACAGACATCCAGTGGTGGTGTGATGTCATTGGGTATATGGTGCTAGACATGTTGTACAGACATCCAGTGGTGGTGTGATGTCATTGGGTATATGGTGCTAGACATGTTGTACAGACATCCAGTGGTGGTGTGATGTCATTGGGTATATGGTGGTAGACATGTACAGACATCCAGTGGGTGGTGTGATGTCACTGGGTATATGGTGGTAGACATTTTGTACTGACATCCAGTGGGTGGTGTGATGTCACTGGGGTATGGTGGTAGACATGTTGTACAGACATCCAGTGGGTTGTGCGATGTCATTGGGTATATGGTGGTAGACATGTTGTACAGACATCCAGTGGGTGGTGTGATGTCATTGGGTATATGGTGCTAGACATGTTGTACAGACATCCAGTGGGTGGTGTGATGTCATTGGGTATATGGTGGTAGACATGTACAGACATCCAGTGGGTGGTGTGATGTCACTGGGTATATGGTGGTAGACATTTTGTACTGACATCCAGTGGGTGGTGTGATGTCACTGGGGTATGGTGGTAGACATGTTGTACAGACATCCAGTGGGTTGTGCGATGTCATTGGGTATATGGTGGTAGACATGTTGTACAGACATCCAGTGGGTGGTGTGATGTCATTGGGTATATGGTGCTAGATATGTTGTACAGACATCCAGTGGGTGGTGTGATGTCACTGGGTATATTGTGGTAGACATGTACAGACATCCATTGGGTGTGTGATGTCATTGGGTATATGGTGCTAGACATGTTGTACAGACATCCAGTGGGTGGTGTGATGTCATTGGGTATATGGTGGTAGACATGTTGTACAGACATCCAGTGGGTGGTGTGATGTCATTGGGTATATGGTGCTAGACATGTTGTACAGACATCCAGTGGGTGGTGGATGTCATTGGGTATATGGTGCTAGACATGTTGTACAGACATCCAGTGGGTGGTGAGATGTCATTGGGTATATGGTGCTAGACATGTTGTACAGACATCCAGTGGGTGGTGTGATGTCATTGGGTATATGTGGCTAGACATGTTGTACAGACATCCAGTGGGTGGTGTGATGTCATTGGGTATATGGTGGTAGACATGTTGTACAGACATCCATTGGGTGGTGTGATGTCATTGGGTATATGGTGGTAGACATATTGTACAGACATCCAGTGGGTGGTGAGATGTCATTGGGTATATGGTGGTAGACATGTTGTACAGACATCCAGTGGGTGGTGAGATGTCATTGGGTATATGGTGGTAGACATGTTGTACAGACATCCAGTGGGTGGTGTGATGTTACTGGGCATATAGTGGTAGACATGTTGTACAGACATCCAGTGGGTGGTGTGATGACACTGGGTATATGGTGGTAGACATATTGTACAGACATCCAGTGGGTGGTGAGATGTCATTGGGTATATGGTGGTAGACATGTTGTACAGACATCCAGTGGGTGGTGAGATGTCATTGGGTATATGGTGGTAGACATGTTGTACAGACATCCAGTGGGTGGTGTGATGTTACTGGGCATATAGTGGTAGACATGTTGTACAGACATCCAGTGGGTGGTCTGATGTCATTGGGTATATGGTGGTAGACATGTTGTACAGACATCCAGTGGGTGGTGTGATGTCATTGGGTATATGGTGGTAGACATGTTGTACAGACATCCAGTGGGTGGTGAGATGTCATTGGGTATATGGTGCTAGACATGTTGTACAGACATCCAGTGGTGGTGTGATGTCATTGGGTATATGGTGGTAGACATGTTGTACAGACATCCAGTGGGTGGTCTGATGTCATTGGGTATATGGTGCTAGACATGTTGTACAGACATCCAGTGTGTGGTGTGATGTCATTGGGTATATGGTGGTAGACATGTACAGACATCCATTGGGTGGTGTGATGTCATTGGCTATATGGTGTTAGACATGTTGTACAGACATCCAGTGGGTAGTGCGATGTCATTGGGTATATGGTGGTAGACATGTTGTACAGACATCCAGTGGGTGGTCTGATGTCATTGGGTATATGTTGCTAGACATGTTGTACAGACATCCAGTGTGTGGTGTGATGTCATTGGGTATATGGTGGTAGACATGTACAGACATCCATTGGGTGGTGTGATGTCATTGGCTATATGGTGTTAGACATGTTGTACAGACATCCACTGGGTGGTGTGATGTCATTGGGTATATGGTGTTAGACATGTTGTACAGACATCCATTGGGTGGTGTGATGTCATTGGGTATATGGTGTTAGACCATGTTGTACAGACATCCAGTGGGTGGTGTGATGTCACTGGGTATATGCTGTTAGACCATGTTGTACAGACATCCAGTGGGTGGTGTGATGTCACTGGGTATATGGTGGTAGACATGTTGTACAGACATCCAGTGGGTGGTGTGATGTCACTGGGTATATTGTGCTAGAAATGTTGTACAGACATCCAGTGAGTGATGTGATGTCACTGGGTATATTGTGCTAGACATGTTGTACACACACCCAGTGGGTGGTGTGATGTCATTGGGTATATGGTGCTAATCATGTTGTACAGGCATCCAGTGGGTGGTGTGATGTCACTGGGTATGTGGTGCTAGATATATTGTACGGACATCCAGGGGTGGTGTGATGTCACTGGGTATATGGTGCTTGATATATTGTACGGACATCCAGTGGTGGTGTGATGTCACTGGGTATATGGTGCTAGATATATTGTACGGACATCCAGGGGTGGTGTGATGTCACTGGGTATATGGTGCTAGATATATTGTACGGACATCCAGGGGTGGTGTGATGTCATTGGGTACATGTTGGTAGACATGTTGTACAGACATCCAGTGGGTGGTGTGATGTCATTGGTTATACGCTGGTAGACATGTTGTACAGACATTCAGTGGTTGGTGTGATGTCACTGGGTATATGGTGGTAGACATGTTGTACAGACATCCAGTGGTTGGTGTGATGTCACTGGGTATATGGTGGTAGACATGTTGTACAGACATCCAGTGGGTGGTGTGATGTCACTGGGTATATGGTGGTAGACTTGTTGTACAGACATCCAGTGGGTGGTGTGATGTAATTGGGTATATGGTGGTAGACATGTACAGACATCCAGTTGGTGGTGTGATGTCACTGGGTATATGGTGGTAGACATGTTGTACAGACATCCAGTGTGTGGTGTGATGTCATTGGGTATATGGTGGTAGACATGTACAGACATCCATTGGGTGGTGTGATGTCATTGGCTATATGGTGTTAGACATGTTGTACAGACATCAAGTGGGTGGTGTGATGTCATTGGGTATATGGTGGTAGACATGTACAGACATCCAGTGGGTGGTGTGATGTCACTGGGTATATGGTGCTAGATATATTGTACGGACATCCAGGGGTGGTGTGATGTCACTGGGTATATGGTGGTAGACATGTTGTACAGACATCCAGTGGGTGGTGTGATGTCACTGGGTATATGGTGGTAAACTTGTTGTACAGACATCCAGTGGGTGGTGTGATGTCATTGGGTATATGGTGGTAGACATGTACAGACATCCAGTGGGTGGTGTGATGTCACTGGGTATATGGTGGTAGACATGTTGTACAGACATCCAGTGTGTGGTGTGATGTCATTGGGTATATGGTGGTAGACATGTACAGACATCCATTGGGTGGTGTGATGTCATTGGCTATATGGTGTTAGACATGTTGTACAGACATCAAGTGGGTGGTGTGATGTCATTGGGTATATGGTGGTAGACATGTACAGACATCCAGTGGGTGGTGTGATGTCACTGGGTATATGGTGGTAGACATGTTGTACAGACATCCAGTGGGTGGTGTGATGTCACTGGGTATATGGTGGTAGACATGGTGTACAGACATCCAGTGGGTGGTGTGATGTCATTGGGTATATGGTGGTAGAAATGTACAGACATCCATTGGGTGGTGTGATGTCATTGGGTATATGCTGGTAGACATGTTGTACAGACATACAGTGGGTGGTGTGATGTCATTGGGTATGTGGTGCTAGATATATTGTAGGACATCCAGGGGTGGTGTAATGTCACTGGGTATGTGGTACTAGATATATTGTACGGACTTCCAGTGCGTGGTGTGATTTCACTGGGTATATGCTGGTAGACATGTTGTACAGACATCCAGTGGGTGGTGTTATGTCATTGGGTATATGGTGCTAGACATGTTGTACAGACATCCAGTGGGTGGTGTGATGTCATTGGGTATATGGTGCTAGACATGTTGTACAGACATCCAGTGGATGGTGTGATGTCATTGGGTATATGGTGCTAGACATGTTGTACAGACATCCAGTGGGTGGTGTGATGTCATTGGGTATATGGTGCTAGACATGTTGTACAGACATCCAGTGGGTGTGATGTCATTGGGTATATGGTGCTAGACATGTTGTACAGACATCCAGTGGGTGGTGTGATGTCATTGGGTATATGGTGCTAGACATGTTGTACAGACATCCAGTGGTGGTGTGATGTCATTGGGTATATGGTAGCTAGACATGTTGTACAGACATCCAGTGGTGGTGTGATGTCTTTGGGTATATGGTGGTAGACATGTTGTTCAGACATCCAGTGGGTGGTGTGATGTCACTGGGTATATGGTGGTAGAGATGTTGTACAGACATCCAGTGGATGGTGTGATGTCATTGGTTATACGGTGGTAGACATGTTGTACAGACATCTTGTGGGTGGTCTGATGTCATTGGGTATATGGTGGTAGACATGTTGTACAGGCATCCCGTGGGTGGTCTGATGTCATTGGGTATATGGTGGTAGACTTGTTGTACAGACATCCAGTGGGTGGTGTGATGTCATTGGGTATATGGTGCTAGACATGTTGTACAGACATCCAGTGGGTGGTGTGATGTCATTGGGTATATGGTGGTAGACATGTACAGACATCCAGTGTTTGGTGTGATGTCACTGGGTATATGGTGGTAGACATTTTGTACTGACATCCAGTGGGTGGTGTGATGTCACTGGGTATATGGTGGTAGACATGTTGTACAGACATCCAGTGGGTTGTGCGATGTCATTGGGTATATGGTGGTAGACATGTTGTACATACATCCAGTGTGTGGTCTGATGTCATTGGGTATATGGTGCTAGACATGTTGTACAGACATCCAGTGGGTGGTGTGATGTCATTGGGTATATGGTGGTAGACATGTACAGACATCCATTGGGTGGCGTGATGTCATTGGGTATATGGTGCTAGATATGTTGTACAGGCATCAAGTGGGTGGTGTAATGTCATTGGGTATATGGTGGTAGATATCTTGAACAGGCATCCAGTGGGTGGTGTGATGTTATTGGGTATATGGTGGTAGATATGTTGTACAGGCATCCATTGGGTGGTGTGATGTCATTGGGTATATGGTGCTAGACATGTTGTACAGACATCCAGTAGGTGGTGTGATGTTATTGGGCATATGGTGGTAGACATGTACAGACATCCAGTGAGTGGTGTGATGTCATTGGGTATATGGTGGTAGACATGTTGTACAGACATCCAGTGGTTGGTGTGATGTCATTGGGTATATGCTGGTAGACATGTTGTACAGACATCCAGTGGGTGGTTTGATGTCAGTGGGTATATGGTGCTATTCCATGTTGTACAGACATCAAGTGGGTGGTGTGATGTCACTGGGTATATGGTGCTAGATATGTTGTACAGACATCCAGTGGGTGGTGTGATGTCACTGGGTATATTGTGCTAGAAATGTTGTACAGACATCCAGTGAGTGATGTGATGTCATTGGGTATATTGTGCTAGACATGTTGTACAGACATCCAGTGGGTGGTGTGATGTCACTGGGTATATGGTGGTAGACATGTTGTACAGACATCCAGTGGGTGGTGTGATGTCACTGGGTATATTGTGCTAGAAATGTTGTACAGACATCCAGTGAGTGATGTGATGTCACTGGGTATATTGTGCTATACATGTTGTACACACATCCAGTGGGTGGTGTGATGTCATTGGGTATATGGTGCTAGTCATGTTGTACAGACATCCAGTGGGTGGTGTGATGTCACTGGGTATGTGGTGCTAGATATATTGTACGGACATCCAGGGGTGGTGTGATGTCACTGGGTATATCGTGCTTGATATATTGTACGGACATCCAGTGGTGGTGTGATGTCATTGGTTATATGGTGGTAGACATGGTGTACAGACATTCAGTGGTTTGTGTGATGTCACTGGGTATATGGTGGTAGATATGTACAGACATCCAGTGGGTGGTGTGATGTCATTGGTTATATGGTGGTAGATATGTACAGACATCCAGTGGGTGGTGTGATGTCATTGGTTATATGGTGGTAGACATGTTGTACAGACATTCAGTGGTTTGTGTGATGTCACTGGGTATATGGTGGTAGATATGTTGTACAGACATCCAGTGGGTGGTGTGATGTCACTGGGTATATGGTGGTAGACATGTTGTACAGACATCCAGTGGGTGGTGTGATGTCACTGGGTATATGGTGGTAGATATGTACAGACATCCAGTGGGTGGTGTGATGTCATTGGTTATATGGTGGTAGACATGTTGTACAGACATTCAGTGGTTTGTGTGATGTCACTGGGTATATGGTGGTAGACATGTTGTACAGACATCCAGTGTGTGGTGTGATGTCACTGGGTATATGGTGGTAGACGTGTTGTACAGACATCCAGTGGGTGGTGTGATGTCACTGGGTATATGGTGGTAGACATGTTGTACATACATCCAGTGGGTGGTGTGATGTCATTGGGTATATGGTGGTAGACATGTACAGACATCCATTGGGTGGTGTGATGTCATTGGCTATATGATGTTAGACATGTTGTACAGACATCCACTGGGTGGTTGATGTCATTGGGTATGTGGTGTTAGACATGTTGTACAGACATCCATTGGGTGGTGTGATGTCATTGGGTATATGCTGCTAGACCATGTTGTACAGACATCCAGTGGGTGGTGTGATGTCACTGGGTATATGCTGCTAGACCGTATTGTACAGACATCCAGTGGGTGCTAGACCGTATTGTACAGACATCCAGTGGGTGCTAGACCGTATTGTACAGACATCCAGTGGGTGCTAGACCGTATTGTACAGACATCCAGTGGGTGGTGTTATGTCAATGGGTATAGGGTGCTTGTTAGCGTCTCAATCAGTCATAGCTCCTCGTCGAAGACGTGACAGTAATGTTAAACAAGTGCAAAATAATTTGTCAAGAAACAACACTCTCACGACAATAGTAAATCTCTCTAGCATGAGGCAATCAGCACTCTCTCTCTCTCTCTCTCTCTCTCTCTCTCTCTCTCTCTCTCTCTCTCTCTCTCTCTCTCTCTCTCTCTTTCTCTCTCTCTCTCTCAGGTAACCCACAACACTTCTCTCTCAACCACAGTCAGGTCCTGTCTCATCGTCCTTGCCTCGATCTGTGGTTACGTGGTGTTTTACCAACGTATCGTCCGTGCTAAGTCGGGTGTCTCGGTTCTTGGTATCGTCATGTCCTTCACCCGTCTATTGATGGCTGATGTCTCAGGTTGTCTAGTCGAAGGTGGACTGTCATTCAAAGACATGTCCAGTCTCTAACCCCATGGCCTGTCTCCCACTGGGTCTACAGTCCTGTGCTACTCTATCCATGCTCTACATATGTCCTGTCCTTGTCCTGTGTCTTCTCTCACACTCACCAGGACTCTGACACGCTCCTATCGCCCCTCCTCATGTCACTTACCCTATACTCATACGTGACACGTTGTGTTATTTCTTGGTAATTAGTTGGAACTAATTCATCAGAGGACTAAGGTGTAGCGAAACGCCAGTGGCCCATGTCCTTATGTATTCTGTTATTCTTGGTAAACAGGGGGAACCGGCTTTCGGAAGCTCTCAGTTCTCTTGTTCGCTCAATTCTCCATGAAAGATGGTTCTTTGGGTTATCTTCATACCACAATCTGTACATGGAGCGAGTATATATTTGTCTTTCCTTTCGGGTAGTCCCGAAGGCGCGCCTTGCGTCAAATGTGCACTGGTGCAGCGGCTGGTCAATTGATGGCCGGGCAAACAAGTACCGTTTGCAAGTTGCAACTTGTCAAAGTTAATTAAAGATAACGACAGAAGTGCAACTACCACTGAGACATTTTGAAAGGTAAACTTGGGTTGTGGGTGGTCCAGACAGACCTGGACTTATAAATGTATTTTGTATCAAAGGGGAAGATGAATTGGCGAAAAGCCAATCATAACCAATGAAGAGTTGGTTGACCGTTGGCAATCTAAATGGGTGTCTTGTTCTTGGCATAGCCGGGGAAGTGAAACGGAACAATATATCTCCCCAGAGGATTTCATTTGTTCTTAGCGTCAGATGAGCTGTTGCTATCTTTCTGTCTACGGCTTGAATTGGGCAGCTTGTCATCTTTCTGTGGAATATCATCATTGGATAGCTATAGTAATCTATGATCTATCTTCTTGAGCCAGAAGAGGCTATACACAGGACTATCTCTTTCGTCTGTTACTTGATAGGATGATGTCGGGAAGATAATGGACTTCTCTATCTCATTGAGAGAACCTGCATTCCTCTAAATCTATGTGTTCTGTGAGGCACTACCGGTACCTTGCGGCGACAGCTCAGACAAGAGCGGCGGCCGGGAGGGGTAGTATCTTCTTTCCTATTCTTGCGGGGAATGGGGAACTACACTGCGTGCCATACAACCCCAATACTATACTTTTAGTAACGAGGAGAAACACACAGATTACTGGGCACACCACACCACAGGATCGTAGTTGTGAGAAAGGCAGCGTTTGCAAGTGAGAGGGAAGCATGGAAATGATTGTGCCAAATCATAATAAAGGCTTGGTATGAATGTGGAGAGTGTGTCGTGTGGGCAAAAAGACAACAGGACTTCGTCCAGCTGGAGGTCTCCTCAAGCCCGGACGTGGTCAATCCAGGGGCCACCTGACAGGTCAGGCCCAGTCATTCAGGTATTAAATATAGTGTATTTGTGTGATACATGAGTCAGCCCAGTCGCTCAGGTTTTGTTTGTCATCTCCAGGGTCCTCTTCTATGGGAAGTGACTATGTCTTCTAAGGGACATTATCACCAGTGCTTCTAGGCTAACGCCAATATGTCCGACGAGGCCAACTCAGGGTTTGGTGCGTTTAACTCTGAGACAGAGGCAAGGTCCAGGTCGTGAGGCAAGGACATTTTGCATGACTGGTGCATTGCCGGTTTTTTTCAACAACATACGCCTGAGAGCAGTTGTTGTCTGGAGGGAGCCTAAGAGTGATTTTCTGGCATACCCATTTTATACCAGACATTAAAAGGCACCCATCCATTATCCCTCCACGAACACCTCACCGTATCTGCAACCGTAAGACTTTTCATAGGTCAGTGAAGACCTGGTGCCGAATTAATTCAGATGGCAATGAACAGAAGTCCTCAACACACAAGTCGCTTGGATTCTACAAAAGCCTGTTGAATCTACAACCAGTTGTTGGAGAAGGAAGGAGATTCTGACATCTTTGGTGAGATATGTCTGGACAGATCAGACAGTATCTGAAGCTGGATCTGTGACTGTGGTGACTGGAGGCTCTGTGTCAAAACTTTACCAGTGTAGTGTCTGTGTAGAACTATCTGTTTATCTGCCTTAATGTGTTCCTGTGCTGTTCTTGATTAGGTTAATAAAATTACTTCCAAGTTGTTTTGACGACTGCCATGTTATTTATGCGTCAGCCAGAAGAACACTGCAGGAAATAGGTCCCTAGGTCGAAAGGAAGCGTGACAGTGAGTCCAGGGAAAACGGAGGAGGGTTGGCAAGTAAAGACCTATCCCTGCCAGGGCTATAGAAGATTAATGAAACAATGTGACCGGGCTATTTGGGACCCTCCACGTAGCTTGTTACAATTTCTGGGGGCACGTCCCGGGATATTTGAAATCCTGGTGGAGTTCTGGCTGATTTAGTGATAGGGGACAGATACCCTTGTTTTCTATCAATAGGTTCTGCCTACCGTGCCTGGCTATTGTCTATACTCTTCCTGACACAGACTGACCGACATACGACGTGTGGTGGTCGTGTAATGTAACTTGTTGTATATTTGTGAGGGCAGGTGAATAGACAATTACCTCTTCCCTTACCCTCTGAGTTTAAGATGGCATCAGCTGGGTTTAATGTCGCTGACGTACAGGCTACAGGGCGTGAAATGGGTTATGATGGAGCGGAGTTACAGAAATATGTGCAGGAGGTGGAAAGAGACTACAGACAGGCTGTGCGCGAAGCCAAGAGGATTGAGGCGGAGGCTGAGGTTAGCAAGATGGAGGCCGAGCAGGCAGTCAGAGACCATGAGTTCCGTATGAGAGAGTTGGAGCTGAAAGCTCAAACTGCCAAGGAAAGAGACGGTGCAGTGGGAGACGCAGTTCTCCCTGACTCAACAACTTCTGGTGGCGGTCCATACCAGGCAATGAAGTTCCCGTTGCTCCCGTTCGATGAACACAAAGATAAGATCGACCAGTATCTTCACAGATTTCGGTCGATGGCTTTGGCTATGGGATTGGAGCGAGGGAAATGGAACTTGAAACTCTCACAGGGCCTGAGGGGGACCGCGTACGAGGTCTATTCTAGGTTGCCACCTGGTATGGAGAATGACTATGAAGCTTTGGAGAAAGCACTATTGAAAAGGTTCCAGATGACAGCTCATACTTATCGACAACAGTTCAGAAAGTCGAAGAGAGAGCCAGGAGAGATGTTCGCAGCCTACAGTGTCAGATTGAAGTCTTACCTTTTGAAGTGGATGTCATTAGCTGGTTTTGCTAACGACTATGAAAGTTTGGAAGAATTGGTGGTCGTGGACCAAATGAAGAGGATGATGCCTAAGCCATTGCAAACCTTCTTGCTTGAAAATGGGGCAGAAAGGTTAGACATAGTCAACACATTAGCGGAAAGGTATGTGCTAGCTCATGGAGATAATGGGGAATTGTCACAACCCAATCCCCGACCACCAGACACATGGTCTGGAAAGAAGAAGAACCCTAAAACAGCTCACACCAAGAAGGAGGATCCTTTCGATAAAGTTCCTAGTAAGAAACCCTCTGGTAAGAGTCCACCTGGATCTCCTAAAAGAAAGTGGAGTGAAAAGTGGTGCGCCTATTGCAAATCTCCCACACACAATACGGTTGATTGCCGGCGTAAACAGAAAGACTCTCACTATGCTGCTTGTCTTGTAGAAACCGGGGGAGGGTCTCACAAGGAGGTAGAAGGGAGGGATCTTGGGAACAAAGATTTAGAAAAACCACCAGTAGTAGAAACGGTACTTGTGAACGGTCAACCAGTTGAGTGTCTCTACGACACCGGTCTGCAGTTTGAGGCTGTAATTTCATCACACTTAGTGAGCCCAGAGCAGCTAACCGGGGAATCTATTGAGATTCAAACGGCGACAAAGAGTGCGGTAGCGATGTCTCTTCCAATTGCGAAGGTAGACATCAAATCAAAATATGTTACCGGCACTATACAGGCAGCCGTTCTGCTAGATCCTATCTTCCCAATGATCTTGGGTTGTCGCTACGTCTTTCTAGGGATTCCAACCGAACCCATGTACGTAGGGGCAATGCAAACCAGATCTCAATCGGAGGATGAGCAGACACCGGCCTTGATAGTGAATCCCTTGCCTGGGGAGTTACGAGCTGCTCAAAGCCAGGATGCTACTTTGCAACCTTGCTTCAACCAGTTGCCAAAAAGTTCTGACCCACCAAGACGGGGTCAGTATTATATGAAGAATCGGTTACTGTACCGGAGAGCCGGAGTGGAGGATCGCCAGCATGGACAGCTGGTAGTTCCTAAGGCTTATCGGGAACAGCTTCTTCATATGGGACACACCATTTCTTTCAGTGGACATATGGGTGTCGGGGCAACTCTCCAGCGCATTTCCTGCCATTACTACTGGCCCGGGATGACTGGAGACGTGCGTAGGTACGTCAAGTCGTGCCCAGAGTGCCAGCGTGTGGCACCAAAACACTGGACGGCTCCGGTAGTCTTGGGTGACATGCCCATTATGAACTCTCCTTTCGAGAGAGTTGCCATCGATCTTGTTGGTCCTCTTCCTAGGACTAGGAAGAGGAATAAGTACATTCTTACGATGGTGGATTGCTGTTCCATGTGGGGTGAGGCGATACCTTTAGCCACAATCGACTCTAAGCGAGTGGCTGATGCCCTGATGGAGACCTTTACTAGGTTGGGATTTCCCAACCAGATCCTAACGGACAATGGGTCTCAGTTCTGTGGTAAGCTGATGGAAGAAGTCTTTCGTATCTTCCAGACCAACCACATTCACACAAGCCCGTATCACCCTCAGTCTAATGGGCAAGTAGAGAGGTTTAATGGTACCTTGATGACCATGCTTCGGAAGCTGGCTCAAGAGAAACCAGACAGATGGGATGAGTATATCTCAGCCGCCTTGTTCGCCTATCGGGAGGTTCCCCATGGGTCGACCGGGTTGCCACCAGCCACTCTACTATTCGGGAGGCCAATCAAGGGTCCCTTAGAAGCCTTATTGAGATGTTGGACAGAGGAGGAAACTTCTGAAGAAGCTATATCCTCTTATAAATACGTCGAAGAGTTAAAGAAAAAACTCCAGACGGGTTGGGCTTTGGCAGCTCAGAATCTGAGGGCGGCCAGAAAGAGACACGCGGCCTACTACAATAGAAGGACGAAAGATAGGTCTCTTAAGGTGGGGGATCGGGTTCTGTTGTTACTTCCAGTAGGTTCCAATAAACTCGAGATTGGTTGGCAGGGGCCTTTCCCGGTGGAAAGGGTTGTGTCCCGCACCAACTATGCCATCCGGATCAGGGGGAAATCCAAAATCTTCCACATTAACCTTCTCAAAAAGTTTGAAGAACGATCTGATGGTACTTCTCTCCCACTCATGACTATGGCGGTCGCGATGGAAACTGAATCGGGCGAAGACGCGGATCGGGGTTATCCATTACACCCTGGGGAAACCTATAGGGATGTCCATATAAATCCTGATCTGTCGGCTGAAGAAACAGACCGTGTCATCCGGTTGTTAGAGTCCCATCAGCAGATTCTTACCGATCGGCCAGGGCGGACAGGGTTGGTCGAGTTTGATATGACTCTGACTACCCAAGACCCAGTTCGCCAGAAAATATATCCAGTACCCTTTTCGAAAGAGAAGGCCCTGGAAACTGAAATCCAGAAGCTTCTGGACGATGACATCATCACTCCTTCGACTTCTCCTTATAATGCCGGGGTTGTCTTGTTGAGGAAGCCAAGCGGGGAGCACCGCTTATGTATTGATTACAGGCATTTAAACAGTTGTACGACATTCCAAGTTGAGCCGTTACCAAACACAAATCAACTGTTTGCCAGATTAAATAGGGCAAAGTACTTCTCAAAAATTGATTTAAGCCGGGGATATTATCAGATCCCTGTGAAGCCTGAGGTTCGGTCCATGCTCGCTTTCAGTACTCCGAGCGGCCATTACGAATTTAAGGTGATGCCTTTTGGGCTGAGCAATGCGCCCAGTGTGTTCACACGCATGATGAGAAAGTTATTAGACCCTTTAAGGGATCCTTCTGTCGTCTCGTTTATGGATGATATTCTCATCGCGTCTGACAATCTGAAAGATCACCTGAAATCCTTGGAACAGATCTTCATAAGATTGAAAGAGGAGGGGTTAACCGCCCGCCCAGCCAAATGCATGATTGGCTATCAATCCTTGGAATTTCTGGGACACACTATTACTCCAGGGGGACTGGTACCGGAAGAAAAGAACATTGAGAAGGTCCGTCTCGCACCCCGTCCTAAATCAAAAAAAAGATGTTAGGTCCTTCTTGTCTCTGTGTGGGTTTTACCAGAAATTCATTCCGAAGTTCAACGAAATTGCGGCGCCGTTAACCGAGACCCTGAAGAAAGGATCACCAGATCTTATAATCTGGACCCCGAGCTGTGAAGAAGCTTATGAGAAGCTGAAACAGGCTTTGGTGGATAGGCCAGTCCTGCAACTCCCAAATTTGGAGAAAACGTTTGTTCTGAGAACCGACGCGAGTAACATAGGGATTGGAGCAACTCTGTTGCAGGAAGGGCGAGATAATCCTTCGGTGCTGTGTCCGGTGGCATATGCCAGTCGAAAACTGTTACCCGCCGAACGGAATTACTCCACCGTCGAACGGGAATGTCTAGCTCTAGTGTGGGCGGTACAGAAATTTCAACCTTATCTGTATGGAGTCCATTTCAAAGTGCAATCCGACCATCAACCTCTGACGTTCTTGGCAACTTCTAAGAAACTGAACGCGAGGTTAATGAGATGGTCATTGCTCCTACAACCGTATCAGTTCACGGTCGAATACATCCCCGGAAGGGAGAATGTGGGAGCAGATTTCCTATCACGGCATCCTATGGTTGAATGTGAGGGTGGGGTCATTCGAACAGAACCACTGACAGTAGAAAGTTCGTAGGGTTCGACTTTCTTAAGAGGGGGCCTATGTAGCGAAACGCCAGTGGCCCATGTCCTTATGTATTCTGTTATTCTTGGTAAACAGGGGGAACCGGCTTTCGGAAGCTCTCAGTTCTCTTGTTCGCTCAATTCTCCATGAAAGATGGTTCTTTGGGTTATCTTCATACCACAATCTGTACATGGAGCGAGTATATATTTGTCTTTCCTTTCGGGTAGTCCCGAAGGCGCGCCTTGCGTCAAATGTGCACTGGTGCAGCGGCTGGTCAATTGATGGCCGGGCAAACAAGTACCGTTTGCAAGTTGCAACTTGTCAAAGTTAATTAAAGATAACGACAGAAGTGCAACTACCACTGAGACATTTTGAAAGGTAAACTTGGGTTGTGGGTGGTCCAGACAGACCTGGACTTATAAATGTATTTTGTATCAAAGGGGAAGATGAATTGGCGAAAAGCCAATCATAACCAATGAAGAGTTGGTTGACCGTTGGCAATCTAAATGGGTGTCTTGTTCTTGGCATAGCCGGGGAAGTGAAACGGAACAATATATCTCCCCAGAGGATTTCATTTGTTCTTAGCGTCAGATGAGCTGTTGCTATCTTTCTGTCTACGGCTTGAATTGGGCAGCTTGTCATCTTTCTGTGGAATATCATCATTGGATAGCTATAGTAATCTATGATCTATCTTCTTGAGCCAGAAGAGGCTATACACAGGACTATCTCTTTCGTCTGTTACTTGATAGGATGATGTCGGGAAGATAATGGACTTCTCTATCTCATTGAGAGAACCTGCATTCCTCTAAATCTATGTGTTCTGTGAGGCACTACCGGTACCTTGCGGCGACAGCTCAGACAAGAGCGGCGGCCGGGAGGGGTAGTATCTTCTTTCCTATTCTTGCGGGGAATGGGGAACTACACTGCGTGCCATACAACCCCAATACTATACTTTTAGTAACGAGGAGAAACACACAGATTACTGGGCACACCACACCACAGGATCGTAGTTGTGAGAAAGGCAGCGTTTGCAAGTGAGAGGGAAGCATGGAAATGATTGTGCCAAATCATAATAAAGGCTTGGTATGAATGTGGAGAGTGTGTCGTGTGGGCAAAAAGACAACAGGACTTCGTCCAGCTGGAGGTCTCCTCAAGCCCGGACGTGGTCAATCCAGGGGCCACCTGACAGGTCAGGCCCAGTCATTCAGGTATTAAATATAGTGTATTTGTGTGATACATGAGTCAGCCCAGTCGCTCAGGTTTTGTTTGTCATCTCCAGGGTCCTCTTCTATGGGAAGTGACTATGTCTTCTAAGGGACATTATCACCAGTGCTTCTAGGCTGACGCCAATATGTCCGACGAGGCCAACTCAGGGTTTGGTGCGTTTAACTCTGAGACAGAGGCAAGGTCCAGGTCGTGAGGCAAGGACATTTTGCATGACTGGTGCATTGCCGGTTTTTTTCAACAACATACGCCTGAGAGCAGTTGTTGTCTGGAGGGAGCCTAAGAGTGATTTTCTGGCATACCCATTTTATACCAGACATTAAAAGGCACCCATCCATTATCCCTCCACGAACACCTCACCGTATCTGCAACCGTAAGACTTTTCATAGGTCAGTGAAGACCTGGTGCCGAATTAATTCAGATGGCAATGAACAGAAGTCCTCAACACACAAGTCGCTTGGATTCTACAAAAGCCTGTTGAATCTACAACCAGTTGTTGGAGAAGGAAGGAGATTCTGACATCTTTGGTGAGATATGTCTGGACAGATCAGACAGTATCTGAAGCTGGATCTGTGACTGTGGTGACTGGAGGCTCTGTGTCAAAACTTTACCAGTGTAGTGTCTGTGTAGAACTATCTGTTTATCTGCCTTAATGTGTTCCTGTGCTGTTCTTGATTAGGTTAATAAAATTACTTCCAAGTTGTTTTGACGACTGCCATGTTATTTATGCGTCAGCCAGAAGAACACTGCAGGAAATAGGTCCCTAGGTCGAAAGGAAGCGTGACAGTGAGTCCAGGGAAAACGGAGGAGGGTTGGCAAGTAAAGACCTATCCCTGCCAGGGCTATAGAAGATTAATGAAACAATGTGACCGGGCTATTTGGGACCCTCCACGTAGCTTGTTACATAAGGGAGTAAGTAAGTCGTCATGGTTACCGTAGGTTGGGGTTGACAACTATAGTCTATAACGGGTTGGATCTACTGTAGAAACACAAACTCACTGGTGTTGTTCGGTGGTATGCATTTGGTTAGTTAACAAATAGTCTACCACTCTTGCTCATTTTACTACTGGGGACTATTACGGACCAAGATAACGTTCTCTCACATTCTTGGCGTGAGCCTTGAATTGCAACCCTCTCAAGATACCAACAGTGCCCACGGAACAATGGTCTCTTTTTTAGGGAGACTCATCAAGTGAAATATTCCCCCTGGTCCCCGTAAAACGGCAATTCAAGTTATTCAACCTTTCATCCAAATCTGTGTACTCACTGTTAAACCCCTATCTAGCTCTCGCTTGTTAGCAGTGATTCTATGTACGATCACGTCTTGCCCCCTCCCCCCCCCCCTTTTCCTAAGAACTACTAACGTCCCTTGGTATGTGTAAGATAATGTCCCATTCCCCCTTTTTAGTGGATGTACTTTATCTGTTAGTGTGGCATGTGTATGCGAGCTATTTGTAATTATATTTCTGTTAACTACATCCCCGTGTGCATGCTTATAATATATGTTTTAAATCTGTCTAAGAGTAATTAGTTTTGTCTTCCGAATTCATGAAGGATTTCATATTCATCATCCATGACGCGGACTACCGAACTATGATGCTTAGAAATTTGTCTATTAGCGTTGTGTAAATGTAAAAATCACACATCCAATTTATAATGTCACAAATCACATGTGTTGCAGATGTCGAATACAATATATAACATTGATGCCTATATGCGTGAAAAATATTGCATATAATTTTTTTCACACCCTCAAATTGAATACATTTATAATGTCGTACGTACGTATGTACGTACGTACGTACGTACGTACCTACCTACCTACCTACCTACGCACGCACGCACGCACGCACACAGACAGACAGACAGACAGACAGACATACACACACACACACACACTCACACACATACATGTGGACATCATATTTTGGTACCGGGTCTAGGGAAAGCCTCTACATCAGGTTGCCTCCGACAGATACAAGCTCTTGCCGGGGTTCAGGGACTTGAACGACGATGTCTTAGGCTTGAGAGTTGACAGGAAATGTCTTCCAGGGGATTCACAGCATAACAACCTACCAACTAACCAATCTATCTAACAACCGACCACCCGATCTAGCTAACAACCGACCAACTAACCTAGCTACCAACCAACCAGTCAGCCAACTAACCAACCAAGCAACAAACCAATCAAGCAACCAATCAAGCAGTCAACCAACCAATATAACAACCAGGGCCGGATTAAGCCGTCTTCGTGCCCTAGGCACAAACCCACATGGGTGCCCCCTACTGCCCCGGGCCCTCGATCCTCCACTGACTTCTGGTATGTTCAATATTATGCAAAAAACTAACAAAGAAAAACAGTTGTGAAATGTAAACACATATGTTTGTACTACTATCACTCATATAAAACCTACAATAAGGTATTTCTGTATTAAAATTAATAGTTAATTAATTTTGTAATAATAGTAGACAAAAATACTGTAACTTTTTTGATAGATAAGGAAGTCAGAGAGAGCACACATTTACATTTTAAAGTTCTTTTTTCTAGATTTAAGTCTGGCAAAGTTTTTGAGTACATCATCAAAGTTAATTTTGCGCAACAAGTCTGCCTCAATCATCAGCAAAGATAAGGAATCAAGCCTTTCTTGTTTCATTGTCGATCTACTTGGATTTTTTGTACGTTTCAACTGAGAAAAAGAGCGCTCAGTTGAACAGTTCGTAACCATTAATGTTAAAAATATGCGCAAGGCGATTTCTACATTTGGAAAAGCACACTCGATGTTGTCTCTAACTATTACTTTGTAGAGTTCTGCCTGACTGAACGTGTTGTTGTCAGATTTTGATGCACGAAACTTGTGGCGAATATATGAGTGGAACTGTTGTAGTTCAGTATATAAATTATTGTTCAGATCTTCAGGATAAGCATTTATTAGTCCTTCACAACACTGAGATGTTTGTGGTACATCGACCAAACAAGAAAATCGAACTGCTAGATCATTATATACCTGTCCTCGTCTACTCATCTCTGTCTCAAGTTTGTCAACAATGGTGTAGAAAGCAGATATACGAAATTTGTCTCTGGCATTCTGAGATACCTCAGGGGCATCACCATCAATGACCACTGTCTTTCGTTTACGATTACGGGTCAAAGTTGACTTATAACAAACATATCCCAGAAAAGTCAAAAATAGCACAAAAAATCCTTGAAGAAAAATAACAAAAAATAGAAAGAAAAAAACTGGGTGGGGGGTATTTTACCTCCGGGTTGTGGGACCAAGGTTAAATAATGTGCGATTCAATATTACATTTGGGATTTGCTTATGCCATGCAATTACGCTACCGGGACAATATACACATTTTTCTTGATGACTTGTGGTGCCCCCCAAATGCTTGGTGCCCTAGGCACGTGCCTTGTTTGCCTAATGGTTAATCCATCTCTGCTAACAACCTAGCAAGCAAGCAACCAACCGATCGATCAACCAACCAGGCAACCAACCAACCGATCGTTCAACCAACCAGGCAACCAACCATGCAACCAACCAACCAACCAGGCAACCAACCAACCAACCAACAAACCGATCAACCAACCAACCGTTCAACCAACCAACCAACCATTCATCCATCTAAACAACCATTCATCCATCAAACCAACCAGGCATGACGATCTAGGCAAATAACCGACAATACCAACCAACCAACTAACCAACCAATCAACCAACCACCCAAACAGCCAACCAACCAACCAGAGATCAACCAAGCAACCGCCCTACCAACCAAACAGCCAACCAGCCACTCAACCTAACAACCAACCAACCAACTAAATAACGAACCGACCAACGGAGCAACAATTCAACCACCAACCAACCAACCAACTAACCAATCAACCAACCAACCAACCAAACTACCAACCTAGCAATCAGCCAACCAGTCAAACAATCAACAAGTGAATCAACCAGCTGGATATCACCCAACCAACAAACTAACCAACCCACCAACCATTAGCCAAACAACCTCTTAACCGACGAACCAACCTATCAACCCTCAGCCAAATAAGCAATCTACCAATCAACCAAACAATGGAACAAACAACTAACATGCCAATCAACTTAACAATCAGCCAACAAATCAATCAGTCAAGCAGCCAACAAACTAATCCATTAGCCTACCATCGTAGCAGTCAATAAGCGAACCAGTCAACTAACGAACCAACCCACCGACCACTGGACCTACATACCAACCAACCAACCAACCAACTAACCAGCCAATCAACCAATCAACCTTACCAACCAACCAACCAACCAACTAACCAGCCAATCAACCAATCAACCTTACCAACCAACCAACCAATAAACCTTGCCAACCAACCAACTAATCAATCTTACCAACCAGCCAACCAACCAAAAATCCACCTACCCATACTACTATTATTATTTGCTACTGCTATGAAGTTCACTGGGCTTATCTGTGCGTGTAGATTAGCTTTCCTTATTACCAGTGTCCCTCGCCATCAGGCGAACCCACTCCGACTTCTGACATACTTGTAACTTACATCGCCAATTCAAGGACGAGAAGACACCGTTCAAGTCCAAATGTCCGGTGTGTGGCTTGAATCCACTAACCTTCAACCAGCGAGCGGGAAGTGTAAGCACGAGAACTTCAATCCTTTCGGCCACGGCGACTCCCTGCTGTGATTAAAAACCAGTCAAACCAGGATAGCGTAGTTATTTTATTTTCTTTACAGAAGTTCAGTATTGCCGAATAAGCAATTCCAAGTTACGGGTTGACAATCTTCACCCAGAGAAACTGAACAGACGGTACACAGACTTGGTTCTGTGTCTATAGAGCCTTGTCTATCCCGGGGAATCATTAATCAAATCAAACAAAAGAAGGCTAGAAAATCTGGCACAGGCGTACCGCTGTGTCAATAGACCAAGTTTACCTAGGTTACAACGCCTGCGACCAGTGGGTGCAGATTGTGTGTTGAGTCTTGTTGGGAATAGGAAACCCATTGTAGACAACTTGGCAACAAGAGATAATTTGATAATTTGGGTGAGTTGGATAATTCGCTCCGAATCCCTTTCCTCAAAATAGAATGGTGAGCCGTGTGTATCAGAATTCTTCTCGTAACGAGTAGTATGTTGGCGATTTGAAGATTAAACGGAATGAAATGGATGTTTTAAAACCATTAATAAACTAAAGTACTAAATAGTAACAGAACAACTTTCTCTGCAGGAGAGTTCAACATATGAAGAGCAGTGTTTTTAGTCTGACACCATTTTTAGTTTGAGACAAAAGTTTAATCTGAGATAAAATTTTTAGTAAGAGACAGCATTTTAGTCCGAGATAGCATATATAGTCGGCCAAGGTTAAGCACAGGATTAATACTCTGTTACAACTAATCATCATCATCATCATCATCATCATCATCATCATCATCATCATCATCATCATCATCATCATCATCATGTGCCATACCGGTAAGCGTGAGCGGTCAGTTAGTCGACATATTACACCATCTCACTGGATCACCAGAGTAGTGGGTCAGCTCAGTTTTCTTTATCAACCACACCACGTTGCCAAGCCATCCTTGTATTTGCTTCTCTGCCTGTTCTCTTCCTCTAGAGTTTTCCAGTTGTCACTAAGTTCTCCAATTTATTTCTTCTCATAACGTGACCAAAAAAGTTTGACTGTCTAAATCTAATTTCTCTAATGATGTTAAAGATTTTAATTTGTTTCTTGTAGAATTTGGTAATTGGTGTTTCTGTCTGTCCATAATATTCCTTGCATATGTCTCAGAAACCACACTTACACAGCCATCAGATGTTTTTCAGCTTGTCTGCTCATTGTCTACGCTTCATATCCATACAAAAATACAGGTTCTATGTAGAACCTCAACACTATTTTTCTCGTTGCAAATAACAACTTTTTATTGGTCAGTATGTTTTCCATCTTGCAAAAGGCTACATTCTCCATGGCGATTCTTATTCTAATCTCTTAAAGGCATCTCCCATCAGATGTATGAATGTCCCGAGATTATTGTACTGATTCACTTGTTGAAGAATATCCCCATTTACTTGTATATTACATTGTGGTATTTCCTTCTTCCTAGTGATGACCATGGTCTGTGTCTTTTTACAATTTAATTCTAACCCCAGTTGTTCACTGTGTGCAACATCCGCATCTATTAAATGTTACAGATCCTGCCAATTTTCTGCAGTCAATACTGTGTCATCCGCATATATAATGTTATTGATGTTACGGTCCCCAATGATGATTCATTTAATATCTTCTACATTTCTGAAAATATTTTCACTGTACAGTGAAAAAAGATCTGGAGACATTACACATCCCTGTCTCACACCTCTCTTTAATAGGCTGATATTGACCTACTTCATTATCAATCCTTATGGCTGCTTGTTGTTTCCAAATATATGTTGTTTACAATTCTGAGGTCTTTCCCATCAATTTGTAGATCTTCAAGCATCTTTATCATATTGACATGTCTTACTTTATCGAAAGCCTTTGTGTAGTCAATAAATCAAAGATACAGGTCTTTGTTTACTTCTATAGATCGTGCAATTAATGTTCGCAGCATATAAGCAGCATTTATTGTACCCTTGCCTTCTACAAACTCACATTGTTCTTCCCCTATATCGGGTTGCATTTTCTTCCTAACTCTTTGCATGATAATTCTCAGCAAAATCTTCGCGATGCTGCTAATTATGCTAATTGTTCGATGTTTTTCACGTTCCAAGGCTCCTGATGTCTTTGGTATTACGTTAAGATTAATAAATACAGTAAATGAAATGATACAGAGGATTGAGGAGTTATGATAGTCTAGTCTATGATAGTTAGATATAGAATAACAACAATATCGAACAGGCTGCATCTTTCTGTAAATATATTCATATTGACACGTGTTTGCGGAAGAGGAAGAAGAAGGAGAAGAAGAAGAATAACAACAACAACAAGAACAACAATAACAACAATAACAGTAATAATAATAGTACTAATAATAATAAGATCGCAAGAACAAAATAGTAACAATTGTATGTACATATATGTGTGATGTGTGAAAACCTGGTAATTAGATAACAAATTTAGAACTTAAAAAAATTATCACGAACTATTAATGTGCAGTTTTATTTAACTGCACAAAAATGTCCAAATATATGAATACCTGTAGTTCCATTGGCCAGTCGGTTACGCATACCACTATTCCGTCCTCTACCACGTTCCGTCCTGCTAGTGTAGACTGATCCCACCTATCCTAGCCCCATGTTATCATCAGTTTGTGATTCCACGTACAACTGGCGATCGTTTATACATAGCATGTGTCTACGATACCCCAACCTCGGTGTTCACCTTGAAAAGCAGCCAATAGGAATGTTCATTGTCAAGCATATTGGCACTCTTGGGTGGTACTGCTACATTACTTGGTTAGTTGGTTGATTGATTGGATGTTGGTCGTGTGATTGGTTAGTTGCTTGGTTATTTTGTTGGTTGTTGTGAGGGTTGAGTCTGTGGATTGTTGATTGGATAGGTGACTGGTTATGCGTATTTTTTTTTTGACTGGGTGGGTGGTTTATTGACTGGTTGGTTGTTAGTTGATTGTGTGTTTGGTTAGTTGCTTGGATATTTTGTTGTCACTTTTGTTGGTTTGGTGGATTATTGATTGGTTAGTTGCTTGGTTGGGTGGATATTTGACTGGGTGGGCGGATTTGTGAATGGTTGGTTGGGTGGTTGGTTGGGTGGTTGGTTGAGTGGTTGGTTGGGTGGCTGGGTGGTTGGTTGGTTGAGTGGCCGGGTGGTTGGTTGGGTAGTTGGTTTGTTGGGTGGTTGCGAGCGAACGAAGAAAAAGACCAGATATTCCTTTACTAAATACACTTAATCTATGGTTTATGATGAAGAATGATAGCTTATTAATAGCTATCTTTGTATACGTTATGTTTGTCGTTGTGTCTGTGTTTACATGCCCATAATCTAGTGTTTATTCTGGTGTCTGCCTGAGATACTGACTTCTGCGTCACAGGGGTGGTCGACGAATACAATTCGAAAGTGAAAGGAGAAAAAAAAGTTAAGAAGAAGAAGCACCAATGATTAGTACCATACTTTATTTACCGATAATGTCAGGTCTTAGTCAGGTATGACTGAGCTACCGTATGACAGTAGACGGTACTACCTGCTTTCTGTCAGCGCCGAATGTTGGGCGGCGCTTACCAAACCCGACACCCCACATTGTGCCAACGGCTTCGGGCGGAAGAGCGCAATTGGGAGGGTACAAGCCTTATCCTGGTGCGAGGAAATGCAACCCAAAGACAAAATGTCATGGCAGGGCAGACCAGGCCCTAAGCCTTGGTTGGCAGCTGGTCTAGGATCGAAGCTCCGACAGGCGGACAGTTAGAGCATTGCTTTGCTGATCCGGCAGCTTCTGCAGCTTGTCTTGTTCCAGATGTATAGGTGTCAACTTTCCTCTGGAGTGAACTAGGCAGGCCGAGAGAGGGATCATGCTGCATGGGCAACACAAGGTTTCTTTATTTTAGCCCAGGCTTTGTGCTATGGAGAGGCAATAACTCCATCCCTGGTCTTAACCGGTCTCGGAATCAAAGCGAGAGGCAACTGTTACGGGTTATAAGTCCTTGTCAGTTGGCGTAGACATGGGGCGCCACGCGTTGCCTCTGACGGTGGGAGACACCTACAGGTGTCACTGATCAGCTACCGCCCGCCTCAAGCTGGGCAGCCCCCGGCCAATTGGGTGCTGATCCGCCACAGCCTGCCTGCTTCAATGGGTGCTTGGGGCTAGGACAAAATCTGAATCGCAGGCTGTAAAACAAATGCACCAGGTACTAATAAAAATAATAATAGAAACCTCAAGCTACGGCTTGCAACCTGGAACGTAAGAACCATGTGTCCAGGATCTTCCACTGACTTGACAAATATTGACGATGAGAGAAAAACGGCTGTGATTGATGCTGAACCCAATCGTCTTAACATTGATATTGCTGGCCTGCAGGAGACTCGCCTCGCTGAGGAAGGGTCACTCAGGGAAAACAATTACACCTTTTTTTGGAAGGGTAGAGGGCAGGCAGAAAAAAGGCAACATGGTGTGGGCTTTGCAGTGAAGAATTCGCTACTGGGAATGATTGATATCCCAGCTGGAGGTAATGAAAGATTATTATCCCTGCGCTTGGCAACCTCTTGTGGATTTGCCACCATTATCACTGCATATGCACCGACACTCGCTTCCTCTGATGATGTGAAGGATACGTTCTATGAGCAGCTAGACTCTGTGATCAAAGCAGTTCCAAAATCCGACTACATTTATATGCTCGGTGATTTCAATGCTCGTGTGGGCAAGGACTCGAGTTCATGGCCAGTGTGCCTTGGAAAATACAACATCGGTCGCATGAATGATAATGGGCAAAGGCTGCTGGAGCATTGCACTAGAAATGACCTATGTATTACAAACTCCTTTTTTAAAACAATAGAGTTGCATAAGGTCACATGGAAACATCCAAGATCCGGCCATTGGCATCAGCTGGACTTCATTATCACAGGGAGACAACATCTGAACCATACATCATTAACTCGAAGTTACCACAGTGCTGATTGTGATACAGATCATTCTTTGGTTGCTGCAAGGGTTAGACTGAGACCAAAGAGAATCTACACAGCTAAACACAAATCTAGCCCCAGGATTAGTATTATCAACACTCACGATCCTGGAAAGTGCTTTGAATTTCAACAGCAACTTGAAGACGCTTTCAGTGGATACATCAGAAAATTGTATAGTAAATGATAAATGGAGTAAACTTAAGGAAACTATTTATAAAACAGCGGTAGGGGTTTACGGCACTGTGGATCATAAGAGGCAGGACTGGTTTGCGGCAAACAGCCTGATACTGCAGCCCTTGATTGATAAAAAGAAGATAGCTCTCTTAAGAAACAAGGAAAGACCAACGCGTAACACTCTGAGTGAGCTGAAGCAAGCTAGGAAGGATGTGAAAAAGGTTGCCAGGCAGTGTGCAAATGACTATTGGATCAAGTTATGTGAGTCCATTCAAATCGCAAGTGATAAGTGAAACATCAGAAGCATGTATGAAGGGATAAAGAAAGCCTGTGGTCCAATGATCAAAAGAAGTGCACCGCTGAAAACCTTGACTGGAGAAATCATCACTGATAAGAAACAGCAGATTGATAGATGGGTCGAGCACTATTTAGAGCTTTACTCAAGTGAGACCAAGCTAGCGGATGATGCCCTCAACGCCATAGAGGTCCTACAAACTCTTGACCACTTGGACACACTTCCCACCATAACAGAAGTTAAGTGTGCTATAAATGAGCTTGTGTCTAGCAAGGCTCCAGGTAAGGATGGGATTCCAATAGAGGTAATCAGGAGTGGGCAAGACACACTCACTCTACAGATCCACCAGCTAATAGAGCTATGCTGGCGAGAAGGACAAGTCCCACAGGATTTCAAAGATTCAAACATCATAACGCTGTACAAGAACAAGGGAGATCGGAGCGACTGTAACAACTATAGGGGTATCTCACTTCTGTGTATTGTTGGGAAAGTATTTGCCAGAATTGTTCTGCGCAGACTTCAAGTCCTGGGAGATCAAGTCTACTCCGAATCACAGTGCGGCTTCCGTCAGAACCGGTCTACCATTGATATGATATTCTCATTGCGACAGATGCAAGAAAAATGCCGGGAACAAAATCAGCCACTGTTTATTGCCTTCATCGACCTCACAAAGGCATTCGATTTGGTCAGTCGTGAGGGTCTGTTCAAAGCACTAAAGAAGATTAGCTGCCCCCCCCCCCCAACTCTTCTGTCCATTGTGGAATCGTTCCACACAGGCATGAAGGGTATAATCAAGTTTGATGGCTCAACTTCAGAAGAGTTTGAAATCAAGAGTGGAGTTAAGCAAGGTGGTGTACTATCCCCCACCCTCTTTGGGATATACTTTTCACTTCTACTGAAATATGCCTTTCGTGATCAGGATGACGGTATATACATTCACTCACGCTCAGATGGTGGCCTCTATAATGCTCAGAGATTGAAGGCCAAGACCAAAATTAGGAGGGTACTAATCAGAGATTTGCTTTTTGCGGATGATGCTGCGATTACGACAGTAGTGTATTCAGTCGTTTACACACACAGTTTGCTCGTCCATCGACGATGAAATGAACGAGTAGGTAATAGGTCTATGAATGTGGGGAGGTTGAAGTGTGAGAAAATCCCTCGTCCAGGACGGGTCTATGAATGTATTTCTTGGCGAGGCTGAAGTGTGAGAAAATCTGGAAGGTAGTAAGTCGGCGAAGTGTGGGAATATTATTTGGTTGTTGTGTGGGATTATCTGGAAGTTATATTTTTTGGTCGGTTGGGGCGGGGTGTGACAGAGCTGGGTGTATGGGGGGGGGGGGGGGGGGTGGAAAAAAGTTGTATTCGTGTGAATGGTCGGTACCTGTCAAATGCGTGAGGGGGATGTGTTTATTGTAATGTTAGACAACTACGAGTGCTGAGGCAGAGATGGGTGTATAGATTAGTGAAAATGTGATGTATAAACTTCCAAGGGCGGGGTGTGACAGAACGGGGTGTATTCGTGTGAATGGTCGGTACCTGTCAACTGTTTTAAATGTTCATAAATGTGTGATGATAAGAGCGAGTGTGGGGCGATAGTAGTGGCTTAGTGAAATTAAAGGGTGGTATGTTCATAGTAGGTTATTCACTACCATCATTACAAATGAAATCTTATAAAGTAGTTGTAATGGATAGGGTGTCATTTGGTGGTAAGGTGTGGGTACCAGGTATTAGTGGTCAACAGATGGTCAAGGGGTCGATGGCGATATAGGGGTGGTCATAAACGTAATGGGTATTGATAAGAGGTGGGGTGTTATGTAGATGGTCGCAGTTACACACTGGTCAACCAGTGGTCAAGCAGTGGTCAAGTAGTCAAGTGAGGAAATTTTAGGGAAAAGTGGTTGTAATGATATGGTGATGATTAAAGGGTGATAAATTAGTGGTCAAGCAGTGGTCAAGCAGTGGTCAAGTGAGGAAATTTTAGGGAAAAGTAGTTGTAATGATATGGTGATGCTTAAAGGATGGTAAATTAGTGGTCAAGCAGCGGTCAAGTGGTCAACATAGGAAATTTTAGCGGAAAGTAGTTGTAGCGACATGGTGATGTTTAAAGGGTGGTAAATTAGTGGTCAAGCAGTGATCAAGAGGTCGAGTGACCACTTAAAGTGTAGGGGAAAATACGTATAGTGCAATGGTGGTGGGTAAAGTGAGGAGGAATCAGTAGTAGTGATAATAGTACTACCAATTATAGTTGTAGCGACAACAATATTAGCTGGTGCGTTGTTAGAGATACAAGTCTCTTTTTTGGCGGTGTGTAAAAATCATACAAAGAGGATCACACAACCACAAATACAGACAAGTACACACCCACACACAACCACAAAGACAGACAAGTATAAGTACAGACAAGTATACAAGTACACACACACACGTACACACATACAGACACACTTACCCATACACAAGTACACACACAGACAAACACAAAGACAACCATTCACACCCATGTCCTACCATTACTACTATCAACATCAGCTATACACAAGTACAGACACACTCACCCATAAACAAACACACAAAGAGGGTCACACATACAAACACACACAGACACACACACACACAAACACAAAGACAACCATACACAGACAACCCATACCATTACTACTGTCACATCAACAGCTATACCCATGTGCAGAGACTTAACAAATACAGACACAGTCGTACCATTACTACTGTCATCACAACTATACACAACCACGTACAGACACAATTACACGTACATACAGACATCAACTACACAAATACACACCCAAAGATAGACACACATCCATAAATAACCACACACGTACAAACACAAAACACAAGTACACACAGACATCAACTACACCCATACACACTTGATACACTTGTACATACAGACCTACAAGCGTACAGACACAAAGACAACAATACACACCCATCTCCTACCATTACCACTGTCAACATCAGCTATACACAAGTACAGACACTCACCATCGCAAATACACAAGTATAGCCTCTTCCTGGCCCCAGAAGAATATTAGAAACTACACAAACCACATACCCTTTTTGATCACGAACGCGGATGTCCGAGACAACCCCTACGTCATCAGCGCCATATGCAAACGTCATTAAGTGGTAGCGTGAGTCATCGGTCACGTGAAGGCGGGCGGGTGGCGTGAGAAAATCCTGTCTACAAAACTGCCACGTCAGCTATATAGTTTCGTGTACAGAACCAGTGTATAAAATAGACGGCGTCTCCTCACTCGCTCTACACCAGTTCACATGCTGACTTGGTTAGCTACAGAGTTATTTGTGATTCAGGCTGGTGTAAGCATTGTTCGTGTAGTTAGCAGATATTGCTCACGTGCTGACTTGGCTAGCTACAGAGGTATTTGTGAAACAGGTTGGTGTGAGCCTTATTCGTGTCGTCGGCATCTGCTAAAACAGTGAAACATATATTGTATACACCAGAACTTTTTTGCGGCTGTAAAAAAGCGAAAGTGTGGAACACAACTGTGTGACTTATTCATCTACCACCAAGTTTATCAATGTGACCACCAAACCGTCTTTCATGTGTTTAGTATGCGACAAAGCCTATTGTTATAAGTATAACCTTAATCGCCACATTCGGATCATCCACACCCATGAGGATCAACCACACTTATGTCATATCTGTGGACAACTTTTCAACAGAAAAGGCAATCTACAAAGACACATACGAACACAGCATCAACCACGTATGAATACATCAGAACCAAACACTACCTCTTCAACACCAAAGACGACAACACCACATGTATATTTAAGGCATCCTCGTACTCTAACGCAAGTACCAGACTGCCACCACTGTGCCTTCAATGATAACCTTACCCGCCACAATGGGAACATTCACAATGATTATCCCTGTCAGTTACGTGACAATCTATACAATTCGAACCTACAACGTTACTCACGAACACATCACCAGACATCACGAAAAAGGACGACACCCTTAGACACCCCGTACCTGACAACATATCCACTAATAGTAGCAGACGATATCCAACCAAATGATAGGGACAGCTTGGCAGTCCTTAAGGCGTACTGCAAGGACCTGTCGCTTATGCTACCCAATCAAGTGGTAGTGTTAGATAAAAGTGTCGACCACCGCTACTGGGTGGTTTTGGTATGAGACCTTCATAAAAAAGAAGTATTCAGATATCTTGTATGATATCTCATGTGTGATGACTTCGACAATAACAACAGTGTTGTTTGAGTCAACCAAGCTATATCAGAGCCCGGAAGAACGACGATCACTAAACCATAAGAAAATTGTGTTGAATAAAAAAGGTCACTAACCATGTATGTCATTGATTTTTTCTTACATCACTAATCTGTTTTGATGAATATGTTGTGAACACACATATTTTGGTGATAGAAATATTGAAACCAAGTTTTTTTGTTTGTTGATTTTTTTAGTGGTTTGTTTTCATGACGTTGTCCTCCTCTTGTCGGAGAGGGGATGAACAGAGACACATACAGACATGTACAGAGACATTTGATACAGACATGAACAAAGTCGGGGGAAAAGTTATGGCAAATACAGAAATATTTCAGTCAAATGTATGAAAAGTAGGAAACTTTGCTAACCAAATACGGAAGATACTGACCAAAATACGAAATGTCTCGGCCAAAGTTATGAAAAGTATGAAAATCTGATTGTCAAATGGGAAGAAACTTTCAATAAAATTTATAAATATTTCAACTAAACTTATAAAAAGTAGGAAAATTTGTCAACCAAAAGGGAAACGGTCGGCCAAATACTGAAATATCTCACCAAACTTATAAATATATCATCAATTCTTATAAAAAAATAGAAAAATGCGTCAAACAAATCAGAGAAATGTTGGCCAAATACAGAAATAACTCGAACAAACTTATAAAAAGATAGGAAAGAATATTACAGAACACAACTAAAATATTGACCAAAGTTATAAATATCACATCCAAACTTATGAACAGTAGGAAACTTTGTTAACCTTATAAAAAGTAGGAATATTTGTCAACCAAAGCGAATCAAGTAAAGACATATTTCAATCAAACTTATAAACTTGTCATCCAAAGTGATAAAAAATAGGAAAATCTGTCAGCCAGTCTAAGAAATAGCTAAAGAAAAGTAAGAACGATGTCGACCAAACTAAGGCAAACGTGTTACCAAAATTAGGAAAAAAAATGTAACTTCTGTAGTTATCTCATACGTGTCTTGACCTTTTATCTGAAAACCCGTTATCAATGTCACCACTTTCCCGATTTTACATTACCGAAACCTCCAACTTCACCATATCTGCTAGAGAAACCCTTATACAGACTAATCACTCATCTCTTCACACTCTTGGTTTCTTTCTAACACAAAGTGGTCACATCACCAAGAACTCCAAACCTTCCTTGTACACGTGCTCCATTGAAACAAACATAACAACATTTATGGTAAGGTCGTCTATGGTTCCACCTGGTATAGTTTCTGTATCATCTAAGTATTAGTCAGCAAAGATCCATTTTCCATGACTGCCATCTTCAACTTTCCATACCACAATGTCTGCTACACTATCCTTTCATTGTTCCAGCTTTCAACAATACAACGGTTTTTCTAGAAGTCTGCCTAAAATAACATTTCTTAGGGTGTCCACTCCTAGCTCACTTTACCATTTCACATCTGCAATATCGACAAGTCTGCAACCAACCACCACTGTCTGTTATAAATTCGGCCTTTCTTAAAAACACGCCTACCTTAATGAACTCATGAATACCAGCTACCACATCTTTTAACCGTCTTTCAATGTTTCATAACAAATAACACTAACATTCTTTTTGATTACTGAACAACATAATTTCTGCTGACTAGGCAGGTTTTCCATCCTAATAGAAGTAAAGCATCTGTCCCCTTAACCTACTAGGTGGTACTCTAGACAACGAATAGGGTCATCAACCATCACCCCTACGAAGAACTTGAAAAAAAAAAAAAAAAAACAATAGAGAGAGGGGTTCCTGGGACGAATTATTTGAATTCTTTGGACTACCACAGTAACTAAAGATGATCGCCTAAGGAAAATAGGGCATTATATACACCAAACACAACAAACTCTTTCTTACTAACCCTAACCCTAATTATACATCAAACACAACAAACTCTTTCTTACTAACCTAACCCTAACTATACACCAAACACAACAAACTCTTTCTGTAAGAGACATAGACACAAACCACTGTTAGAAAGGGAAAAAGTTAAATTTTAATTAAAAATAATAAATCACAATTTTATTGCGCAAAATGTAAGCTCGATATAGTCCTATAACTAACATATACCTATACCTATACTTAGTCTATATCTTATATTAAGTGAAGCGAAATAAAAGTCGGTTAAAAGATGTGGTATCTGGTATTCATGAGTTCATTAAGGTAGGCGTGTTTTTTAAGAAAGGCCGAATTTATAACAGACAGTGGTGGTTGGTTGCAGACTTGTCGATATTGCGGATGTGAAATGGTAAAGTGAGCTAGGAGTGGACACCCTAAGAAATGTTATTTTAGGCAGACTTCTAGAAAAACCGTTGTATTGTTGAAAGCTGGAACAATGAAAGGATAGTGTAGCAGACATTGTGGTATGGAAAGTTGAAAATGGCAGTCATGGAAAATGGATCTTTGCTGACGAATACTTAGATGATACAGAAACTATACCAGGTGGAACCATAGACGCCCTTACCATAAATGTTGTTATGTTTGTTTCAATAGAGCACGTGTACAAGGGAGGTTTGGAGTTCTTGGTGATGTGGCCACTTTGTGTTAGAAAGAAACCAAGAGTGTGAAGAGATGAGTGATTAGTCTGTATAAGGGTTTCTGTAGCAGATATGGTGAAGTTGGAGGTTTCGGTAATGTAAAAACGGGAAAGTGGTGACATTGATAACGGGTTTTCAGATAAAAGGTCAAGACACGTATGAGATAACTACAGAAGTTACATTTTTTCCTAATTTAGGTAACACGTTTGCCTTAGTTTGGTCGACATCGTTCTTACTTTTCCAAAGCTATTTCTTAGACTGGCTGACAGATTTTCCTATTTTTTATCACTTTGGATGACAAGTTTATAAGTTTGATTGAAATATGTCTTTACTTGATTCGCTTTGGTTGACAAATATTCCTATTTTTTTTATAAGGTTAACAAAGTTTCCTACTGTTCATAAGTTTGGATGTGATATTTATAACTTTGGTCAACATTTTAGTTGTGTTGGGTAATATTTTTTCCTATCCTTTTATAAGTTTGTTCGAGTTATTTCTGTATTTGGCCAACATTTTTCCGATTTGTCTGACGCATTTTTCTATTTAAAAAAAATAAATAAGAATTGATGATATATTTATAAGTTTGGTTGAGATATTTCAGTATTTGGCCGACCTTTTCCCTTTTGGTTGACAAAGTTTCCTACTTTTTATAAGTTTAGTTGAAATATTTATAAGTTTGATTGAAATATGTCTTTACTTGATTCGCTTTGGTTGACAAATATTCCTACTTTTTATAAGGTTAACAAAGTTTCCTACTGTTCATAAGTTTGGATGTGATATTTATAACTTTGGTCAATATTTTAGTTGTGTTGGGTAATATTTTTTTCCCTATCCTTTTATAAGTTTGTTCGAACTATTTCTGTATTTGGCCAACATTTTTCCGATTTGTCTGACGCATTTTTCTACCTTTTTTAACATAAGAATTGATGATATATTTATAAGTTTGGTTGAGATATTTCAGTATTTGGCCGACCTTTTCCCTTTTGGTTGACAAAGTTTCCTACTTTTTATAAGTTTAGTTGAAATATTTATAAATTTAATTGAAAGTTTCTTCCCATTTGACAATCAGATTTTCATACTTTTCATAAATTTGGCCGAGATATTTCCTATTTTGGTCAGTATCTTCCGTATTTGGTTAGCAAAGTTTCCTACTTTTCATACATTTGACTGAAATATTTCTGTATGTGCCATAACTTTTCCCACGACTTTGTTCATGTCTGTATCAAATGTCTCTGTACATGTCTGTATGTGTCTCTGTTCATCCCCTCTCCGACAAGAAGAGGACAACGTCATGAAAACAAACCACTAAAGAAAATCAACAAACAAAAAATCTTGGTTTCAATATTGTTATCACCAAAATATGTGTGTTCACAACATATTCATCAAAACAGATTAGTGATATAAGAAAAAATCAATGACATACATGGTTAGTGACATTTTTTATTCAACACAATTGGCTTCTGGTTTAGTGATCGTCGTTCTTCCGGGTTCTGATATAGCTTGGTTGACTAAAACAACACTGTTGTTATTGTCGAAGTCATCACACATGAGATATCATAAAGATATCTGAATACTTCTTTTTTATGAAGGTCTCATACCAAAACCACCCGGTAGCGGTAGTCGACACTTTTTTCTAATACTACCACTTGATTGGGTAGCATAAGCGACAGGTCCTTGCAGTACGCTTTAAGGACTGCCAAGCTGTCCCAATCATTTGGTTCGATATCGTCTGCTACTATGAGTGGATGTGTTGTCAGGTACGGGGTGTCTAAGGGTGTCGTCCTTTCTCGTGATGAAGGTGATGTGTTCGTGAGTAACGTTGTAGGTTCGAATTGTATAGATTGTCACGTAGCTGACAGGGATAATCATTGTGAATATTCCCATTTTGACGGGTAAGGTTATCATTGAAGGCACAGTGGTGGCAGTCTGGTACTTGCGTTAGAGAACGAGGATGCCTTAAATATACATGTGGTGTTGTCGTCTCTGATGTTGAAAAGGTAGTATTTGATTCTGATGTATTCATACGTGGTTGATGCTGTGTTCGTATGTGTCTTTGTAGATTGCCTTTTCTGTTGAAAGGTTGTCCACAGATATGACATAAGTGTGGTTGATCCGAATGTGGCGATTAAGGTTATACTTATAACAATAGGCTTTGTCGCATACTGAACACACGAAAGACGGTTTGGTGGTCATATTGATAAACTTGGTGGTAGATGAATAAGTCACACAGTTGTGTTCCACACTTTCGCTTTTTTACAACCGCGAAAAAGTTCTTTTGTATACAATATATGTTTCACTGTTTTAGCAGATGCCGACGACACGAATAAGGCTCACACCAACCTGTTTCACAAATACCTCTGTAGTTAGCCAAGTCAGCACATGAACAATATCTGCTCACTACACGAACAATGCTCACACCAGCCTGAATCACAAATAACTCTGTAGCTAACCAAGTCAGCATGTGAACTGGTGTAGAGCAAGTGAGGAGACGCCGTCTATTTTAAACACTGGTTCTGCACACGAATCTATATAGCTGACGTGGCAGTTTTGTATACAGGATTTTCTCACGCCACCCGCCCGCCTTCACGTGACCGATGACTCACGCTACCACTTAATGACGTTTGCATATGGCTCTGATGACGTAGGGTTGTCTCGGACATCCGCGTTCGTGATCAAAAAGGGTATGTGGTTTGTGTAGTTTCTAATATTCTTCTGGGGCCAGGAAGAGGCTATACTTGTGTATTTGCGATGGGTGAGTGTCTGTACTTGTGTATAGCTGATGTTGACAGTAGTAATGGTAGGAGATGGGTGTGTATGGTTGTCTTTGTGTCTGTACGCTTGTAGGTCTGTATGTACAAGTGTATCAAGTGTGTATGGGTGTAGTTGATGTCTGTGTGTACTTGTGTTTTGTGTTTGTACGTGTGTGGTTATTTATGGATGTGTCTATCTTTGGGTGTGTATTTGTGTAGTTGATGTCTGTGTGTACGTGTAGTTGTGTCTGTACGTGGTTGTGTATAGTTGTGATGACAGTAGTAATGGTACAACTGTGTCTGTATTTGTGATGTCTCTGCACATGTGTATAGCTGTTGATGTGGCAGTAGTAATGGTATGGGTTGTCTGTGTATGGTTGTCTTTGTGTTTGTATGTGTGTGTGTGAGCCTCTTTGTGTGCTTGTTTATGTGTGAGTGTGTCTGTACTTGTGTATAGCTGATGTTGACAGTAGTAATGGTAGGAGATGGGTGTGCATGGTTGTCTTTGTGTTTGTCTATGTGTGTACTTGTGTATGGGTAAGTGTGTCTGTATGTGTGTACGTGTGTGTGTGTCTGTGTGTACTTGTATACTTGTGTGTACTTGTACTTGTCTGTCTTTGTGGTTGTGTGTGCGTGTGTACTTGTCTGTATTTGTGGTTGTGTGACCCTCTTTGTATGATTTTTACACACCCCCCCCCCCCCAAAAAAAAAGAGACTTGTATCTCTAACAACGCACCAGCTAATATTGTTGTCGCTACAACTAATATTGGTAGTACTATTATCACTACTACTGATTCCTCCTCAATTTACCCACCACCATTGCACCATACGTACTTTCCTCTACAATTTAAGAGGTCACTCGACCACTTGACCACTGCTTGACCACGTCATCGATCACTTTAACCACTACCATAATCTTAGGCACACCGTCCTCTACAATTTAAGTGGTCACTCGACCACTTGACCACTACTTGACCACTACTTGACCACTAATTTACCACCCATTAATCATCACCATGTCGCTACAACTACTTTCCGCTAAAATTTCCTCAGTTGACCACTTGACCACTGCTTGACCACTAATTTACCATCCTTTAAGCATCATCATATCGTTACAACTACTTTTCCCTAAAATGTCCTCACTTGACCACCACTTGACCACTGCTTGACCACTAATTTACCACCCTTTAATCATCACCGTAACATTACAACTACTTTTTCTAAAATTTCCTCACTTGACCACTTGACCACTGCTTGAACACTAATTTATCACCCTTTAATCATCACCTTATCATTACAACCACCTTTCCCTAAAATGTCCTCACTTGACTACTTGACCACTACTTGACCACTGCTTGACCAGTGTGTAACTGCGACCCTCTACATAACACCCCACCTCTTATCAATACCCATTACGTTTATGACCACCCCTATATCGCCATCGACTCCTTGACCATCTGTTGACCACTAATACCTGGTACTCACCCCTTACCACCAAATGACACCCTATCCATTACAACTACTTTATAAGATTTCATTTGTAATGATGGTAGTGAATAACCTACTATGAACATACCACCCTTTAATTTCACTAACCCACTACTATCGCCCCACACTCGCTCTTATCATCACACATTTATGAACATTTAAAACAGTTGACAGGTACCGACCATTCACACGAATACACCCCGTTCTGTCACACCCCGCCCTTGGAAGTTTATACATCACGTTTTCACTAATCTATACACCCACCTCTGCCTCAGCACTCGTAGTTGTCTAACATTACAATAAACACATCCCCCCTCACACATTTGACAGGTACCGACCATTCACACGAATACAACTTTTTTTCCACCCCTCATACACCCCGCTCCGTCACACCCCGCCCCAACCGACCAAAAAATATAACTTCCAGATATTCCCACACTTCAACAACCAAATAATATTCCCACACTTCACCGACTTACTACCTTCCAGATTTTCTCACACTTCAGCCTCGCCAAGAAATACATTCATAGACCCGTCCTGGACGAGGGATTTTCTCACACTTCAACCTCCCCACATTCATAGACCTATTACCTACTCGTTCATTTCAGCGTCGATGGACGAGCAAAATGTGTTTGTAAACGACTTTATACACTACTTACGACCCACTCTGAGGAAGAATTACAACATCTACTATCTGCATTCTCCAATGCTTGTTCTGAATTTGGTTTAACAATTAACAAAAAGAAGACACAGATTATGTCACAAGGTGCACATGGTGTACCATCAATCTTTATTGACGACGCCGAACTGGAGATAGTAGACCATTTTACATATCTAGAAACAGAGGTAAATAGCAAATTATCCCTCGATTAGGAAATCAACATCAGGATCGGCAAGGCAGCAACAACAATGAACATGTTAGCAAAAAGAGTATGGAAGAACAGGAAGCTTACTGCCAAAACAAAAGTTCTCGTCTACCAAGCCTGTGTCCTTAGTACTCTTCTTTATGGCAGTGAAACCTGGACAACTTACTCACGCCAAGAGAAACGTTTAAACAGCTTTCATATGCGGTGTCTGCGAAGAATACTTCTTATTAAGTGGCAAGACAAAATCACAAATACTGAAGTATTGGAAAGATCAGGTTGTGTGACGGTGTATTCCATGCTCAGTTTTCGTAGGCTTAGATGGATAGGACATGTTAGGAGGATGGATGATGCTAGAATACCAAAGGACAACTTTTTTGGTGAATTACAGACGGGTAGGAGATCTCAGGGTCGGCGTCTTCTACGATACAAAGATGTATGTAAGCGGGACATGATTGATACAGGCATTGATAATGCACACTGGGAGCAAGTCGCCGCTGAACGTGTTGCATGGAGGGCAACTATCAGAAATGGAATAAAGACAAAGGAGAAAATGATTGCAGATAAAGCACACACAGAGCGCGAGAGACGTAAGATGGTGCAACATGGTGGAAATGACCATGTTTTCACATGCATCTACTGTGGGCAAACATTTGCAGCAAGAATTGGCCTTACCAGCCACACTTGCCACCGCCATGGGTCGTAGTTATTAAGCCTTTTTGAAGCACAATGTACCAAACTATCGTCTGTCAAGACGGAAAGGTGACAATGTAATTATTTACCGAGCAGTGCCAAGGAGCTAAGTTGAGGCATCGTCCTAGGGGTATCAGGTATTAGCACAATTTATCTATCTATACCTTCCAGAGCTCCTTGTCCTTCAAACGGAAACGACAACCAATAAACGGTCACTGTAACAACCTTCACAAGACGATGTGGTTTTTCCATACTCCACTTTAATCTGCCGACTCCTGTCACATGTCGAAATCAAACTCAATCGCTCCAAAGAAAAACACTTGATAACACACACACTACACTAACAATAAGCGGCATAACATAATATTTTAGCCATGCTGAAAAGACATGCCGCGTCCGAGCTGGACAGCAGCCTAAGCCTAACTGATCTCTCAGTGACGTTTTTCGTGATACCTTCGCTTGCACCAAAACGTCTTGCACATTTTCCCAATCTTCTTTAACTCATGTTGTGCAAATTGTGTCTCTCAATTCATAGCCTGATCTAGGTCTATGGCAAGCAGCCCCAGGGAAAAAAATACGAAAATAGTCGATACTATCAGATGACGATTAAGGCGATGCTAACCCTAACTGCTGATTGATAAAATACTGTTAAATTGACTCTGTACGTAACGATTGCCATGTAAACCAAGATAAACAGCCGCCATAATGGATTTCTTAAACATGAACAACAAAAACCCAGTGATACGCTGGTAAGAGAGGGACTCACGTGACAACAAATCGGAGTCAGGTGTATCGCGCTCCTCCAGAATGGGTGGTTTGATTTCCCAAGGACGTCTTTCATTGGTTATTGACTATTGGGCTAAACGAGTGGCTAAAAATGCCGGGTTCTCATTCGACATGGTTCGAATTCTCGGTAAGGTGTGGATGTTTTTTTTCTGCCGGGGGACAAAGAAAAACCCTAACTGCACAGTTCGTGGCGACTGCACCAGCCTCAGGCTTAAGACCCCACTGCCCTACACCATAAGGTAATATATGCAGTAGATGACAGGTTGTTAGGTGACATCACAGTATGTGGAACATATCTGTAAGCGTTTCAGGTCCCCCAGCAAATATCAAAGTGTGTCCTAACTATTACTATCCGCGTCCTACTCTGAATGAAGACACACAAACACCTACACGCAATCGACATATAACACACGTCCAAGTTTGCATGTTATTTTCCTTCAGTCTGCGCATTTTTATCTCATTACACGCTGTACCATAATACATACTTCTTCTTTCCCCATCTTCGGCCCTAATGAAGATTTATTAATTTGAAAATGTAGAATAACAACAATACCGAACTGGCTGCATCTTTCTGTAAATATATTCATCTTGACACATGTTGGCGGAAGAGGAAGAAGAAGAAGGAGAAGAAGAAGCATAACAACAACAAGAACAACGATAACAACAATAACGAAGTTATCAATAACAGTAATAATAATAGTACTAATAATAATAAGATCACAAGAACAAAATAGTAACAACTGTATGTACTTATGTGTGTGATGTGTGAAAACCTGGTAATTAGAAAACAAATTTAGAACTTAAAAAATATCACGAACTATTAATGTGCGTTTTTATCCTCCAGATACCTCATAGTCTAGAAAGCTACGCGCTCACAGATAGTCACTGACTTACCTTCATTACTGACGAATACTTTCCATTAGTGCCCCAATAGTCGGCGTTATAGCAAATGGGTTACGAACGCAACTCGCAATCCCGCAAATCGCGTTCAAAACACGGCTATAGGCGATGTGGAAGCAGCCGCCTTGCGCTGATTTTAATACAATAGTATGAGAGTCGGTCGTTCAGAAAACAATGGCAAAATAAAGTACGTAAACTTACCTAGAAATCATAAAGAGCCAAAATGCTGGGGTTGACTGCGACGCCATGCAACGGGTATGAACTTTAAAGTGTTTCAATCACCTCTCGGAGATGACAAATGGAGCTGGCCGTTACGTGCACACGGGACCCGCTAGTTTTACAGCCGTATCCTATTAGGATAGGCGTCCATGCACTACCCCGGGACAGAAGAGTCAATAACATCCTATGATTCCGTATGTTGCACAGATCCTTTACCAATCTTCCATCATGAGACCTGGACGTATCTCTGAGCCATTCGGACAACCTAACCCCACCCTCATAGTAAGGTTGTGCTCCAGCAACATTTTATGCTATATGAGAAGAAAGGAAGAATGGGAGTTAGGAGAAGACAGAAAGGAAAGACATAAGCAAGTCAATATTCTAGTTTGCTTCTTTATGGAGGAAGGAAGGAAGGAAGGAAGGAAGGAAGGAAACGAGTTACAAGAAGGAAGGAAAGGAAGACAAGACAAAATTAAGTCAATATTCTAGCTTGCACATTATGGAAGAAGTAAGGAAGAATGGAAGTTAAGAGATGGAAGGAAGGACATATGAAAGGAAGTCAAAATTCTAGTTTTCATCAACATGGAAGAAGGAAGGAAGAAACGAAGTTAAGAGAAGGAAGGAAAAAAGGAAGCTAAGAGAAGGAAAGAAGAAAGGAAGCGTGTGTTCTGGACTGTATTTTTATAAAAGCAGGAAGGAAGAAAGTAAGTTAAGAGAAGGAAGGAAGGAAGAAAGGAAGCTAAGAGAAGGAAAGACAAAAGGAAGCCAGTGTTCTAGTTTGCAATTTTGTAAAAGCAGGTAGGAAGAAAGTTAGTTACGAGAAGGAAGAAAGAAAGCAAATTAAGAGAAGGAAGGAAAGATGAAAAAAGCCATTGTTCTAGCCAGCATCTTGACAAGCTGCATGCTTACAGGTCGTATATTTCTGACTCTACTTTCTCATCCCCACAACTCGAGAACGCCTCGGACAGATATCCCATGATGAGATTTGGGCGGCTGGTAAAATGAATGGGCGGTTTTCGTGAGGTAACTGGCGATATAATGCAACTGATCAAACCCAATCCTCAAACTGGCCATTAGCAGTTATGTCACGTGGTACGACACAATGTTCCCTGAGACACATGCAGGGAACAATACTGGGAACTTTCATTTCTAGATTACAACGTTCTGCCTGTTTCTAATGCTGCGCGACGGTAATGACGGTAAAGTTGTTACTTTGAGGTAGTGTTTCTATAGGTGAATATGAGATTTAAGTCTTTCTATGCCAAGTGATTGTTTCCACGGTCTATTTCTATACCTAGCAGAGTGGCTTAGAGTACAAAGTTTGCTTCTAACACGAGCAGATCTGGTTCAATTCACACTGTCAACGGTATGGAAGTTTACTAAATAACAAAGAACGAAGTTTATACTCAACATTTTAAGAGTTCGGACATGCAAGCCCGTCCATCATTCTGCCTCTCCTTTCACTTATAAATAACTTACTAGGTTAATAACAATAACAATACTTGCAATAACCACCTACTGGATATGTGCAATAACAATTACAATAATAATAATAACATAAGATAAGATTGTTATATTTATCTCAGTGGTAAACAACGACATGTTAGTTTTGTAACAGACTAGCAAAGCATGCAACATATAATAGAAACTGATATGATTTGCGTGGAGCGACCTGTATGGCTCGAAAAGGCGAAGATCCAGAGAAATTCTTGGATTTTCTGCCCAGGACATGCGGGTGTGCCAGGAAATGAAAAGGACGATAGACCCGCTGCTGCGGCTCCTTCAGCCTGTGAGCTAGATTATGATTAGGTTGATGTCAGAGTCTCACATCTGAGGTTGCGACGCGTTGTCTGTGCCAACGCCAGGCAACATAACAACACGCAACCCTGAGTGATGTTAAACACTGCAGAGGGAATGCGGCGTCTTCGACGACGCCCGTATAAGCAGCCAAGCACAGCAACTGAGCGACGCTTAAACGACCGCTGGTCAGCGGTACACCCCGTGAACCTTGCAGGGGTCACACCAGCTGACTTGAGTGCCGAGTAGCGTGTAGAACGAAAGGCCAGTCAGACCGGGTTAGGTGTTTGTATGAACAGGTCGCATGAGTCTGCGAGTGGTTTTGAATCTGCATTGAGAGCTAGCCTGTGCGACAGTGGGAGACTGGTTCGAACGCTTGAGTATTTTGGCTTGTAAGTGATATGTATATTGATTGCATGTATCCGTATGTATTGTATTGATATTGTTCATGCCGTAATGATTGCTATGGATTGTCATTGCGCGATGTCTGTGCGATAATGAATGCAGCGCGTAAATAAAGCTTGTAAATAACAGTTTCGGGTATTCACTTCGTGTGATTTGATAGTTTGATACTGCTTCACATTTGCCAGTAAACGAGCTACTTATCTTGCTCTACGCAAGACTCTGACAAGTGCGAACGTGGTGGCTTCTCTTCCGGGTTTTGAACTGAATGCGAACTTGTAGATTTTTTTTGTCCGAGTTTGAATCGAATGTGAAGATGTCGATAGAAGTTGCACAAGTCATAGATTAGGGTAAAGCAACGGTTAAATAGTGTTGATTTCATTAAATTATAAGTGTGAAGACATTATTTGAAGCCAACCGAGGCGTCTTCAGACTTATCGCCAAATTCAAACAATTTAAGAACTAAAATCCAAAATGGCGGCCGTGCCCTTGAATGACATTGAGTAGGGTTAGTGTGAGCGTGAAAGTTGTTGATTGTGGTAACGACTAACAATAATACTTGACAGCATACAAACCTATACAGACTTCAGTGACATTACATACACCATACATTTACAAACGTTCTAATTTCGTTTAGTTTCAAAAGTACAGGTTTTTTTGTGTCAACTTGACCTGAGCCTAGTGAACTTCAAAAATTTGTTTTTGTGCGTCAACCCGAAGGACGTTCCAGTGTGATTTTGAGCACCACTGAAGAGCACATTGCCCAAGGATTACTTGAGTATAAAAATTTTTTCATTCCTCTTTATACTTTCGTTAGTCTGGCTTTAAACATCAACTGTGCTAGAAATATTTGTAAATTACTAACATCATAAGTAATTTTGTTTATATTCATTCCATCATACGTATTGTTCATCATGTCTTCTTTACACGATTTCATTGAAATGGGTTTAAAAATGAATATATCTGGTGAGGGATTGAGAGCATGGAGTGAAAGTAAACATGCAGAATATCTCTTGAAACAAGAGCAAATTATTGAGCGGAATGAGAGAGCGGCCGAAAGGGCATTAAAAATGAAGGAGGCAGACTTAGAAGCTGCTCTGAAAAGTAAAGAGGCAGACTCAGAAGCTGCTTTAAAGCTTCAACAAGCACAATCAGAAGCTGCTCTAAAGCTTCAACAAGCACAGTCAGAAGCGGCAGTGAGGCAAGCTGAGATCTTAGCCCAAAGTAAGAGAGAAGAGCAAGAAACACAACTGAAAATTGAACAGCTAAAATCTGAATCTTCTAAAGATAAAGCTAATAGAGAAACAGACAAAGACCAACCTCACAAGAAATACCAAGGTCTAATTAAAAGTTACAACACAAGTGATTGCATAGCAGCATTCACCCAAAATTTTGAATTTGTCATGGATCATTATAAAATTCCAAAACCTGAATGGGGTATAGTATATGTAAGAAATCTCTCTGGGGAACCTCTGAAAGTCATAGAGTCGATCCCAAATGACCTGAAAGAAGATTATCTGTACATTAAAGCGAAAATTATGTCACATATTTTACTGGATGAATCAGGTTATAGAGAACAGTTTAGGAAGTTGTCTCCTAAGCCTACACACACATTCTCTGATTACATCTCAGAAATTCAGAATATTTTTTCTAAATGGCTGTCAGCAGCCAAAGTAAATGGAAGTTATGACAAATTAGTTGATCTTATGTTGAGAGATAAGATTATCACATCTCTCCCACCCCCCTTTTCTAAATTTTTGTTGGAATGTCAGTGTGAAAGTGTCCAACAGATTGAAAGTCTTGGCTCTGGTTATTTTGCAGCCAATAAGCATTGTTTTTCTAGTAGTCTGACCAGCACAGACTTTGTAGCAGCAGCTACATATGGCAAATATCAGTCAAGGTCAAATAACAAACAAAGACCTTATAAACAAGCTGCAGAGAAATTTTATCAGTGCCGATATTGCCACTTATCACAAAATGAGAATGATATGTGTGACCAACATCCTGGGTACACTGCTTACTTGCAGAATTACATTTCAAAGCAAGATAAAGAAAGGAAGAACTACAGAAATCTTACCAAATGTTATATTTGTAAGGCTTTTGGTCACTGGCGTAATGATTGTAAAGGCAAGGCAATGACCAGAAAGGCTAATGCAGCCATGTTTGACAGTTCTTCTTCAGAAGATGAAAGTGTACAAGATCACCCAGTAAATTCAGCCCATTCCATTGATGTGTTCCATCATGAAAAATGTACCATTTGTGATCAATTTCATGAGGATGGCGTGTTAACATGCGGCCATTCTATACCTGTTACCAATGAGGAGGCCAATTTTGTAGTAAGCTCCCAAGGTAAACTAAACATCCACCAGGGGTATGTTAATGGTAGAGCTGCCACAGTTTTACGGGATAGCGGAAGTACTCTCATTGGTGTGAAGAGAGATTACATTTTACCATCACAATATAGTGGTAAATATGTCACATGCAGGACATTCTCAGGGAACATAGAGAAATATTCACTTGCATGGGCATATATAACTACACCATTCCTTACAGGAAAGGTTAAATGCGCAGCATTAACCAATCCTTGCTGCGATGTTATCATTGGAAACCTTCCTGAAGTGAATGACATGCCACATGGCAGTATTACATCAACTGTCATTTGTAATATTGATACTACCATTTCACCTTCATCACAAATCACCATTCATGATGTATTACCACCTGTAACTGAATGTACAAATGCCAATCTGGCTACGCCAGAACATACATGTAATTGTGTGAATGTGACATCAACATGTGATGAGAATGATCGTTGTGATGTAATAAATGCATATATAAGTGCATCAATAAAAGTGACTAGATCTACTGCACAGATGCAAGATCGAATCGATCAGACAGAGGCTTTACAACGAGTAAGTCCAGTTGTAACATCTCCTGAGACAACTAGGGAGACGTTTATAACATCTCAGAAAGCCGATCGATCTCTGCAAAAGTATTTTAAACTTGTAGGCCAAAAGCCAAGAGTAGCAAAGAATGCTCAATGGTACTTTGCTCTGAAGAAAGGAATTCTAACACGGTACTACACCAAAGGTTCCAGCACTATAGAACAAACAGTGCTACCGTTAGAAAACCGCAAGCAAGCATTGAATCTAGCTCATGACATACCCTTTGCAGGACACATGGCGTATGCTAAAACTAGAGCAAGGTTACTTACTCAATTTTATTGGCCTAAGTTTTGCAACGATACCAAACATTATTGCAGATCGTGTGACATCTGTCAAAAGCTTGTCAAAAAGGGTAAACACCCACAAGCTGAATTGCAAGTTACTGATTTGGCTAGTAGACCGTTTGAAAAGATCTCGGTCGATATAGTTGGTCCTCTTAACCATGTAACATCAAGAGGTAATAGGTACATTGTAACACTCATTGATCTATGTAGTCGGTGGCCGGAAGCGATTCCAATGAAGAACATAACTTCCAAAGACATCATGGAAGTGTTCTTTCATATTTTTGCTAGGGTAGGATTCCCTGATACCATCCTTTCAGATCGGGGTAGCCAGTTTATTTCCTCAGCTACACAAGCCTTTACCAAAATGTTGGGTGTTAAACAATGCTTCAACAGTCCCTACCACCCACATTCGACCGGTATCGTGGAAAAGATTAACGGCGATATGAAACATATGCTCTCTAAAGTAACACAAGAACACCCTGAAGATTGGGATACTTATCTGCCTGCAATTTTGTTTGCATATAGGGAAGTGCCCCATTCCAGCACTGGGTTCTCACCATTCGAAATGTTATATGGTGCACAACCACGCGGCCCATTATCTCTGTATGAATCTATGTTGACTGAAAGTACAACGTTGCCTAAACCCATTTCACCATATGAACATGTAACAGCATTGCGTGACAGAATTATGAAATCATGTGTGTTAGCTAAAGAAGCTCTCCAAAAATCAGGAGCTATCTACCGACAATATGCTAACAGAGGAAATAGAACTATTACACTGACACCAGGACAGGACTTTCTTCTTCTTTTGCCAAGTGATAGACATCTCCTCGCTGACTCATGGCAAGGACCGTTCAAAGTATTACGACAAATTTCGACAGTAGATTACGAAATTGCAGTTAGGGACAAACATAACATTTTCCATATTAACATGCTCAAACCATATTACCACAGGCAAGACGACCAAGTAGAAACTGCAGCAAGCACCACCATAGTGGACCAGACGGACGACAACGACACTGACGAGATACCGACACCAGTTCTTGACACAACGACCAACTTACAGGACATTAAGGTAAATCCTAAACTGACGCAGACACAGACTGACAGTTGCAGACAACTGATACAAGAGTACAGGACAATCTTTTCTGACAGCCCAGGACAGACAGATTTAGTTCAGCACCGAATCATCTTGACATCCGACATTCCTATCAAGTGTAGACGGTATTCAATCCCTATACACTATAAGGAAAAACTACATCAAGAAATCATTGATTTAGAAGCAAATCATATCATTCGACGTTCACAATCTCATTTCTGTTCACCAATAGTTTTAGTACGGAAAAAGGACAAAACTATCAGACTCTGTGTGGACTATCGTAAACTCAACAGCATTACACAGTTGGATTTAAAACCGATGAGCAACTGTGAAGACATCCTGACTGAACTATCTGACTCACGGTATTTTACTAAACTTGACATGACAAAAGGTTACTGGCAGATAGCTGTACATCCTGACAGTATACATCTGACTGCATTTGCCACACCGTGAGGTTTATAAGAATGGTGTAAACTACCTTTCGGATTAGTCAACGCACCGGCTACCTTCTTCAGAATGACAAGAATTCTTTTGACAGACATTGCTAACATCATTTGGTACATGGACGACATTTGCATACACACAAAGGACATGACAGAGCACATAACAGCACTACAGCAGATATTTGACAGGATTAGACATCATGGACTGACTGTAAAACCTTCCAAAGTTGATATAGCCTTTCAGGAAATTTCATTTTTGGTCTATAAGATCTCAAATGGCTTTATATCAACTGACGATAACATCATGTCCAGAATTTTGAAATTGTCGCTTCCGACAACTAAGAAACAGTTGCGAAGTGTGTTAGGTCTTTTAAACTATTATAGACAATTTATTCCTCATTTTGCTGAATTGACCAAATGTTTCACTGATTTACTAACAAATAAACAGCCCAATGTGATTGTAAACAGCGAATGTTTGAGGCCAGCATTTACGAAGATTCTTTCATATTTTTCTAAAGCACCTATTCTAAAATTGCCAAATTTGAATATTACTTTTAGATTAAGATGTGACGCGAGCTCCGTAGCCATTGGAGGTGTGCTTCTCCAGGAACACGACCAAATCTTGTACCCAGTATACTACGTCTCTCGAAAACTGAACACCAGCGAACGAAATTACAATACGCCGGAACTCGAGGCTCTTGCCATGGTATTTTCGGTACGTAAACTTTCTAGATTTCTTTTAGGTAAACATTTCATTATTGAAACATATAATAGCCCGCTAACAATTGTTACCAGAGGAACGCCAAGTAACAGCAAGGTGGCAAGATGGTCCCTTCTTCTGCAGGACTATAGCTATGAGATTAACCATATAAAGGGTTCCCAAAACTGTCTTGCAGATCTTTTGTCGAGATGTCCATACGGCGAACCTAATACCCAGTCAACACCAGAGCACAGTGCAGAAGGTGTATAAAACTGCAACGTAGATAGTGCTCAGTACCACAGCCAATTATGACAATGTGTCAGTAACGCTGTGTACAACAACGTGATGGGGTAGATTGTATCTCCCAATGTATACAACTTATGTATATAGGTGGATTCTTATTACTATCATTATGATGCGAATGAATACGTGTATAATTGTGAGATATGTGAAAGAATGGAATCATTATTATGTAAACTAATGTGTTGTATAACTGTAAGATATGAGAAAGAATGTGATTATTATTATAAATACATAAATATTGTAACAACCAGACACTACAAAGACAAGTGTCACTGCACAACACTACAGGATCCAGGAACTTACCGAGCCACTACAACGTGAAGTAATCCTGAATGTATCCAGACCGATGTGTCCAAGACGTTTTAACAAGGTGCGAAAGATGACTACGACAGTACAATCTGAGCAGAAGGCGGAAGAAATGATCCAACAGCTGATAGTAACAACTAATACTCCGTTTATATAATACCCATCCAGAACGGAACAACGTCGTGTGAATTACACCGCAACACAGGTGTAAAATAGCACAGCTGTATACTTCCGGTATTTTTTTGCATATGAATTTAAAAGTTAGCAGACTACGCTAAAAAGTCTATAAATTTATGACGATTGTATTAAAATGGGATTTAAAATATGTCCATATACGGAATTGTATATGTCGATCTTTATAATATGTAATCTCAGCATCGTAACTTGATTACTTCTTTACAAACGTGACTTTTTGGTGCACATTTGTCAATAAGTATCAAATTATGACACTAAGAAATAAATTTGCAGTAGTAATTTATGTCTTGTAAACGACGATAAATTATTGTTCCTAAATTTTTTGCATAATAACCAGGGGACATTACTCTAAATTCTTGGTGATGTGTAAATATGTATTGTAACCATTAACATGTGTGCTTGATAGATAACATGTCAATGTGACGTCATTTATATATGGACAATATATGAAAAAAGGGGTGTGGAGAGTGTCAGAGTCTCACATCTGAGGTTGCGACGCGTTGTCTGTGCCAACGCCAGGCAACATAACAACACGCAACCCTGAGTGAATGCGAGGGAATGCGGCGTCTTCGACGACGCCCGTATAAGCAGCCAAGCACAGCAACTGAGCGACGCTTAAACGACCGCTGGTCAGCGGTACACCCCGTGAACCTTGCAAGGGTCACACCAGCTGACTTGAGCGCCGAGTAGCGTGTAGAACGAAAGGCTAGTCAGACCGGGTTAGGTGTTTGTATGAACAGGTCGCATGAGTCTGCGAGTGGTTTTGAATCTGCATTGAGAGCTAGCCTGTGCGACAGTGGGAGACTGGTTCGAACGCTTGAGTATTTTGGCTTGTAAGTGATATGTATATTGATTGCATGTATCCGTATGTATTGTATTGATATTGTTCATGCCGTAATGATTGCTATGGATTGTCATTGCGCGATGTTTGTGCGATAATGAATGCAGCGCGTAAATAAAGCTTGTAAATAACAGTTTCGGATATTCACTTCGTGTGATTTGATAGTTTGATACCGCTTCACACTTGCCAGAAAACGAGCTACTTATCTTGCTCTACGCAAGACTCTGACAGCTGACGAAGCGAAGGCCTCTTCGAATCGAGAGGACAGTGCAGCAAAGAAAACAAAGGGCACACAATAGAAGTGGCTGGTTAAGTGGGGGAGTGAGCAGATAATCTTAAAGACACCCAACAAGTACATGAAGATGCAGGCGGGCGTTCAGAGAGCTACGGGAAAACGATATCAACTGAAATTGTCGATATCAAAGGAGATTGTCGGCATATTTTTGTAAGAGGATCAAAAGACGAAGAAATAGCAGGGGCGATATGGTAGGAGGACCAGTGTAGTCCTATAGACTTATAAATTGTCTGAATATACCGTTTTAAATTCAGTGTACTAACGAGGTTTAAACCGAGAGGTGTTTATCTATTCTTGGTCCAGTACGAAAAGGGAATTACAATGTTCCAAGTTGTTTACAGACAACGGACATTTGTACAGGATGTGCATGTATATTTACGATTCTGGACGAGAATAGTTGTGATAAGGTAGTAGTGATGTAGATTAGAACTCGAGTATAGTGAACTTGCGTGTGTGACCGTAGTATCGAGTGTCGTCAGCATTAGGCTGAGGAGTGACTTAGGCTGTGTCGAGTGAGGTGTCATTGCACTCGGTAGGATTAGTACAATGACATGAGAAGATAGTCTACAAGATGGGGGAAGGGTGGGGAGATAAAGGATAGGTCTAGGCTAGGATATTCTGGTAGGGATGTCTACTGGGGTTTCTGTGATTTTCCTTTTGGCTTTTCCTTCTTTTACCTCGCAAAGGGTAATGTGATGAACTCCTCTGTCTCATGCCAGAGTTCAGTTCTATGAAAACATAGATGTTACTATCTGATTACGACCGTAGGCCTACACTCAGATGTAATGAGTCTGAGTCGGGTTGATATCACCAGGTGTTATCTCTTCGACAGGTTCCACTGAAAGTAAAAGTACCTACATTGCTGAGAAGAAGTAAATGGCTCTACTCTGGTGCAGTGCTAACTGACATCAAGCTTTAAACCCTGTTTCTGAAGAAGGTCAGACCATTCCTGAGATATATTTAATATAATATCTGAATCACTAGAAGAGAGACTCAGAATCTAAATTATTACAATAAACCGAAGAAGTGGAAATCAAAATGTTTGCTCTAAGAAATATATAACGGGACAGACTATTATAAATTACTAACATTTTCCCTGCTTACATGAACATTTCGTGGAGTAGCAGACAGCAGTGTGTCGGCGATATAAGTTTTGGACAGTGTTGGTATTCGTTCATCAATGGACTATGTTTAATACTGGTTTATCGTCTGTGTAAAAATAAAGGACAATAACTAACCACATTACTCATTGGTGAACAGACTTTCAAACGTTCCAGGATAACTAGAAGAAGTCAAGAATCAGTCAGAGAGACACATCATCGGGTGAGCGCGTTCTGTGCTGTTGTGATGTAGAATGGCCGTAGCATGATGAGAAATGTGATGCTGATCCTAGAATGACTAGTCCTGTCTCGCATACACAATAGACTACACCCCAGATTTCTATACACATACACTACATACACCTGAAATAGTTTTCTTCATTAAATATTTTATCATTTGTTGGAGAACAGTGTTATGTGGGTATGTTCTGGAGGAATGTGAAGAGGAGTATTGTCTTGTGGTAAGAAGAGAGAGATATGGTGATAAAAGATTGAACGGGGGGTGTGTAGACAAAGGTCCGGCAGTAGACCAAAACCGAAAAAAGGGAATTTTGAGGTGTGCTTGTTGATTATATCCCCCCCCCCCATCCCCCAGGGACGACAAGTGACATTTATGGAGCTCGTCCGGTATGGTGTAATTACAGTGATAGGGGTGACATTATATTAATGTTGGGGACATTAAAGCAGCCGGAAAGGTAAAGATCCAGATAGGGTGAATGTGGATAGGTGTTAAGACACATTACATACCTGTTCACACTTTACAAGTCTACATAGGTCTTAGTTCTAAATCTCCTCTTGACGTTGAGAGATTGTTTTGTGGTGTACTGTGTGGTGTCATATATATATATATATATATATATATATATATATATATATATATATATATATATATATATATATATATATATATATATATATATATATATATATATATAGTACTTTCAGATATTGTGTATTTACATATTGCCTTCGGGTGTTTATACTCAACCTGCTGACTCACCTTCTTAAAATATGGCCACTCATAAACTAGATATGGCAGAACTGAGGGAAAGGGGTGAAGGAATGGGCTTGTCCTGTCCGGAACTATCAGAGTATATACAGGGGGTGGAAAGAGAGTTTCGTCAGGCAGAAAGAGAAGATCGGAAGGCCGAGTTAGAGCTAAAAACGATGGAGTTGGAGACCAAAAGAATAGAGGCGGAGCAGGCCACTAAAAAGCTGGAGCTTTAAGCTGAACAAGCTACCAAGAAACTTGAAGCTGAACAAGTTGCTAGGAAATGGGAAGCTAAACAAGAAGCGCAGATAAGAGAGCATGAATACCGGATGCGAGAACTTGAGCTCAAGGAACAAACTAAGGGAGAAACTGATGGGGCAGAAGGAGGATCCTCGTCCCATGGTTCATCCAACATGAGTGGATTTGGTTACCATGCCATGAAGTTTCCTTTGGCGGTCTATGATGAAAGCAAAGAAAGAATTGACCAGTACTTGCAACGCTTCGAGGCCATGTCTGTCGCTATGGGTCTCGATAGAGACAAATATTGCCTGAAAGTGTTCCAGGGATTACGAGGAACCGGTTACGTGGTTTACTCCCGCCTACCGCCAGGACACGAGAACAACTACGATGAATTGAAAGCCGCCTTACTGAAACACTGCGAGATCGCCTCACACACGTATCGGAAGAAGTTTCGATCAGCAAAACTAGAGCCAGGAGATCTATTCGCCGCCTACAGTATGCGTCTAAAATCATACCTCCAAAAATGGATTGATTTGGCAGGGTTCACGAGGGACTATGAGAGTCTGGAAGAGCTGATGGTAGTCGACCAGATGCGCCAGCAAATGTCAGAACCACTGAAGATATTTTTGGGAGAACAAGGGGCGGAACGGCTTGATGTCGTGAATAAGCTGGCGGAAAGATTCGTGGAAGTCCATGGGGAAGCGGAAGAAACCAGTATACCAACCACCAAAGGTCAGGAGAAACATGACCGAAAGAAATACAAAAGCTCGGAAGGTATGAAAGTGGAACCGTATGCAGAAAACACTTCAGAGAAGAGTCCAGAGAAGACAAAAGATGGAAGACAGAGCACATTCAACTCTCAACCGAAACGACAGTGGTCTGAGAAGTGATGTTCGATCTGCAAGTCGCCCTCTCACAACACAAAAGACTGCAGATCGAAAACTAAAAGCTCTCACTTCGCGGCCTGCCGCGTGACTCTAAGGGAGGGTGCCACCGGACAAGTCGATGTCGTCAAAGGAACTCTGGACCAGGAGAGGCCACCTGTGGTCGAACTGATTGAAGTCAACGACCAGCAGGTTACCTGTCTCTATGACACTGGCTTGGACGGGGAAGCCGTAATTGATGCCAGCCTGGTACGCCCAGACCATCTCACAGGGGAGAACATTGAGATACAGCCTGCAATAAGGAGTGCTGTTGCCATGACGCTTCCAGTCGCCAAGGTGGAGATTAAGTCCAGGTACGTCACGGGCATCATTCCAGCAGCGGTATTATCTGATTCCCTATTTCCCGTGATCCTAGGTACGAAATACGTGTTTTGGGGGTTCCCAAACAACCCGCCAACAGGGGAACATCAACCACTGGATCACAAGGAAAGGAAGAAGAGCCAGATACACCAAGCACCAACCCTGCGTCAGGGGAATTGCATACTGCCCAGAGAAAGAACACAACGTTGCGTCCTTGCTACAGGAAGCTGCAAAGAAGTGCTGAACCACCAAAACGGGGGCAATACTTTCTGAGGAATCGACTGCTCTATCGGAGAGCTGGAAGGAGAGACAAACTGTACGAACAGTTGGTGATCCCAGAGGCCCACCGTCCTCACATTTTTCAGAGCGGGCACACCATATCCGGGAATCGACATATGGGTGTCAGAGAGACGTTGCAGCAGATTTCCGGCCATTATTGCTGGCCAGGAATGACCGGGGATGTACGCCGGTTAGTGAAGTATTGCACAGAGTGCCAAAAGGCAACACCCAACAATCGGACGAAGAGTAAAGTAGCTCTTAAAGTAGGAGACAAAGTGGAAGAGACCAATATACTCCAAGTAGGATGGCACGGACCTTATCCTGTGGTAAAGGTGGTGTCCCAAAACACCTACGAAATCCGGATCGGGGAAGAACTGAAAAGTCTCCCTAGGCATTTCCTTCGGAAATATGAGGAGAGATCAGAGGTCAAATCTTCTCACCGTATGTTGATGGCCACCATTGGAAAAAAGGTTACAGGTCCAGACGAAGACCAGGGATCCCAAGTACTACATAAGAGGGCCTATGGGAACGTACGAGGTAGGTCAGATGTTGCAGCCAACAAGAGGAGGGAAATCACACTTCAGGGAGAGGCCAAAAGTGAAAACTTCGCTAGTAACCCAGTCCAGAAGGGGTGGGTAAAGTCAGGAAAGGCGCGAGATACCCAGGACTCCAATCGAAGATTGGCTGACCAGATCAAACATCGACCGAGATGGTCCTGGAAGCAAAAGTCCAGGGGTATGGGAAAGACAATTCGGTCCAGAGAGGACGATACCGCAGATCCCAGGATGCAAAGCTCGGGGAAACTAAGCGGATATGGAGACAATGTTACAGTCAGGATGGGACGATCCGTATGTATTGTGAGCCGTCGCTTACGCCATTCGGAAGTTGGCGGACCGAACGTACAGGGGCGATGGGAAAGCACTAGTATATGTCAGTGAGATCGCCTAATTGATGGGGAGGTGATACCTTTGAGGGTACCAGCAGACCATCAACATTGTGTGTACGGAGCTATCTCCGGGAAACTGAACATGAGCTTAATGCATGGATTGTTGTGGATCATAAGGATCGAACCTCCAGGGAGTAGGAGTCGACGTGGTCAACTCTGTTAAGAGGGGGCCTATGTCACAAAATACTGGAGGTCATCGACCGACTGATCAAAGGCCACTGGTTTATACCGCTACAATTTTTTTTTTTTGTGAGACGGGTCCCGATAAAACAGGAGTGGAACTCTTTGAATACGGTGGCAAACCCAGTCTAAACTCTTTGAAATACGGTGAACGTAAATCCCGAGAGCTACGGGAAAACGATATCAAATGAGATTGTCCATATCAAAGGAGATTGTCGGCATGTTTTTGTACGAGGATCAAAAGACGAGAAAAGAGCAGGGGCGATATGGTAGGAGGACCAGTGTAGTCCTACAGACAAACTTATAAATTGTCTGAATATACCGTTTTAAATTCAGTGTGCTAACGAGGTTTAAACCGAGAGGAAGTGTTTATCTATTCTTGGTCCAGTACGAAAAGGGAATTACAATGTTCCGCGTTGTTTAAAGACAACGGACATTTGTACAGGATGTGCATGTATATTTACGATTCAGGTCGAGAATAGTTGTGATAAGGTAGTAGTGATGTAGATTAGAACTAGAGCATAGTGAACTTGCGTGTGTGACCGTAGTATCGAGTGTCGTCAGCATTAGGCTGAGGAGTGACTTAGGCTGTGTCGAGTGAGGTGTCATTGCACTCGGTAGGATTAGTACAATGACATGAGAAGATAGTCTACAAGATGGGGGAAGGGTGGGGAGATAAAGGATAGGTCTAGGCTAGGATATTCTGGTAGGGATTCTACTTGGGTTTCTGTTATTTTCCTTTGGGCTTTTCCTTCTTTTACCTTGCAAAGAGTAATGTGAAGAACTCCTCTGTCTCATGCCAGAGTTCAGTTCTATGAAAATATAGATGTTACTATCTGATTACGGCCGTAGGCCTACACTCAGATGTAATGAGTCTGAGTCGGGTTGATATCACCAGGTGTTATCTCTTCGACAGGTTCCACTGAAAGTAAAAGTACCTACATTGCTGAGAAGAAGTAAATGGCTCTACTCTGGTGCAGTGCTAACTGACATCAAGCTTTAAACCCTGTTTCTGAAGAAGGTCAGACCATTCCTGAGATAGATTTAATATAACAACTGAATCACTAGAAGAGAGACTCAGAATCTAAATTATTACAATCAACCGAAGAAGTGGAAACCAAAATGTTTGCTTTAAGAAATATATAACTGGACAGACTATTATAAATTACTAACATTTTCCCTGCTTACATGAACATTTCGTGGAGTAGCAGACAGCAGTGTGTCAGCGATATAAGTTTTGGACAGTGTTGGTATTCGTTCATCAATGGACTATGTTTAATACTGGTTTATCGTCTGTGTAAAAATAAAGGACAATAACTAACCACATTACTCATTGGTGAACAGACTTTCAAACGTTCCAGGATAAACTAGAAGAAGTCAAGAATCAGTCAGAGAGACACATCATCGGGTGAGCGCATTCCAGTTCTGTGCTGTTGTGATGTAGAATGGCCGTAGCATGATGAGAAATGTGATGCTGATCCTAAAATGACTAGTTCTGTCTCGCATACACAATAGACTACACCCCAGATTTCTATACACATACACTACATACACCTGAAATAGTTTTCTTCATTAAATATTTTATCATTTGTTGGAGAACAGTGTTATGTGGGTATGTTCTGGAGGAATGTGAAGAGGGGTATTGTCTTGTTGTAAGAAGAGAGAGATATATTGATAAAAGACTGAACGGGGGATGTATAGACAAAAGTCCGGCAGTAGACCAAAACTGGGAAAAGGGAAGTTTGAGGTGTGCTTGTTGATTCTACTTTCCACCCAGGGACGACAAGTGACACTCTTCAACTACTTTATTTCTCAGTGTTCAGGTGTCTAACCAGTATGCTGTTGTGATTCTTGTACATTGCCCAGTCTGCTTTCTTGTAGTTCTACCTCGACAGGGTGCTGCTTTCACTTACAAGCTAATTTTCTACAGTTAGAAAGACTGGCCGATGGTCACTGCCACCAAGTTGTTTCCCAACAAATAGTGTAATGTTCCACTCCAGGTCTGGTGAATGAAAAGCCAGTTCAGGTGTAGTTGTAGTTTGCCATGATCTCGAGTAGAAAGTATGTGGGTAGGACGGCTTGTTAACCAAGATGAATCTATTCTCATCCTGCCAGTCTTCCAGTCTCTCTCCTCTCTGGTCCATGTGATCATAGCCCCAACTCTGCGAGTGTGTGTTGAAATCGCCATACACAATCATTTTTTCTGTTAATGGTAGTGTGTCCAGTGCCTGTGGGCGGTCACTTGGACAGTAGTAAATGATCAGATGTAGGTCTGTATAGCCTGTCTTAAGTTTAAGTGTCTGATACTCAGCCCCTTCCATGCAGACTTCGATTTGGGAAGCAGTGATGTTATTTTTTTTAGAAGGGTAAGTATCCCACCTTTTCGCCTGTCCTTTCGGTCAGATCGGTAACACTCGTAGCCTCTGATTTTGAAGGCTATATTTTCGTTGAGGTGAGTTTCTTGCAAGCAACATATGCTTACTTTTTCTTGGCCCAGGATGTGTTCTAATTCTATTTTTGTTGTTGCTGACTCCTTCCGCATTCCAGTGCATTATTTTAAGTCTTTGTTTAGTATGGCCAGCCGTTCTATTCTCATGTCGCCTGGCTCCACGGGAAATCTGAGAAGGACCTCCAGTAGTTGGGGTTGGACCCTTTCGAGACATAGGGCCCGGCACTGCACCTGCCTGGGGGTCCAAAGCAGGGCGAGCACCATAACATTTAGCAGTAGTCGACATATTCCATTTTGCGTATTTGCGTGGCATCCTGATTTCTGTGTGTCCTGGCTGGTTGCCTCCGTCTTCAGCACCCTTCCTTTGCTAGAACAGACTGTGGTCTCACTCGAGTTTAAATGTGTACACACGCACACACGTGTCTGCACATACATATATGTATATACACATCTAGAGCACACTGGTTATTTTTCGGCGTTAGAAACTCGCTGTCGCCCCTTCTCCTGTTAGTAGAAACAGTTCCGCCACAGTTCCGCCACGTGAAGACTAGGAGTTGGACTTTTGCTGCATAGGTTATGTATTCACAAGCCATTGGGGTATTTAAGCAATGTTGGGCGATCACCCCAATACTGCGCCCTGGCTACATACAGCATCATTTGGAACCCAATATATTTACATTCTTTGACTTATAAATTTCTTCTACGGATTGTCTTATTCCAGACATATTGATATTACCTTTCATCTGGATTAAACTAGGCACACAGAGAGAGGGACCAAGCTGCAGGGGGAAAACATGGTCTTTGCCATTCAGCCCAGACTTTGTTCCACGGAGAGGGTTTTAAGCCTGTTATGAAGATATAACGCCTTCAATAATGGCCTTACCGTCATGGGTTAAATTAGTTGTGCCTTGTTTTTGGTAGTACAGTGTAGCTATCGCCTGCAAAGACGGCAAGGTGCCACTGAGTATACAGGAGCATGTCATGGTCTTAAAAATCTAGGGAACAGGACTCAGGTTCAGACAGGTAACAAACTCTTTGCTATGTCTTGAGAATCTAATTTATTATCTGGCGAATAAAGATTTCACACTTAATACTATTATATTACAGTATCTCATGAATGCATCAACAAATCATTACACGCATAACCATTACAGCATCGTCTGCTGGAAAAACACTTTCTTTACACACAACTTTCTCGCGGAACAATCTGTCGTTGGAATGAGAAAGATTAGTATTTTTGTCACAGTTATTGTCCAGTCACGTCAATGTTACAATTGATAAGCATGGTTCTAACTATTTTATAAGAGGGACAAAGATCTTTGTTAGACGATAGTAGCTGTAATAGTAAGATTTTGTCGTGTATGTTTGCAATAGTATTTTTACTTGGCAAAGCCAAGAACTGTCAAGAAATTTAAGTAGAAATCAGTAGTCTTGAGCTTGCCAAAACGGCACGATCCCCCAAATAGCCTGTCATGGTCTTACAAATCTAGGGATCAGGACTCAGGTTCAGACAGGTAACAAACTCTCTGCTATGTCTTGAGAATCTAATTTATTATCTGGCGAATAAGGATTTCACACTTAATACCATTATATTACAGTATCTCATGAATGCATCAACAAATCATTACACGCATAACCATTACAGCATAACTATATCAAACATCAAACTATCTTATAATGTAACAAGCAACTAGTTTCTGCAATCTGACCCCCTAGAGCTAAACCCTGCTTCTTGTCCGCTGTCCAGTATTCGTCTGTCCGTTGAAGGGCGTCAGGTGGACACGGAGGATAACTCTCCTTGAGCTTCTCGTGCAAGTGGCCCCTGCACGCTTCTGGCGGGTGCTAGCTGTGTCCACAACGCAGTAGACCAACTGATCCTTGTTCTCGAAGGCTCGAGATTGTTCGAGCACTCGAGCTATTGGGTTGGTCTCCCTTTGTAGGGTTTCGGGCTTGGGGTTATATCCCTTATATCTATTCCCGATATCTTTCTATATCGATGTGAGATCTTGACAAGCATTTCAACAATGAGAACGTAAACTTAAATTACTTGTTGACATTGCTGTATATTTGAATTTCGAAAACTCAAATAATATATTGCACGATTTATGACCTGGCATATGTCGCTGCATCTCGTCAGCTATATACTGCAAACATCACACAACATAAAATAAAACAATTAAATAAATCCTTCACACTGAAATATACAACAAATTTGAATTTCAGTCAGATGCTCAGAGTGTCTTTAAAGCGTTTCACCTGGCTGCTTTGGGAGCATTTAACACAACGTAACCCGCCGTAAAAAATCGTTGAGGGAGCCTGTGATCTGGTATGCGAGTTAAGTGACCAGCCAAGTGAATCTGATTCTTCATTAGTATAGTGTGGATACTGGGCATGGACGCTCTTTCTAGAACTTCACTGTCTGGGATCTTGTCTTGCCATTTAATCTTCAATAGCTTTCTAAGGCAGACTGTGTGGAAGTGGTTTAATTTCCTAGCGTGTCGCTGATAAACAATCCAGGTGTCACAAACATATAGCAGCGCGGATAATACAACTGCTTTGTAGACTTTCAACTTTGTTTGCAGGATTATTCCATTTCTGTCCCATGCATTCTTGTACAGTCTGCCAAAGGCCGCGCTGGCCTTGGAGATGCTTGCATTCACTTCGTCATCAATTGTGGCAGCTTGTGACACAGTGCTGCCAAGATAGGTGAATGTGTCCACAACACTTAGTCTATGACCATTCACCTTGATATTGGACACGGTGTGATTATTCCATGAAGCTGGCTGGTACATACTACAGTCTTCTCCAAGTTGATATTGAGCTCAAAGTTGGCACAGACATATGAGAAAGCTGAAACATTATGTTGCATGCCCGCCTCTGAGTTGGCGTATAGAGCGCAATCATCAGCAAACAGGAGCTCTCTGACGGTGTCGCTGTTAATTTTGGTTTTAGCTTTCAGCCTTCTGAGATTGAATAACCTTCCATCCATGCGGTAGTTGATGTCTATTCCAATGTCGTTGTTCTCGAAGTCATTCGTCAGCATAGTTGAAAACATGAGGCTGAACAGTATTGGTGCCAGGACACATCCTTGCTTCAATTGGTGACAGGACAGGGCTCAGACAGTTCACCATTTTCCTGTGCTCTTGCCTGCATACCATCATGAAAAAAAGCACTATTTGGACAAACTTTCGTGGACAGCCATATTTCGCCATAATCTTCCACAGTCCTTCTCTGCTGACCGTATCAAAAGCCTTTGTAAGGTCAATGAAAGTAGAGAATAATTCGGAGTTCTGTTCCTGACATTTCTACCACGGTAATTCTAAACTGACTATCGTGTCATTCTGTTTGCACAAAGCTGGCTTCTGTAAATGGATGGAGATTGCTTTTGACAGCTTTAACATGCGACCATGTTGTGTGTTAAAGAACACACGAAACGCATCGTCCCGATCAATCATGTGATCTGTTTCCAAAATGTGCTGTCCAATCGCTGACTTAGGAGGTTTGTGCTGTGTAGGCTTGGCCAGTTTCGCAGAGTCTTGTAAATCGTGCAATCTATTGCTTGTGTCTTCGTTATTCAAATTCATTATGGGAGAACATTGTTGTCTATGGCAGATTCGGCTGTACTCTCACAGCACTCTTTACTATTGCACAGGTAGTCTGAGGTAGTAGTCGGACATGATTAATAAAAGCTACATAACTTTTGTGTATGTTTTATGATGTTGTACCGTGTATTGTTTGTGTACTGATGAAGGCTTTAGCTGCAACGTCGAATTTTGTCACTTGTGACTGTCTTCTTGTAAAGCTTATCCATTCTACTTCTCGTTTCCGTTGATTTGTAAGAGCCAGCATCTTTCCCATCGCAACATACGCCTGTGAGACCTCAACACTTACTAAACAAGCTGGACCGTTCATAAATGCCTTTGAATATTCATGTTATAGACGGGTTCTAAGAATATCTTGGATACAGAAAAGAACACATGCATCCATTCTTCAAGAGCTGAATATTGAAGAAGGTTGGATATTAAAGACGATAAAACAAAGAAAGTTGAAATATTTTGGTCACTTGAAACGTCATGAAAGTTTGGAGAGAACAATAATGGAGGGGTATATGCCAGGGAAGAGAAAAAGAGGAAGGCCAAAGAGAAGATAGGTGCAGGATGTGCTGGATGATATCCAGATGGGTGTATCGGACGCGGGACATCGAGAAGTTTTCCCCAAGGTTGTTATGGCAGCGTGGTTCTGCAAAGGACATGCTACTGAATGAATGAATGAATATGGCACTTTGCCGGTCATGTGGCATAGGGCAGAGAACAAGTTTCACAATTTCACAATTCTTAAGTAGGCCACTTTGCGTTGATTGCGTTAGTAATTCAGAAGGCAATTGTAAGTACTAAAACATACATCCATAACTGCTGTGGTTGATTGCGACGTCCTGTTGAGGACATTTTGATGTTCTTCGTTTTCTAATGATTAATCCTACCCTGAATACTTTCATGTTTTCGGTTAGACACGTTTTCTATGTTGATTGTTAATGCCGTGTTATTCCTAATGTCTTGTCGGAGCGTGAGGCGGCATTAATTTCAGAATTAATCTCGTGCACCCCTTTCATAATTTAGTTAACATTGATTTTACTTGTCCTTGCAATTAAATTTAGGTCATTGTTATCGCCGTTGTCAACAGACAGCGGTCAATGTTGCGTTGAGTAATAATTGCTCCGTTCCTTTCTTGCTTCAGTATATGATACGATACGATATGATGTGTAGAAAAAAAAAACTTTCCACCTGGTTCAACCGGCTTCTTCAGCACTATTTAGTTTATGTTTTTATCTTTTTTTTTTTGTCGTTCGCTCGATCTGAACTCAAACGTGGTCCATACAAGTACTACTACTTTCAATGCATTGGACTGAATTTTGTGTGTGGATTAGCTTTACCTATCACCACTGTCCCTCTTCATCAAGTTAACCCACTCCGACTTCTGAAGTACTTGTAATTTACGTCCCCAAGTCAAGGGCGAAAAGTCAAAATGGTTATAATTAAGATGGTTCATAGTGCGGTTTAACCTTTTCGTAATTCTTTGTTAGACGATTTCCACTGATGCATGCCTGGCAGGGGTACTCTTTGATTTAATAACGTTGAATAAATGTACTTATCTGTGTTAACCTTTAACTATTATGTTTCTTTATTTTTGATTATTGTTAATATAAGATAATGTAAATTAGTTTCACTTATACGCCGTCCGGCTCTAAACCGCAAGCAGCCAAAACAAGGCGGTAGTTTCATACAATGGTATAAGTGCAGGTCGTTCAGAAAGCAATGGCAAACTAAATAAATGTTTTGCATATCCTTTACAGGACATCGCTGTCAACATCAGCATCTTTCAGCTGATTGTTGATTTCTTGTCAAGATTACGCTCAGTAGTCGTGCCATTGCTTTCTGAGCGACCGGCTCCATACTCTCGTAAGTCATTGGCGCGACTCGTACCGCTTCCAATTCTCGTGCCCGAGAGTATTCGGGGTTACGGAGAAAACTGCTAACTCCTCGGCCATGGAGACCGACAATGACAAACTACTGAACGTACACTTGCCAAGAAATGACAAAACGCCAAGAAATTCTGGGGTTGACTGCGACGTCCTGTAAAGGATATGCAACTAACTTTTTTTTAAAATACACCGTTAAAGTATTCTGAGAACATGGTAAATAAAGTAATGAGCATTTAAACACCGTTAAAGTATTCTGAGAACATGGTAAATAAAGTAAAGTAAAGGGCATTTATATCCACGGCTTAATGCGTATTGAGTATATGGTGCTAACCCCACTAAAGGGCTGTAGTTTAAAGGTGAGATGATCGACTTCATTGCACCGGGTTGTATCTCATATGGCTCGATCTCTTTCCCTAAAAGAAAGGGTCGCACAAAACACGAACTCAGTAACTCCAGCGGTGATCTCCAGGAGTGTCCGAGAAAACTGCACCCGTGAAGAGAAAGGTGGAATCTGGAATTGAACCACAACTTTCGGACCTATAGTAACCCTATATATTTTTGACCATTAGGCATTCGGTGAGTCATATGGTCAAAATCACACCAGCCGCCTATACTTTCTAAGAAATTCCATGGTACCCATTCTAGTCTGAGTCACCTTAGAATCCCAGATAGTTAGTTGCAAGTTCTTTACAGGACGTTGCAGTCAGCCCCAACATTCTTTGGCTATTTTTGATTTCTTGGCAAATTTACGTTCAGTAGTTTGAGTAGATGTATATTGGGGGTTTGGGGCCAAAAGGTTGGTGGCACAACAGGAGCGCCAAAACAACAGCCCCCTAGGGATCCAACCCCCCGGGCCCCGCCCCGGGGCGCCATCCTCCCAGAGCGCACGCACGGGTCGCCTACAGGCGACCGAGCCGCTGATTTAGAGGGTATCATCCGCAGACATACCAAGATGCGCACCGCGAAGAACAACTGTAAGTGGCTACGGCTACATTCCACGGAGCCCTGCAATCGTAGCTGGATGAGGGACTACTGCAAAGTCCATGCAGTGCTAATACGGAAGGGTTCATTTATTAAACCATGTCGGAAATGTGGGAAGGGGGCCAACAACCTCCTAGAACTATGTAAAGAATGTGGATATGACAAGGAGTATCACCGAATCTGGTACGAAGAGAATGTAAAGGACTATAATGCAGAGATTCGTCGAATTGCTAAGATTATAGTGGATTGAACTTTCAATTAGAGAGAGGTGAAGTCATCAGTGTACTTACACACCTACCTGTTAGAGACTGACAGATCTGTGTATTTAGCCATGCCTACGCTGAATCAATTGAAACAGCAAGCCCGCGAGTATGGCATGCCATACAGTAGGAGGAGGAAGGCCGTTCTTTAGGGGGAAATATTCAGAGCGCGCGAGATGGATAGGGCCTCCCTGCTCGAGAAGAACCCTAATCTACAGGGGGCACGACTTGAAGCAGGGATTACCACCGCTCTGAGATTTGTACACGGTACCACTGCGGACCGAGCCGCGATCGTCGCCGAGCGACGACACCGCGCCCGGCAGCGTGCTCAACGCCACACCGACCTCGAAGCAGAGTTCCTTGCCCGAGTTGATAGTGTGCGAGATGAAGCGGATGAGAAGTTGGCCGCATTCATTCACAACGCACCTGAATTGAAACTCACCCGGGAGATTGAGGGGAGCCTGAGAAAATATGAAGCAATCGTCCCAGAAGGTAGCGGCTATGAAGAACCTGGCGCATTTATGTATTCGATGGAGCCCGCCATCAGAGCCCAGGTGGTAAAAGGTTTGGGGGATTATGGTGGCATTAAAATACAGCTGTATCTCCACCTAAGATATTATCGCACCACACCGGAAGGTGAACAGATCACGGCAATAGCAGCCCACGGAAGCAGGAACCTCGAAATGCTGAATGTGGGGGAATTTGAAGAGGTATTTAACCACACCGTTGCTAAGATAAATGCAGATAGTGAGTGCTTAACTGAACGGGGTTCGGATTGGAGCTATGATCTCTACATCGCAAAATACCAACCATTCCGAGGTGCTAGCTACTTCACAACCCCCAGCTACATCCCACCACGTAGTGTTGTGAATGTGAAGAATGAGGACAACCGCTGCTTTGAATGGGCCATACTCTCTGCGCTCTACCCAGTAGCGCACGGAGAGCATCCTGATAGGCTCAACAATTATAGCGCCCACCTGGGAGAGCTAAACTTTGAAGGAATCCAATTCCCAGTGCAGCTGACCAGTATTGCGAAGTTTGAAAACCAGAATCCCACCATAGCCATCAGAGTCTTTGGGTGGAACAAAGTGTGATAGCGCCAAACCGATGCACCTTGGTGTCTACAATAAACCGATGCACCTTAGTTTGGTCTATCAAAGCCGTATTTGTCCTGGCCACCACCGGAACTCGGCTTAACAAAGGAATCTGAAGTCAGTTTTGTTTTAGCAGTCCTTTGTGCTGATGAGAGATGCGGGCAGCATGGCCTTCAGTTCAGTGCTGTTCTGTTGTTGTCAGGTGTGGGAACAATTCCCTGAGTTGATCTGTGTCAACTAATGTTGTGACAAAACTGTAAGTTTTAACTGATTAAGTTTAAAATGTTTAATTTAATAAATATTTGTATAATCGCAGCACACGCCAGTTTACCAACTTGAAAGTGTTTACATGGTGGAACAGGCGTGGGTGAAAATAATTGCTAGTTAAGTGAGCTTGTAGGAACAAAGAAATATAAATAGATAATATGAATAAGTGCTATTGAAATGAGATGTTCTACAGAAGGATTTAGTATCCCTAAAGCTTTATGAAAATAACATGTAACACATAGAGATGTCAGCAATCAGACAATGGTGATGTGAAATATGTAGAATAGGTCATTGATGGTGGTTAAGTATCATAGAGGTCATGTCATGCCAGCCATGCTGGCACAAGATTATTTTGTTGGGAATTACTTTACATGGTTATCCTATGGCATTAATGTGTTACTGGCTAAATAGATATGTGGGAGATTCACCAAAATATACAATGTGTGGGGTCATAAATTAGTTTATAGTAAAGACTGAAATAATGCCACATGGTGCCATGCAGGCCATGTTGGCATGGAAGGGAGTAAGTGCTTGTGAGGTTGCTAGAAATGATTGTTACTTAACAACAGAGTGGTGAGAATCATATGTGTATGTGTATACAGCAGCAAGATATGTTTACAGGATTATTATGTGATTATGGTGAGCATCACATTGGATGTTTGGTCAAGTGTTGGGTATGAACACTCCAAAGCAACAATGAGTAGGGGAAAATAACCATAATATATGTGTAATATTTATAACATGTGTAAAGCAGGGAAGGGTACTTATATGTTATATGTGGCAATGATGGGTTAATGGTTAATATATGTAGTTAGGCCACATAAATAGTAATTGGGGAGAAATGAATACATTGATGCTATGTACTTTTAGTAAGTACACAGTTAACTAGCATAGCCTGAATGAATCACTTCAGTGCCCTTTAATGTTAGAATTATACATAATTTGGCAGTTCAACAATATTCAACATAGTACAGGAATTGGGTGTTCAGCAGTAAGTGAAGTCTGGCATCACATCTGTTACCAGAATGCAGAAATGTTTGTGTAGGTGTATCAAGTTGTTGATGGAATCAGTGACTGAGATTCTGTCCTAAGTTAAGCATGGCGGTTGTCGCACAGTGGAGAGGATGTGATTTAGTACTGCATACCACCCTTCGCAGAGATATTAATATGTATTTGTCGTGTGACATGAAGCGTAAGATTGCAAAATTTATAACCGGTGTATCATAGGAAGAATGGGGGGAACAGGGCGCACAACTGTACATTTGCTGTCCACTCACAAATAATATTACACTGATTGTGTTGGGCCTTGAATAACACTTATTGGTCATTAGTGTGTAATAATGACATAATATACATAGTACACTGTTTAATATATTAGTACTGATGTTCTGTATCCTGCCATGGACATTGTTGTGCTTGGATCCTGTCTCATATGAATGAGGCACTCTGGCCACTATTTGGTGTACTTTCACTTAGTAATATTGTGTGTTTATTTTATGAGCTATCTTAGGGGCCTCAGAGGATGCCTCAATGGAGTTCCTGTGTAATACGTGTTTATCTTTATCTTTACCTTCCTGTGAATGTTGTGATTCTTCTATGTGTAAGGTTACATTGTCACATTGTACAAATACGGTGGATCCACACTGTATATGTTTTGCTTGTTGGTTGTTAGTTTGTGATGCTAATCAAATGCTGTAACTTGCATGATATCATATGAGTGCTGGTATTCTTCATGCAAACTTGGGAATTGTTGGGGTAGTTGTCCAGTGAAGCCCCCGTGTTGAGGCAACTCTATGTCTGATGGTGGTGGAGTCCATAATGTTGTGTATTGTTGTATCGGTGTAAAGCGTACTGTCAGATGTGGAGCACAGGAGCACAACCTGTCAATATATGTTTTATATTAGGGAAAAGAGTACATTGTGTTAGAAAAACAGTTGCCGGTGTGCGTAACAGTAGGCAGAGAGTTGTAGAGCATTAGACTAAAGATATAATAGGTGATTGGGTGGTGTTCTATGAACATGTGGTCTATATGGAATACTGTGTTGCCCTTGTTACTTGGTACAAATTAATGCGTAAAGTATTCTGCAAGGTGTAGAAAGGGAACTGATTAGGGGTTCTTTGGCAAATGTAGCCACTTTGGTAGGTAGGAATGACAGCCTAATTTACCAGAACAAAGATGTCATTCTTATGCCTGTTAACTGAATCAATGCTGAGATGTTGTTTGTGTGCAATGTCTGTTATATGTTAGCCAAATCAGTGTTGAGATGGTGCGTTTGTTTGCAGTGTCTGATGTGTGTTAACCAAATGTGTTGTGATGTTGTGGCTGTTTGCAGTGGCTGATGTATGTACTCTGTTATTTGTAGCTATGTGTTTACGGCTGGACAAATGAGATCAATCTTCCACTGCTTGTGTGTGTAGGAGCTGTGTGGTGTAGTTACATTGAACTGAGAAGGTGGAGCAGATTGACATTGTTGCATTAGGTGGTCCGTTCTAGCAATATCAAGTGTAATCTCATGATAGCAGTGGCACAATTGGAGAAGATAATAAAGTGGGTGATCTGATGATGCAACATTGATTGTTGTATTTAACAATTAGATATGTAGTCACCTTTAAGAAGAATGAGGCAACACAAGAATGATCATGCCAGTCACCAAGGGTTACGTCAGAATAGCAGTAGTACAACTAGAGGGGCAAGGTGGATAATTTGATGGAAGACTTTTATGACCTATGGGTTAATTCATGTGTTATATTGTATGTGCTCATTGCTTCATGTGTTTAATATGTCTTCTTTATAATGATAATCATAGATTGTGTTTTCCATTGTTACAGGAGCGGCTGACTAGTTAGTGTCAGCAAGCCTGGGTTCTTTGTGGGATAATAAATTGTGTCACAACTTTTGTTTATGTCGCGTCTTGGGGTTTATGTTGTGTAACCTATGTTTTTGTAGTGTATTATTGTTGTCTGTGCAGTGTGGCTTGTGTCAAAGTTCTTTATTGTGTCAGTCTAACCAGCCATTGTTTGGAACACCTGTGTTGTGGTACTTGGTGTACCCTGTTGTCTTAAGTGTCCTGATTGGTTAGGGGAAACCCTTGGTTGATGTTTGATATATGCAGTTGTCTGTTGTATCTGTAATTGAACATCCCTTATTGAATGCTTTATTCAATGTGTTTGAACACAAATTGTCACCAAAATGTGTAGTTGTTGATAAATAAAGAGCTAATTTTGTACTGTTCTTGATTTGTTTGTTTAGTCTCTTTTAGTGTTTACAACCACTATTTCTACCACAATCTAACACCTTAATTCATTGCTTGGGCTCTAACATGGTGTTTCATGTGTGAACATCTATAAAATAGTTTCTGCCTCTGCCCGAGATCTCGTATATCTTCTTATCTAATTACTATAATCTTTTTTTTGTCGGTTGAGGCGGTGTGAGGTTCTCTCTCTTTTCACTATTTTTCTTCTTTGGCCGTAACGAAGTCAGAACTACTCTTTACCTCTTAGCACCGTAGTGAAGGAAGCATCAGTCTTTATGATTGTCTCCCTTTGTCTTTTACCATCGACTACAAAATGGCGACCCCGACGAGATATAGTGGCAGCCTTTGAATTTTTCTGTTAGAATTGTCTTAGTATCTAGTGATTGTTTTGTGTGATAGGTCAGTGTTTATGTTTGTGGTGTCCATTGTCTTTGAGTTGTGACATTAGAACCCAGGTTTGCTGCTGAGATCCCCCGGGCATTCCTGCACAAGAGAGGAGTAACCTGTATGGTGAGTGGGCTCAGATATATTGTCTCCTAGTACACCTCCACTGTATCTTATCCAGAGCAAAGATGGCTCTGTCTTCAGCGTTAGGGACCGCAGTTCCCCTCCCAGTTGGTGCCCCTGACGTCACAGGGCCCGCTGGTGAAGTCAGGTACATAGTTGCACCTGTGAAGATAGAAGTTCCTTGTTTTGGCCAGAAAGGTGGGCCAACTGTTGAGAAGTATATGAGGAAGGTGAGATCTGCCTGGAGGGCTGGTGCGGTGTCCGATGAAGATAAAGTGGACATTATTTGTGAAAGTGTTGCTCCCAGTGTGTGGGCGGAACTTGAACTTAGGTCAGCTTGTAATGACCCTGAGGAGATGCTGCAGACCATTCAGCAGGTGTATGGAGAGCAGCGCAGCATGGTGGAGTTGGCTGCAGTTTTTTCCAAGACCAAACAAGAAGCTGGGGAATCCATCATGGATTTCTCTCACCGGGTCCACAAAGCTTTTCGTTTGGTTCTGGAAGCACAGAGAAAGAGGGACATGGTTGCTTGGGATCCAGTGATCCTAAGAGACTGGTTTGTTGCAAAACTACATAATTTTCTCAGCAAGAGGATGGCGGAGGAGAGGATATTGCATAATCCTTCAGTGACTTTCCTCAGTGTTAGAGACTTGGCCATGCGATGGGCTGGTGTGTCATTAGCTCCAGAAGTCTGTGCATACCATTATGTCGAACCTCAAGATTACAGCTCAGAGAGGTGGCCTAATGCCAGTGGTGAGTGTCAAGGGGTCCACCATGATGATGTGGTGGTGGGGGAGCTTCAAGCTGAGCTAGGTCGGATGAGAGCCTTAGCTAATTCGTTGCTGCAGCCCAAGGTACGACGCAAGAGGTGCAATGTTTGTAGAAGCCGCACCCACCTACAGAACAGGTGTCCGAAGAGAGGGGTTATGTTATTCAGAACCCCTCTAGAGTGAATTGTAGCGAAGTGTTAGCAAGCGTAAGCCACCGAGACCAGCAGGGCCTTAAGCGACAACAGAGTCCGCCCCAGGTTGATCCTTCTAAAGGATCAGCCCCAGCAGTTCAGGTGGGTGCAGTGTCAACTTCTGATAGCCGGATGGTTATGTGTGGCAAGCAGAGAAATTTCTTTCGCAGGAAGAGGCGGAGGAGGAGTGGACGATGGAAGTCTCCTGGTGTCAGTGTGGTCGACCAATTAGAAGGTGTTAGAAATTTGACAGGTGGATCGTGTATTGTGACTGGCGTGAGGCAAAATTTTCTGCATACCGATATGTCAACTCGTGACTTTGTGCAAAAGGGGATTGTGAAAGACCACCAGCAAGAACTTTTGCCCGTTAGACATGGTTGTGAAAGATAGAGACTGTTTCCATCTGTTTAGGAATTCCAGTCTTTTGGATTGACAGCCTTAGTGTAGTTAGTTAATTAGCAGTTATGTTTTGCTGTTTTTATATATTATAATTGCAGGTAGATGGTGTCATGTGATGACATGTCTTTCTTTTAGAGTGCAAGAACACCAGGCAGACCAGGTGAAAGGGGTGGTTCTGTTGTTCATGTGGTGTTGTCATTACCATCATGTCCAGTAAGAGAGTAACTTCCAGGGTGAATTCATGAGGTGGGATATTATTGAAATAACAATGTTTTGTTGACCCTGTATGGGATGTTCCTTTGTGTTTATATCCAGGTTATAGGTGACACAGGATGAAATGTTCTTTTTAGTGTAAGGGTACAGTGTTAGAAGCACAAACCACCCAGGTATCCCATTAGCTGCAGGAAGCTTATATTTGACCAGAAGAAACAAATGGTATTATTTTTTAAATGCATTTTGTGTTGAATTTCCGGAGTTAAGGGAAGTAGTAACCAATATAAAGGTTACTGGTTTAATGTTTATGTAGCTTTTATGTTTAATTATTTTTATGTAAGAAGTGAGGGTTGTATTCATTTTGTTATGATTGGTGCTCTTATAGCAGAAGAGCTATTTTTCATCACTGATATTATTTTAGTCATTAGTACCAACAACTGAGTTAGTATAGTTTATACTTTTGTGTTCAGATTATTGGTATTTGGAACTGACTGATGCCTGGTGATGTAATCTACACTGTTTCACATTGTAAGTGATGTATGAAAAGAAAAAGACTATTTTTTTAGTGGTACTCTTCAGGGATATAACCAGCAGTTTAGGTTTTGGAGGAGGTAACATGTGACATAGATTTGTTTTGCCTTTGTCATTTTGATGGCGGTTTGTGTGTAAATTTCATTGAATCCTTGGTTCATTGATGATTGTTTTTGGGTGTGGTCACAGGTGACTTTACTTTTTTTTGGCATTTGTCATTTTGATGACGGTTTATGTGTAGATGTTAGTACTTGCTTACTTGATTAGTGATTTTACTTTGTGATGTGGTTACTGAAGACCAATGATTTTATTTTGAGGTGAACTAGATAGATGGTAACTTTTAAAGAGATAGTTGGGGTGAGGAGATATGATGGTCCATTTCTTTTGACGGGACGTCAAAAAAGTAGGGGGTTGGATAATGTGATAGCGCCAAACCGATGCACCTTGGTGTCTACAACAAACCGATGCACCTTAGTTTGGTCTATCAAAGCCGTATTTGTCCTGGCCACCACCGGAACTCGGCTTAACAAAGGAATCGGAAGCCAGTTTTGTTTTAGCAGTCCTTTGTGCTGATGAGAGATGCGGGCAGCATGGCCTTCAGTTCAGTGCTGTTCTGTTGTTGTCAGGTGTGGGAACAATTCCCTGAGTTGATCTGTGTCAACTAATGTTGTGACAAAACTGTAAGTTTTAACTGATTAAGTTTAAAATGTTTAATTTAATAAATATTTGTATAATCGCAGCACACGACAGTTTACCAGCTTGAAAGTGTTTACATGGTGGAACAGGCGTGGGTGAAAATAATTGCTAGTTAGGTGAGCTTGTAGGAACAAAGAAATATAAATAGATAATATGAATAAGTGCTATTGAAATGAGCTGTTCTACAGAAGGATTTAGTATCCCTAAAGCTTTATGAAAATAACATGTAACACATAGAGATGTCAGCAATCAGACAATGGTGATGTGAAATATGTAGAATAGGTCATTGATGGTGGTTAAGTATCATAGAGACTGATGTCATGTCATGCCAGCCATGCTGGCACAAGATTATTTTGTTGGGAATTACTTTACATGGTTATCCTATGGCATTAATGTGTTACTGGCTAAATAGATATGTGGGAGATTCACCAAAATATACAATGTGTGGGGTCATAAATTAGTTTATAGTAAAGACTGAAATAATGCCACATGGTGCCATGCAGGCCATGTTGGCATGGAAGGGAGTAAGTGCTTGTGAGGTTGCTAGAAATGAAGGTTACTTAACAACAGAGTGGTGAGAATCATATGTGTATGTGTATACAGCAGCAAGATATGTTTACAGGATTATTCTGTGATTATGGTGAGCATCACATTGGATGTTTGGTCAAGTGTTGGGTATGAACACTCCAAAGCAACAATGAGTAGGGGAAAATAACCATAATATATGTGTAATATTTATAACATGTGTAAAGCAGGGAAGGGTACTTACATGTTATATGTGGCAATGATGGGTTAATGGTTAATATATGTAGTTAGGCCACATAAATAGTAATTGGGGAGAAATTAATACATTGATGCTATGTACTTTTAGTAGGTACACAGTTAACTAGAATAGGCTGAATGAATTATACACAATTTGGCAGTTCAACAATATTCAACATAGTACAGGAATTGGGTGTTCAGCAGTAAGTGAAGTCTGGCATCACATCTGTTACCAGAATGCAGTAATGTTTGTGTAGGTGTATCAAGTTGTTGATGGAATCAGTGACTGAGATTCTGTCCTAAGTTAAGCATGGCGGTTGTCGCACGGTGGAGAGGATGTGATTTAGTACTGCGTACCACCCTTCGCAGAGATATTAATATGTATTTGTCGTGTGACATGAAGCGTAAGATGGCAAAATTTATAACCGGTGTATCATAGGAAGAATGGTGGGGAACAGAGCGCACAACTGTACATTTGCTGTCCACTCACAAATAATATTACACTGATTGTGTTGGGCCTTGAATAACACTTATTGGTCATTAGTGTGTAATAATGACATAATATATATAGTACACTGTTTATTATATTAGTACTAATGTTCTGTATCCTGCCATGGACATTGTTGTGCTTGGATCCTGTCTCATATGAATGAGGCACTCTGGCCACTATTTGGTGTACTTTCACTTAGTAATATTGTGTGTTTATTTTATGAGCTATCTTAGGGGCCTCAGAGGGTGCCTCAATTGAGTTCCTGTGTAATACGTGTTTATCTTTATCTTTACCTTCCTGTGAATGTTGTGATTCTTTATGTGTAAGGTTACATTGTCACATTGTACAAATACGGTGGTTCCACACTGTATATGTGTCTGTTGCTTTTCATAGTTAGACATGTTTTGCTTTTTGTTGTTAGTGTGTGATGCTAATCAAATGCTGTAACTTGCATGATCTCATATGAGTGCTGGTATTCTTCATGCAAACTTGGGAATTGTTGGGGTAGTTGTCCAGTGAAGCCCCCGTGTTGAGGCAACTCTATGTCTGATGGTGGTGGAGTCCATACTGTTGTGTATTGTTGTATCGGTGTAAAGCGTACTGTCAGATGTGGAGCACAGGAGCACAACCTGTCAATATATGTTTTATATTAGGGAAAAGAGTACATTGTGTTAAAAAAAGTTGCCGGTGTGCGTAACAGTAGGCAGAGAGTTGTAGAGCAGTAGACTAAAGATATAATAGGTGATTGGGTGGTGTTCTATGAACATGTGGTCTATAGGGAATACTGTGTTGCCCTTGTTACTTGGTACAAATTAATGCATAACGTATTCTGCAAGGTGCAGACAGGGAACTGATTAGGGGTTCTTTGGCAAATGTAGCCACTTTGGTAGGTAGGAATGACAGCCTAATTTACCAGAACAAAGATGTCATTCTTATGCCTGTTAACTGAATCAATGCTGAGATGTTGTTTGTGTGCAATGTCTGTTATATGTTAGCCAAATCAGTGTTGAGATGGTGCGTTTGTTTGCAGTGTCTGATGTGTGTTAACCAAATGTGTTGTGATGTTGTGGCTGTTTGCAGTGGCTGATGTATGTACTCTGTTATTTGTAGTTATGTGTTTACGGCTGGACAAATGAGATCAATCTTCCACTGCTTGTGTGTGTAGGAGCTGTGTGGTGTAGTTACATTGAACTGAGAAGGTGGAGCAGATTGACATTGTTGCATTAGGTGGTCCGTTCTAGCAATATTAAGTGTAATCTCATGATAGCAGTGGCACAACTGGAGAAGATAATAAAGTGGGTGATCTGATGATGCAACATTGATTGTTGTATTTAACAATTAGATATGTAGTCACCTTTAAGAAGAATGAGGCAACACAAGAATGATCATGCCAGTCACCAAGGGTTACCTCAGAATAGCAGTAGTACAACTAGAGGGGCAAGGTAGATAATTTGATGGAAAACATTTATGACCTATGGGTTAATTCATATGTTATATTGTATGTGCTCATTGCTTCATGTGTTTAATATGTCTTCTTTATAATGATAATCATAGATTGTGTTTTCCATTGTTACAGGAGCGGCTGACTAGTTAGTGTCAGCAAGCCTGGGTTCTTGGTGGGATAGTAAATTGTGTCACAACTTTTGTTTATGTCGCGTCTTGGGGTTTATGTTGTGTAACCTATGTTTTTGTACTGTCTTACTGTTGTCTGTGCAGTGTGGCTTGTGTCATAGTTCTTTATTGTGTCAGTCTAACCAGCCATTGTTTGGAACACCTGTGTTGTGGTACTTGGTGTACCCTGTTGTCTTAAGTGTCCTGATTGGTTAGGGGCCACCCTTGGTTGATGTTTGATATATGCAGTTGTCTATTGTATCTGTAATTGAACATCCCTTATTGAATGCTTTATTCAATGTGTTTGAACACAAATTGTCACCAAAATTTGTAGTTGTTGATAAATAAAGAGCTAATTTTGTACTGTTCTTGATTTGTTTGTTTAGTCTCTTTTAGTGTTTACAACCACTATTTCTACCACAATCTAACACCTTAATTCATTGCTTGGGCTCTAACATGGTGTTTCATGTGTGAACATCTATAAAATAGTTTCTGCCTCTGCCCGAGATCTCGTATATCTTCTTATCTAATTACTATAATCTTTTTTTGTCGGTTGAGGCGGTGTGAGGTTCTCTCTGTTTTCACTATTTTTCTTCTTTGGCCGTAACGAAGTCAGAACTACTCTTTACCTCTTAGCACCGTAGTGAAGGAAGCATCAGTCTTTATGATTGTCTCCCTTTGTCTTTTACCATCGACTACAAAAGGACCAACCATACTCCGAACCAACACACTCCAGTGCAACCAAATCAACCTCTTGCTCCTGTGTAAGGATGAGAATAGGCACTATGTCTGGGTCAAGGATGTGGGGCGGCTTCTATATGGAAACAACAAACATAGGGGTAAGAAGTATCCTTGTCTCAACTGTCTCCATGTACACTCCTCTCAGGAAACCTTGAACCAACATGAGCCAATCTGTCAAGGCATCAACACAGCCTGTAAGGTGAATGTCATGCCTAAAGAGGGAAAGATGAATTTCAACTCCCTCCAGAAACAGATGAGGGCGCCATACATCATATACGCAGACTTTGAGACCTTGAACGTTCCATTACATGGTGCTTCAATGGATCCAAGCCAGAGCAACACGCGCCAACTTGCTGAACAGCCCCCCTGCAACTTCGGCTACACCATTGTACGATGTGATGGGCTCACCATAAACCCTGTTGTATATCGTGGGAAGGACGCTGCCGATGAATTCCTCCGATGCTTGGGACGAGAGCAGGCCACCATCCACCACAAGTTACAGCGGCCGGCAATGATGGTGCTGGGGCAAAAAGACCGTGAAGACTTTGCCTCCGCCACAACTTGCCACATCTGTAAAGAGCCACTGGAGGAGGACAAGGTGAGAGACCACTGCCATATTACAGGCAAATACCGGGGTGCAGCCCACAATGTCTGTAATCTAGCATGGCGCATCAACAGAGACAAGCTGATGATACCTGTAGTCTTCCACAACCTCAGAGGATACGACTCCCACATCATTATGCAAGCGGCCGGCCGTCTGGACTGGGGAAAAAGAACAGTCTACAAAAAGAAGAAAGACGGCCAATGGCAAACCAAACAAGTAGACAACACAACAATCACCTGTATACCAAACACCCTAGAGAAGTACGCCTCCTTCACCATCGGTCAGCTGCAATTCATTGACAGCCTACAGTTCATGAATAGCTCTCTAGACACCCTGGTAGGGAACCTCAGCGAGCTGACGCACTGTGGCAAATCAATGGCTCTAACACATAGAGGCAATGACATAATCTCAAGATGTGAGACATGCAACACTGAGAAGCACACCCCCTGGGCTGCCTTAATGAGCAAGTTCAGGGCCTCGCTAAGCCAGAGCCAGTCACATCTCCTTCTCCGTAAGGGTGTATACCCCTACGAATATATGGACAGCTTCGAGCGCTTTGCAGAGGACCACCTACCACCCAAAGAGGCATTCTACAGCAAGCTCACCCGAGAAGGAATCAGTGACTCTGACTATGCCCACGCCCAGAAAGTGTGGCAGGAGCTCGATTGCAAAACACTCAGAGGCTACCATGACCTATACCTGAAAACAGACGTCGGTCTGTTGGCTGATATGTTCGAGGCATTCCGAGACACCTGCATGGAGGTATATCAGCTCGACCCAGCCCACTATATCAGTGCACCAGGCCTGGCATGGGACGCACTCCTAAAAAAGACGAAGGTGCAACTCGAGCTCCTAACCGACTTGGACATGCACCTCCTCTTTGAAAAGGGTCTCCGCGGGGGTGTGGCCATGGTTTCCAAGCGGTATGCTAAGGCCAACAACCCCAAGACTTCAGACTATGACCCCACAACACCCAATTCATGGATCATGTACCTCGATGCAAATAACCTGTATGGATGGGCCATGATGGAATACCTCCCCACCGGTGGGTTCCAATGGGCCAATCCAACTCTCGAGGAGGTACTCAACACCCCCGACAACGCCCCAGAGGGATGGCTTGTTAAGGTTGACATGAAGTACCCAGCACATCTACATGAAGCCCACAGCGACTATCCGCTAGCTCCAGAAACCATGACCGTCCCAGAGGCCTGGTTGAGCAGCTATCAGCGCGAGCTCCAGAACAAACTGGGGGGTAAGTTCACGAATCAAACAAAGCTGGTACCTCACCTCCACAACAAGGAGCGATACGTCGTCCACTACCGCAATCTCAAACTCTATCACAGCCTCGGTCTAGAGGTCACCCAGATCCACCGAGCCATCAAGTTCAGTCAGTCCCAATGGATGAAGCCCTACATAGAGATGAACACCTCTCTACGAGCCCAAGCCAAATCGGAATTTGAGAAGGACTTCTTCAAGCTGATGAATAATGCCGTCTATGGGAAGAGTATGGAGAATGTTCGCAAGCGTATCAGAGTCAACCTTGTCAGAGGCATCGAGACTGACCGACTCCGAAAATTAATTGCCAGCCCCAACTACGAATCGTGTAGAATCTTCAGCGGTGGACTGGTGGCGGTGCACAGCATCAAGAACAAGGTCCAGCTGAATAAACCCGTCTATTGTGGGCAGGCCATCCTGGACCTATCCAAGCACCTCATGTACGACTTCTGGTACAACCGGCTTAAACCCCAATACGGTAATAGACTCCAGCTCTGCTACACAGATACTGACTCCCTTCTACTTCAGGTGGAGACTGAGGATGTGTACGCGGACATGAAGGCTCACCCCGACTGGTACGACTTCTCAGATTATCCGCGTGACCACACCAACCATTTGACTGTGAATAAAAAGGTGGTCGGCAAATTCAAAGACGAGTGCAATGGTCGTTCGAAAGCCGAGTTCGTCGGTGCCAATGAGCTGTTAGGGGTATGCTGACGCTACACTGGCAAAATAAGCTTGAACTCATACTAGAATACACAGAACCACCACGGCTTTCCATGAGTGAAAAACACGCCGAATAAATAGCTTTATTTCTTCACAAGCAGATCATACAGTTATATACGTGCATAACTAACCTACTTACGACTCGTAGGACGGGGTCACTACCGACCCATTCAGCCACACCACTAGCCTCCCTCCGTGTAAACATGTCTTCACCGGCATGGCGGATTTACTACACATCTCGCCTTCTGTGCAACTGGTATCAGGAACCATGTCGTTCTTTCTCCCTGTTGTCAAGCGCTGGTTGCTTGACATAGTCGGACATCTTCCTACTAGAACAATGGTTTAGTACGTTCTATGAAATGTACATGGCGGGGTTCCCGACAGACTCAATTCTCTGGGCTTTCTTATCTGTCCGCGATGGCGTCCCAACCCCAACTGACCCCCTTTGTCCGTGGCCCTTCTCGACCCTTCTTATCACGTGGCCTAATCCTTGCAATGCTATTGGCCCTTACGAATACCCGCTCCCCCGGTGTATTCTTTTCCTCTGATCGCCCATAACAATTTATCCTATCGTTCCACAGTAATTTACTCAACCAGACTTGACTTAACCAGACTCATGGCATATGCCCCCCGCAATTTCAAAAATGTTCTACATTTTTGGGTTCTTCCTTATCTCTACACTTGACATGAGTCAGCTTGGTCGCACATGCCTGTCCACTGGTCGCACATATCTGTCTACTGCCTCATGCCTTAGAGCTTGCTTCTCAGATATCTTTAACTTCCCTCTGTTACGTTGATATCCTGCTATACCTTCACACAAATTATAATGTCGGACACGAATATCCGTCTATTCCCAAATAGACCTCGTGTGGCCTCAACCCCCTTTGTGTTCGGCAAGTTGAGGACCAACCTACTATGAGTCCCAATGTCCCACCCCGGACATTCCCATAAGGTTCCTCATTTATACCTCGGTATAAGCAACTGACACCCTCCCCAGCCCTTAAGCCCTGGGTGCAGGAACGTGTATATTGCAGACATATCAATTTCACCCATATTTTATTTAAGCTCTATCTTGCTCCTGAGTAGTCTATGCTATGACTGTGGATCTCTTTGGTGCGGGTACCTATGACTCTTGTATTTGTCTTGTCAACGTGTGTGCGTGGTCGGCTGCCATTAGTTACTTGTGCTCTATGGCTATTCTATTCCCTTCATTTGCCTTATGTTTATCCCTGGTGTTCTTACTACCAACTTTTTCCTTGTAGTGTTCCTAATACCATGACCCTTATATTACCTTTATATACATCTACTGCCATGCCGAAGTGCTACATGTTGAAATCTTATATGTACACTAGTACTTACCATTTGGTACTATTATCAATGGTACTACTAATAATCCTACTACACTATCCTTGTATCCTTTCCTTCAATTTCACTTGCACTCTGTTCTCTCTCTCTCTCTCTCTCATTCCCTCTCTTCATCCTTTCATCGTTTGTCTTTCTCTCTCTCTCTCTCGCTTTTATTTTTTTTTAAAAATAATGTTTAATTTTTTTAATTATGTACTCTGTCTCACAACACGCATACCAGAACCTCAAATGTCCCATTTATGCCTGTACGCTTGCTGTATACCGTTGTGCAAGTATCCAGGTTGTGTTCAAATTGATTCTCATTCGCACACATTTCTACTCTCAATCTTCTTGTCCCCTTTCTCTCACTTCACTGTCACTCCTATTCTTATGTTCTGTACCTATTACCACAATCACATAAGTTTCTCCTACCAATTGTACATGTCTGTCTCTCCAATATACCATATTGTCATAAAACCTGAATAGTATATAAAATTAAACTCACATGTAGTGTTGCAAGCACTATTATAACTTTCACTCGCACCTCATTATCATCTTTTTGCCACCAACATGTTTTACTAGTAGTAGTGTCTCAGTTAACTCCTTCTTCTTCTTTTCTTTTATGTTATGGGTGTCCTCTGTGATGTATCGTGGTTTTAGACCCACTGTCAACCTTCCTGCTTTTGCAGATGTCGATTCTACCAACATCTCATCTTACACGTCCTGTGTTACAATCAGGTACTAGCACAATCAATAATGTTACAATTATAGTTACAATTACATGCATATTGATTACAAATATACATGGCATGATGATCATGATCATAAGAATGTACTGATGTTTATGTATGTACTTAAAGCCATTAAAATGATATTTATCTCTATCTATGTGTATTATGAGTTTTGTTTATTGAATGATAGTGAATGTTACTAACTATTACTCCCTTGGTTGGTTCTGGTTGGTATCTGTCTTCGCTGACTGTATCTTCTACCAATCAGATTCTCAATCTTCACTTGCGTCTGTCTGTCTCAGCCTCTTCAGTCAGCTAGTGGGGTAACATCTTTGAGGTATCTTCGACACTATCCCTTCTGCTCAGTCATTTATACACCTTACTTATCTGAAATTAATAACAGCCTTGGGTGTATATATATCCATACATACATATGCATAATTACATTCACAATTGCATATTATATTACCGCAATCATATCACATTTCCTATATTGACTTGTTATCATGGTCAGTACCACAACGTGCTAACCACTGGACCAATCAACTTGTATGAACGCATGGTTTCCTAGATGATAGTCTTACCGTATGCCCTATTGTACTATCGGGATTTTGTCCCTAATCTGACTAGATCATTTTGTCATATAGTCGGTGTTAACGTTTCTTAGGCCATGTTATTGCTAGCATTCACAGACTTCATGTATATATTTTAACCACACTATTACACCTCTGTACTGTTTGTATTTTTTCCCTCTTATGACTTTACCACATCATCATGTTACTTCAGTCAACCTTATACCTATCAATGCATTCATTCTACTACAACAATTCTATCTATACCAATCACATCCATATAGCTTTTATATACTTCTATAAAGTATCTACACTATATATATATATATATATATATATATATATATATATATATATATATATATATATATATATATATATATATATATATATATCACAAGATAAGAGTGTTTGAAATTGAGACATGTGACTGTTATCTTGTGAGTGGTAATACTGATGTTTTATTATTCTTAAATTTGCAATTTCTGTTTGATGCTAATAGTTTTGACATTGCCTGCCGAACCCAGTAAGTATATGCTGTTACCAGTTTTTGATGTGATTTGCCTGGTGGTATAGTGTAAGCGGTGAGTCTTGAGTTTTTTGTATATCTTGGGGTATACTGTTGTTTTCTAAATGTATGTGTTGTTCTTGTATTTACTGTTTTCAACATCCGATGACGTATTTCCTTTCCCATAACTATAGTATTCATCAGAGTTAAGAATGTTGTAACCCTAAGTTTGATGCATTCTGCACATGTCTGACGACGCTGCCACTCTAATAAGCCACATGCTATCGGTGTGACTGTTGGCTGTTCATGTGTCAGTGGTTTGTCTGTCTCTTTGTCAGTGACCTGTTCTATGTGGTGAGTTTCTGATTTCTTGTCCTCTTGTTGACAGTGTTTCTCACAAGTGTTTTCTATCTGTTGTTTGTTGCTTTTTTCTATCTGTATGTCTGAGGCTCTTACATCTGTTCGTTTGCACAATTTACATGATCGGACATGGATTCTGATGTCCTTCTCACAGCCTGGCCAGTAGAACCCGGATAATAATCTCTTTCTAGTCTTGGCCAAACTCATATGGTCTGCACTCGGGGCGATGTGTGCCCGTTCCAGAGCGTTACTGCGCTCTCGCACTGTCAGCACCCTTTGTAAGATACATGTTGCATCTTTCGTGTATTCTCTCATGAGAATTTCATTCATCATTACAAATGACCACTTGCCTAATTTCGATTGTTTAGGTGGGCAGTTTGCCCGCCGAATACAAGTTCGCAGTGTCTTGTCGTCTCTTTGTTGCTTTGCACGGTCTTCGGTTTGGATGTCTGGTACCCGTCTAGTGTCTGTCTGGTCAGCCCGAGGTATGACCACGTTATCTTCTTTCTTGTCTTTCTTAATATACTGTCTGGAGTCTGTATTCTCCCGTGTCATTTTACCATTCCATCTTTGGGCTTCATCTTCTGTACACTCTGTCACTCCCGGCATGTTACCTATCATTAGTCCTGCAAGTGGACTAGGCAACACTGCTACTCGTATTCTCCCTTCATAGTACGGGCAGGATATATGAACCCATGCTATAGCATACTTTTCCTTTGTACCACCGAAGGTACTGCACGTCACGCTCTCTCCCGTGTAGTCGCTACTCCTTACCAGGCTATGATCTACACCAGCTATTGACGACCCTGTATTCCTAACGCAGGTGGTCAACTTCCCGTTCACGAGTGCTTTGTGGGATTTTAAAGTCCCGCTATGAATACTGCTCGCATTCGACTTCCGTGTAGGCACTATTTGACTACACGCAGGGTTACCGATCCGTTGTCTTTTATGTCTGTCTGTTGCTATGTATCCTAAGTTTGTCTTTTGGTCATGTTCTTCTTTAGTCACTCGTCTCAGTCTACACTCTCTGGCTACATGGTCCAAGCTGTTACAGACCCAACATTTTCGACTGCTTATGTAGTCTGTGTACCTATCGACTCTATTGGAAGGACGGTTTCTGATGTCCGAGTCGTGCTTAGGGTTTCTGTCGCCTATTTTACGAGACTCTTGTTGGCGACCACCATATGCCCATTCACTTACTGGCTCTAATCGAGTTACCTTAGCTGGTCTCTGTAGAGCCGGTCTATATTGAGTAGTTCGGTGATCTCTACTCGTGGGTATATTCTGTTGGTCTTTACCTTGGTTCTCCTTACGTTTCTGAAGTTCTGTCCTAAGCTCTTTCACTGTCACCCCACATCTCCCACCTAAAGCTATGAAATCTGTTCGGCGATCTTCACTCTTGGGTCTATTCTGCTGGTCTTCACCTTGGTTATCATTCTGTTTCTGAAGTTCTGTCTTAAGCTTTGTCACTGTCAACCCACACCTCACACCTAAATCTATGAAGTCCGACCATGTAGGCATGGTTATATGATGTAACTACTGCGTGGTATATCTATTACTATCTGTACACGCAGACCCCTCAAGTGTTGCTGCTTGTCTTGTTATGATAACATCGACACAGTGTTGACCCTGCTGTAACACTGTTCAAACCAATAATCCTTTGCCGGACAACCAACGGCACTTATCCACCGTTTGACAAACTGAATACCTGTGGAGTGAGCAACCCTAATAATGATGGTACATGTATATATAGTCATGAAATGTGCCCAATGACCCTGGACCAATAAGCAGAATATACACAGCAATCAATAAGAAAAACTTGACCTGTGTATCTCTAGCACCGGTGTCCCTAGTGACTTGGTCCAACTGCTCGGCTCCAGCTCCGCTTGTTTCAGGACTTGGTAAGGATTAGCCTGGCTCCAACTCGGTTCAACTGGCATGGACTTGCTCAACTGGGTCGTCAGGTGCCCTGGTGGTTCCCCAAATATGGTGTAGATACCCTCTATGCTCCCGCTGCATAACCATGTGGACAAATCTGGAACGAATACTCAATGTTGATAACGCGATTAGTTCTTGAAAGATCTATAATGCCTGGAGCACCTGTAGTGTATGTGGCTGCGCGCCCTTATTTTGAACTTTTGGAGAACTTGAAATATTGTGCTTTATAGGCACCCTGCACCATTAGCCAACCATTGCTGTGGTTGATAGCCATGCTTGTTTGCTGATACTCCTTGTGAAAAGTGTTCTTTTTCCTTACCACTGTCTATTTTCACTATCGGCACTGTTCTTAAAGAGACGAGATAACGTCTGCCGTATTCATAAAATGTTCTCCGTCGTTAAACACCCCCTTATTGAGTACTTTAATATCGTTGTCTTCGTATTGTTCAATTTTACATCCAATATTGTTCAATACTAGTATATACTTTGCCATCTCTCATAACATCACGTGAATCCCAGCGGCCCATCTATTTCCTATATCCACATTCAATGTTATTTGACCCCAATTACAGGTCTAATCACAGTTAACACTTTAACTTTCAAAGTTCTTTGATCCTCGTACCCATTTTAATTAGCTGTTGATTAATGCCCACTGCGAATTACTTTATTGTTTATATGGCGTTAACTTTGCAGAGTTTACAATCAATGCACTGGTACATTTGTAGCTTTGCCGTGTTCCTGGCTTTTCACTAGCCGTATTCTAGTGTTTGTTCTTAACTTTGATCTGCAACTTTCCAAGCAGTTTACTTTTTCTGTTGATTACCGTTCCACGGTCCTCCTTTGCCTAGTTCAGTTACCGGCTTGGCCCCCATGTATGCCATTGAGCTGTTAGGGGTATGCTGACGCTACACTGGCAAAATAAGCTTGAACTCATACTAGAATACACAGAACCACCACGGCTTTCCATGAGTGAAAAACACGCCGAATAAATAGCTTTATTTCTTCACAAGCAGTTCATACAGTTATATACGTGCATAACTAACCTACTTACGACTCGTAGGACGGGGTCACTACCGACCCATTCAGCCACACCACTAGCCTCCCTCCGTGTAAACATGTCTTCACCGGCATGGCGGATTTACTACACATCTCGCCTTCTGTGCAACTGGTATCAGGAACCATGTCGTTCTTTCTCCCTGTTGTCAAGCGCTGGTTGCTTGACATAGTCGGACATCTTCCTACTAGAACAATGGTTTAGTACGTTCTATGAAATGTACATGGCGGGGTTCCCGACAGACTCAATTCTCCGGGCTTTCTTATCTGTCCGCGATGGCGTCCCAACTCCGACTGACCCCCTTTGTCCGTGGCCCTTCACCCTTCTCGACCCTTCTTATCTCGTGGCCTAATCCTTGCAATTCTATTGGCCCTTACGAATACCCGCTCCCCCGGTGTATTCTTTTCCTCTGAACGCCCATAACAATTTATCCTATCGTTCCACAGTAATTTACTCAACCAGACTTGACTTAACCAGACTCATGGCAGTCGGTCTCAGACCAAAGATGTACTCAATCCTAGAGGAGGCCACCAACATCAAGAAAGCCAAAGGAGTGGCTCGGACAGTTGTGAAGAAGGACCTCAGACACGAACACTACAAGGACAGTCTGTTCAGCCAGCGTGAATACAAACACACACAGGTTGCCATCCGAAGCAAGGGCCACCAGATAGGAGTTTATGAGATGAACAAAACATCTCTGAGCCCCATGGACACGAAAAAGTGGATTTGTGCTGATGGTATCAACACTAGGGCCTACGGTTTCCTAGAATCCTGCTAGGGGGTAGCTGCGTGTCTGGGGAGACAACGAGCAGCTCCTCGCGCACAAATCCACGAGCCGGCCCATCCACCAGGTAGTAAAGAGAGGGCTGCCCCTCTTGCTGGGTGATATGACTAATCTTGTGCACGGTCAGCGACCATGTAGGATCAGTGGCCCGACGCTGGCCTCCTTCGAGCTCGCCTGCCGAATAAAGATACCTGACCTGCGAGTCGGCTGGAATTAAAGGTTCCTTACCCCCGATAGCGCGGCGGGCAGGTGCGGCTGGAGCATGGGAGACAGACGAATCCTTAATCACCTCAGCCGGCTTCCTACCAGTCAAACGAGTCACCTCATTATTGATCGCAGCGACTACCTGGGGTAGAGTTCTCACCCATTCGACCGACCGTTCATCTGAGCCTCGGGCAGTGAGTAACAACTCCTGGGCATATTGGGCCCCGAACAGTCTCTCTGCCAGAGTGCGGTTGAACCGCTCGACAATGGCCTGCTGACGATGGTTCCCAGCCTGCCCACGACGTACCTGTGTCTTATGCTTAGCAACCAGCTAACTGACGGCACCCATAAACTCCCGCCCAGGATCAATCTGCAAAAGATTAGACCATCTGAGCGGCCCGCGTTTATAGATCCGCCCAAGTGCTGATGCGACCGCGTCGCTACTCTTATCTGTTAGCGGCTCAGCCTCCTTGTAGCGTGAGGCAACATCAACCACCGTCAAGGCATACCTATAGGTTTTGTGGCCAACGCGATCATGTGGGAGAAACAAAAGATCTGCCTGATGGACAGCATTCGGTGTGGACTCGGCGATGTGGGGTTGTGGAATATAGCGAGGCCGCGGCAGGTAGATTTGCCAGATAGCCTGCTTCTGAAGCCACTCCCTAGCCTCAGTCTCACTGACCTTAGCCGCAGCAGCCAACTCCTTCACAGCTGAATGCCCTTTCCAATAACCTTGCGGGCTGTAGTAAACACGCTACATTATTGTAAGGCCATATCATATATCTCTATAACAGCCATCCCGAGAGGGGGATATCCTTGAGTGGTGAGTTGGGCCCCAGGATGAGTCCTTTCCCACTAACAATCTGACTCTTCCTTCCACCACACACAATGCAGGTGCCACGCTTAACCGACCGTCCATTCTTCATCTTGCTAATCGTCCCACCCTTAGTGGGGGTTTGTCTCTTACACCGAAAACAACACATATTGATATACTACAGATGTCTATATATTCAAAACGAGGGCGCACCCATACCAAAGCGGCTCTTGGCAGCCATCAGGGCCGAGACTATGCGGGCATCGCGCCTCTCCCAGTCGGGGGCACCACCAGACGCTGCAATATTTTCAGCCGCCGCGGCTAGGACATCATCAGCAACGTTGCGGTTAGTTGTATCGCTATGAGCCGCATAAGCAATGTCGTGAGCCTTGCAGGCGCGGTCGAGTGTGTTGGCCCCCTCATAGCCTTGGGCCATCCGCTTATCTAGTTTAGTGAAAGGGCCGCAGTAGCTATATTTTCCCTGTATTCTGGAACGAACCTCCAGGAACATCCTCAGAGCTGACGCCCTCAGGCAGCCTCATATGCAGCTCAGGCAAAGGCAACATATTCAGTGCTTTGTTGAGGAGCCCCATACCAACAATCTGACTCTTCTTAGCACCACAAACTTCACAGAGACCGCGCCTGGTTATTCGACGATTTTTCAGCACGACCTCCGACTCCTCCAGTGCAGGAGTCTGCTTCTTACAGCGCAGGCAATACATATTGAAGATATTGCAAATGTGTATATATTTAAAATGGAGATAACCAACTTCGACCTTGAGGACAAAGCCCGTCACCACCACCACTGGCTGCTGCCGGACACCGTTCGTTGTGTTGTGTGCGGACCATCCGGGTGCGGAAAAACAAACATGATGCTCAACCTACTACTGAAGCCAGGCTACCTAAACTATGACCGACTGCACCTGTACTAGAAGTCTTTGGGGCAGGACAAGTACCAGTTCCTCCAGGATTGGGCCGAGTCTGTCGGGGAGGTTGCAGAGCAAAATATTGCCTCCTGTCATAGCTCAGCCGAAGACATCATCCCCATCGAGGACCTGAACCCTGAAGAGAGAGCTGTCATGGTCTTTGACGATGTCATGCTGGAGAAGCAGGGGCCGATCGAGAAGTACTTCTGCCAGGGCCGGCACGGCGGTGCCGACACATTCTACCTAACCCAGAGCTTCTTCAGAATTCCCAAGCAGGCCATCCGTGACAATGCCAATCTATTGGTGATCTTCAACCAAGATACGAAGAACCTGCGCGCCATCCACGACTCCTATGTTGGTGGTGATATGCCCTTTGATGAATTCAGGGAGTTCTTCACAGAGTGCACTAGCAAACCTTACGGTTTCGCAGTAATCGACCTGACCAGCAAGGCCCACGATGGCAAATACCGATGTGGGTTCGATCGGTTCTATATCCCGAAGTCTTCTATTTAGATATATATGTCATTGCGATAGCAACAACATGTGGGCTGATGTGACTAACCAAGCAAAGCGTAACGCTTTTGTGAAGGATTATCTATCACGTCTGGACCGCCTGAAGCAGCGGTTTCTGGCGGAGAGGGTGGGGGAAGCAGATTTACAACAGGAGGCAGCCAAACTCTTTACACCAATTACTAAAACTGTATTAGATAGGTCAGCACAACAAACAGGGGCAATAAACCAAATCATCAAAGCTCAGACTGGTGAGTTGACAAAATTAGCAGACAAACAAACCAGTGAATTGGCTATACGAACAAACAAACAAGCTAACGAGCTAGCTCAGGCCATTATGGCATTGAACAGGGCCATTGAGGACAGAGCCAGAGCCCTGGAGGAGGCCAGAGCAGAGGAGGCCATAGCCCCAGTGACTCCTCCAGAAGATATTATAATTGACATGGATCAGAACTTAGATGAGGAAGTTCTTAACAAATACAGCTTCCCAAAGCCTAGCGCACTCATCAACGCGCCAGATGCAGACATTCAAAAGCTTCTTACCAAGTCCGCAAAACTCAATTCACACACGCTCGGGGGGAGGAAGAAGAGGAAGGATATCACTCAGGAGGAAATGGGAGATTTAGATTATGAGATTGAGAACATACAGCTATTTAGGGACCGTCTTAAACTTATATTACATAAACGACAAGGAGTTATTGTTCGTGGGTGCCAAGGAGCGGGAGATACGCGGCGGGGTTAATAATGTATATTTATTTATATATACCTTCCAGACCTCCTTGTTCTTTAGGTGACAAGTGAAAAGCCAAAATTGGCCACTGACAAATCAAACCTTTTATAAGACGACGCTGGATAGTCTTCTTCACACAATCCACTTTAATACGACGATTTTTGACATAGCAGTCGCTCCACATAAAGCTCCAAACATATCTGAAAATCTACACACAATATTTTAAAGAAAAGGCGGCATGATATCAGCCGTGCCGTAGTGACAAGAAGCCACGTCCGACTTGGACGCAGCCCAAGTCTAACTTCCTTAGTGACGTTTTTCGTGACGCTTCCCTAGTTTCCCTGTGCACTCCATAATTGTACATTTCGGTGCATGTTTTAGGGAAGCTCCCTTCAGCCTTTCTCAGTCTGCTATGTGTCAGTGACTGATATGTGGCATCATGCCCCCCGCCCTACAAATTAAATGATAGTATCATTTAATTCATATACATTCATTACCCATGACAAATAGCATCACTGACAACCTAAGTATCAATTGCTGAACATGACATTATGGTTCCCGTTAATAACCCTCAAAAAAAAAAAAAAATTACTGACGGGCATGCCCTCCTGCTCACACCCACGGTGAGCGTCATGTGACCGGCCTATGGGAGGGTCGGACCAACTAATGATACCATTAGTCCCTAATGTCCTCACTCTAGGTCAAAACCCGGAGTTGTGGACGAGAGTATCAATCGGTATCATGCCGTCTGTATCAGTTGCCGATCCTCGTTGTCGCTGGTTCTGTATATATCTTGCGTTCTCATTTAATGGCTGTAGGTGAGGTAGAGGCTGTCGCTGATCACATTCTAATTTAAGGGATATTTCTAATATTATTAAGTGCCGTACAAATAATACAACAATATAATTAATTCAACTAGCAATGTCATAATAGCACCAGCTCTCTTTGTGTAAATAATGATCACCTAACCAATCATATTTCCGTAAATATTCTAATAAACTAATACTCTTCATACTCCAACATGATAAATCTTCCTCTTCAATCGACTGTTGTAATGTGGTATCATTGCCCAATGCTCATACCTGTATGTAGAGAAGCTAACTCATCATGCTTTAATCTACCCATCGGTGCTTGTAAAATTGCTGACATAACCATATAAGTTAGTATCCATAAATCATCTTTAACTTTCTGACGATGATATGTCGGTATGATATTGACTGCCTTCACCATATCTCAAAGAGAGTTTCCCCAAACCTCTTAGATTAATGACGCTGGTTAGTCCATAGTACACCTCCATATTCACATATCTTGGTACAATTCTAGTGTACTGTTACATCCGCTCAGGGGAGTTGCTTCTATCCCAGTACACCTCACCGCACCCTCACATCACGTGTGTTGTCCTCTGTACCTTTATTATAACAACAATTGACAAACCTTTGCGTATGATCAAGCAGTAAATCAAAACTAATTTGTAAGACCACATGCATAGTCTAAAACCAATATGTAAGGATCTTTATACTAACATTTAGCACAAATACAACAGATCAAATGACCATCACCAACGAATACAACAAATAAACACCATTCACTTAGTTTCCTATCATTGGACTCATGAACAACCTTAATCACGTGCTGGATTCACGTGAGAACAACATGACATTCTTTTATTCATGACGATGTAAATTAAATTAAATTATCCCTTAACTTTCAGGTGTATTAGCAGTTTTTAAATGTCATTCATATTTTAGTATCTAGATTTCATTCTGATAACAGTTTTTCGACCAAATCCCAGTATGTTTTCACTCAATTTAACAACGTCGTTTATTTCCAATTTGTTATTGAATTTTTATCCATCGTTGACACAGAAGTTTGTCCTCTAGTATCAGATATTCCAATGCAGAAAACAACTGAGGTGGAGTTAATGATGGAGTAATTGGACATCCATATAACGGAGGTCTTAAACGTTGTATCCACTCATCGATTCGGGCGACTGATTTGTTATCGCTCGAAAAGTTATCGCCTATCCTGAACACGTTGATCGGAATTTCTTCTGGACTCAACATAAAGGAGCACGGTTGATATAATGGACGTGGATGAGTAACCATCTGCGGTTTGGTGATTCGATGTTGTAGAACATTCCTCCAAAGCAGAAAGATGCGAAAAGATACCTTTAAATTTGAAGCATATATGGATTTCTTTCCGGTTTAACAATGTTGCTAAAGAATTTCGTGACTTGAGTACCTCGGCCTGGGCCAATGAGCAAAATCTGGTCACGATTTTAGCTTAATAATATCAATTGAATGTAGACTGGCCACTGTTGGCTGTAGCATGGCCTAAGAAAGTTTCATGTATGCAAATCATGCTTTCATAATTGACGTATGTGTTTTAAGACTCCAGCAGCTCTGAAATTATATTGATTATTGATCGGCTTTCTGAAGATTGCTGTAATAAGTCCTGTGGACGTATCGACAAGCTTTTGTTTCTTCAGTGATATTTGATGCGAGTTATAATTATGTAACATTATTATAAAATATAATTCCGTTGTAGACCGATTCTTTCAAAGTCAAAATTTCGATTCTATATTTGTGTCGTACTGATTCTATACACAATTAGTTCTCGGTATGTAGCGTTTATAAACTTCCTCTGACAACTGTCTGTAGATTAAGCGCTAAAGCAACACGATCCAGGTTTTCGAGGGGTATTCTGGGTTAACGCTTCTCGTTTCCCAGGCCTCTTAACTGTCGTTTGTAACCAAGCTTACAATACATACGTCTAGTTGAAGTGAGTACTTTGTGACAGTGTAATGTCAATGAACGCGCTCCTCCGATTTGACACAAATGGAACCGCAAAAGTTTATTTGTCAATTAATTTCCCGTTAAAACTGTATTTGCTGTATCTGTGAAGACGAATGGAAATTGAAGACGTGCACGATCAAATGGCACACAGCACAGTGATCTGAGTCCAACATCTCAAATCTTCGTTATGTGTAAGAAAGATGCTGTATCTTCAGAACTATCAGGAAACGGTACACTGAATTGAGGATGGATAATTGGGCAGATAGAATCAACTGTCGTATGTTTCCATCAGTGAAACTGGACCACTCTTAATCTTGCTAGCTGATGTTACAATGTTCATGTCGCCGGAACATCAAAATACCGCAGACGAACGTTTATGCAGATCAAGACAATTAGGTGTTCGGAGACTGTCTAAATTCCCTAGTAATGCTACTAATCTGTTGTTTGTTCGAATAAATGTATGTAATTAATAATGGTGGACAAATGAATCTTCAATTCCGATACTTCTTATTGGCTGTATTAACGTTCTCTTCTCAAGTCATTTTCGTCTGCGATTGAATAGTAAATTAATAAATGTATCTTCTCCGGCATTAATGCTGTAAAGAATGTACTCAACGTAGCTCGCCTTCAATGAACAGCGCTGGATTAAAACCATAACAACAGATGCAATCGAATCGTTGGCATGATTGTGTCAGAATCAATCTCTATATAATTTGATAAACAGCTTCATCCAATAGTCATCAAATTCTACCGTGCCTGGTGAATCCCCCAGGGCGGCCGGTAAGTATATATTTGATATTATATATTCAATGTTAGCTTGACAAACCTTTAAGTGACTGTTCTAGATTCACGATCTATGTCTTTCAATTCACCTTCCCTCCATTCCACAGGTCCATCTGTTGCCGTTCTGAATTCTTACTACACAGTTGATTCATTGTCAGCATGCTCTTCTGAGAGTGTGTCACAATATCTTTTCTATCAGTAATTGTAATTATCGTTTACACAGTATTTCATTTTCTTCATACTGTAGATTACAGACTGTTGGATAACTGAATGTTATTTTTCCGGAAGTGTTCTACACAACCAAAAATAATGACGTCATGTTAATTTTTCAAACACTTTTGTCCGTGTGTTAGAGATTATTCCACCTATAGTAAATTATATATGATGGCGTCATGATAAAAATCTGCATACGACATTGGCCTTCACTTGCATTTGGCTCAATCGATTGTATGAATGTTAAATTTCCTAATATGTAATAAGTTAATAATAATTCACGGATTCGTAATCCACTGCGAAAAACCCCCATTGCCAAGGAGCGGGAGGTTGCGGCGGGGTTAATAATGTAAATTTATTTATATATACCTTCCAGACCTCCTTGTTCTTTAGGTGACAAGTGAAAAGCCAAAATTGGCCACTGACAAATCAAACCTTTTATAAGACGACGCTGGATAGTCTTCTTCACACAATCCACTTTAATACGACGATTTTTGACATAGCAGTCGCTCCACATAAAGCTCCAAACATATCTGAAAATCTACACACAATATTTTAAAGAAAAGGCGGCATGATATCAGCCGTGCCGTAGTGACAAGAAGCCACGTCCGACTTGGACGGCAGCCCAAGTCTAACTTCCTTAGTGACGTTTTTCGTGACGCTTCCCTAGTTTCCCTGTGCACTCCATAATTGTACATTTCGGTGCATGTTTTAGGGAAGCTCCCTTCAGCCTTTCTCAGTCTGCTATGTGTCAGTGACTGATATGTGGCATCATGCCCCCCGCCCTACAAATTAAATGATAGTATCATTTAATTCATATACATTCATTACCCATGACAAATAGCATCACTGACAACCTAAGTATCAATTGCTGAACATGACATTATGGTTCCCGTTAATAACCCTCAAAAAAAAAAAAAAAATTACTGACGGGCATGCCCTCCTGCTCACACCCACGGTGAGCGTCATGTGACCGGCCTATGGGAGGGTCGGACCAACTAATGATACCATTAGTCCCTAATGTCCTCACTCTAGGTCAAAACCCGGAGTTGTGGACGAGAGTATCAATCGGTATCATGCCGTCTGTATCAGTTGCCGATCCTCGTTGTCGCTGGTTCTGTATATATCTTGCGTTCTCATTTAATGGCTGTAGGTGAGGTAGAGGCTGTCGCTGATCACATTCTAATTTAAGGGATATTTCTAATATTATTAAGTGCCGTACCAATAATACAACAATATAATTAATTCAACTAGCAATGTCATAATAGCACCAGCTCTCTTTGTGTAAATAATGATCACCTAACCAATCATATTTCCGTAAATATTCTAATAAACTAATACTCTTCATACTCCAACATGATAAATCTTCCTCTTCAATCGACTGTTGTAATGTGGTATCATTGCCCAATGCTCATACCTGTATGTAGAGAAGCTAACTCATCATGCTTTAATCTACCCATCGGTGCTTGTAAAATTGCTGACATAACCATATAAGTTAGTATCCATAAATCATCTTTAACTTTCTGACGATGATATGTCGGTATGATATTGACTGCCTTCACCATATCTCAAAGAGAGTTTCCCCAAACCTCTTAGATTAATGACGCTGGTTAGTCCATAGTACACCTCCATATTCACATATCTTGGTACAATTCTAGTGTACTGTTACATCCGCTCAGGGGAGTTGCTTCTATCCCAGTACACCTCACCACACCCTCACATCACGTGTGTTGTCCTCTGTACCTTTATTATAACAACAATTGACAAACCTTTGCGTATGATCAAGCAGTAAATCAAAACTAATTTGTAAGACCACATGCATAGTCTAAAACCAATATGTAAGGATCTTTATACTAACATTTAGCACAAATACAACAGATCAAATGACCATCACCAACGAATACAACAAATAAACACCATTCACTTAGTTTCCTATCATTGGACTCATGAACAACCTTAATCACGTGCTGGATTCACGTGAGAACAACATGACATTCTTTTATTCATGACGATGTAAATTAAATTAAATTATCCCTTAACTTTCAGGTGTATTAGCAGTTTTTAAATGTCATTCATATTTTAGTATCTAGATTTCATTCTGATAACAGTTTTTCGACCAAATCCCAGTATGTTTTCACTCAATTTAACAACGTCGTTTATTTCCAATTTGTTATTGAATTTTTATCCATCGTTGACACAGAAGTTTGTCCTCTAGTATCAGATATTCCAATGCAGAAAACAACTGAGGTGGAGTTAATGATGGAGTAATTGGACATCCATATAACGGAGGTCTTAAACGTTGTATCCACTCATCGATTCGGGCGACTGATTTGTTATCGCTCGAAAAGTTATCGCCTATCCTGAACACGTTGATCGGAATTTCTTCTGGACTCGACATAAAGGAGCACGGTTGATATAATGGACGTGGATGAGTAACCATCTGCGGTTTGGTGATTCAATGTTGTAGAACATCGCTCCACAAGAACCACTTGAAATCACACACACTGAATTAACACAAAGAGCGGCATAACTGACTGTTAGCCATGCTCAAAAGACATGCTGTGTCCGAACAGGACGGCAGCCCAAGTCTAACTTCCTTAGTGACGTTTTTCGTGACGCTTCCCTAGTTTCCCTGTGCACTCCATAATTGTACATTTCGGTGCATGTTTTAGGGAAGCTCCCTTTAGCCTTTCTCAGTCTGCTATGTGTCAGTGACTGATATGTGGCAGTGGGCAAGGGCTGAAACTCAGAGGAGGCAAATTCGGCACCCTAAGTATTGATCCAGCAGCTCTGGCCGCGGGCCGGCTGCAAGCCTTTGATGGGGACACCCTAGTATTGTCGGCTCCGGCCGATGAGACACTGTACAATCTCCTAACCAAGCGGTTCGTCAAAACAAAACAATACACCCCACAGGCTATTGAGACATTTAGCCGGCTGGCCCAACTTGCCAAAATACCAGTCTATAGCAAAAAGGGAAAAAAATACGGACTAATCCGAGGTAGTGGTGTATTATACTACAACGACCCCAACACTCTGGTGGAGCGCCTAGCCTTGTTAGTGGCCTCAAAGGAGGCGGGGAATACGGGAGTTGACACAGAAATATCTGCGATACTGGATGAGCTTATGCGCAGTGGAGTGGTCTCTACGGAGCTGGCCATCAAGTTGAACAGAAGAATCTTCGTTCATTAAACATGGAGCTTCAAGTGGTGAAGGACATCCGCGACCGGCTCGCAGCGATGGAGGTGCGACTCGCACCGAAGGAGAATATGTCCCTGGTGGTAACGTCGGATAAAAGCGACTGGACAACCTACTACTCCCCAGCGCTGTACCTTGACCCCCAGAAGTCATACGAGCTGGCCTTGCTGAATCTAGAGACCTACAACTCCATCAGCAATGTTAACTCCACCAACAATACTTTCGTCTACCGTGTGGAGAAGAAGGAGTGGAAAACTATCACTATAGAAGAGGGGGCTTATGAGCTCGCCCAGATCAATAGAGAGATTCAAAGAAAGATGGAGGAGGCCAAGGATTGGAATGAGAAGGCTGAGGAGAAGTATTACATCGCCATAGGACCCAACCCTTCAACCCTTCGGGCTTTTGTAAAGATAACCAGCCCCGACTATGAGGTTGATATGGGTGCTTCAACTTTGCGAAAAATACTGGGGTTCGACCCACAAATACTGACTAAGGGCTATAAAGAAGGGGAGAAACCAATTGACATCTTCCATGTGAATAGCATTCTGGTCAATTGCAATGTGGTGAGTGGGTCTTACCTCGGTGGGGGATCCCACCCCACCATCTACTCATTCTTCCCCAACGTGTGCCCCGGCTATAAGATCTTAGAGTCTCCCAGAACGGCTGTCTACCTCCCTATCACCCAAGCTGGTAGTATACACAGCATACGCGTCTGGTTGACTGACCAAGACGGTGCACAATTAAACTTTAGAGGCGAGCAAATAACTATAAGGCTACATATTCGCAGTGTGTAACCATGTATGTTTTCCCAAGACGTCGGATGCGGGTAGGTGGTTGGGCTCGGCAGCTCGGGCGGTTGGAAGTCTGGTCTCTTCAGGTGCTAAGGGGCTAAGGTGATACCCAGTGCCGTCAGTAAAGTTGCCAAATTTGTTGGCAGCCCCATAGTTAGGAATGTGGCCAAGACAACGGAGTCTGTGGCCTCCGCAGGTGCAGCTGCCAAAAAGCTGGTGGACGCTCTCAGGCCTTTGCCGCCCCAGCTGAAAAGGGAACTCACAGCTAAGAGCGCTGAAGTTTTGAAGCAGCTCGCTGTCCAGCCCGAAGTGCAGCCCACCGTCCAACCCCCCAGTCTGGAGTCGTTGGACATCGCCAGCCGAGGTGGAGGTTTCAAGACAATTAGAGATAAGTCTAGACGTTTATAATATCACCATGGAGGAGCTCCGCACTTCTATGCTTGAAATTACCGAGCCTGTGCATGTTGATGAAGGTATTGAATCCTTTGAGTATCGGGAGTATGAGTCACAGAACCCAGCAGCTCTCAACCAGAATACCACTATCCAGATTGATATACACGCTCAGGATGCCTTCACTTGCCCTTCCAAGAGCTATCTTCTTGTAGAAGGCCGGCTCAGATCGTTTCGAGAGGAATACTATGATGCGAATAGTCAGGTGGCTTTGGTTAACAACGCGGTCGCTTTCATGTTCAACAAAATACGTTACCAACTCAACAACAACACCATCGATGATGTGTCATATCCTGGGCAGGCCACCACAATGATGACTCTTCTATCATGTGGGGAGGACTTTGCCTGGGGTGAAGGTCTCAATATGTGTTGGTATAAAGACTCTGATGGAGGGAACGCTGCGGTGGAAAATGTGGGGTGGGAAAGGCGGCGGATTATCATTATGAAGAAACCCAAAACTCCGGGCATGTTCAGTTTCTGTGTCCCACTCAAATACTTCTTTGGGTTTTGTAATGATTATCAGAAGGTGCTCTATGGTGTAAAGCAGTCCCTACTGCTAGATCGCCAGAACGACGCTCAGGCCATCCATCGCAGTACTTTTGCGCGGGCGGCTGTGGCCGCTGCGGAAGGTAGAGCTGCTGTAACCGCCGTGGTCCCCCCACCAGAGGGTAGGATTGAACTGTCTAAGATTGCCTGGATGATGCCTCACGTTATTCCCTCTCTGACCTATATGAGCTCGCTCATGACTCTGATAGAGAACAAAGTTAGAGTGCCTGTGGCTTTCCGCGCCTTACAGTGTGATAGCTTGGCGGTGCCGGAGTCCACTTCCTTCACCTGGCAGTTGGGAGTTAAATCCCAAACAGAGAAGCCTCGGTGGATTCTGGTGGCTTTTCAAACAGCTCGTGAAAATGATCAGGCGAAGAACAATGCCCTATTTGATCATGTGCGGGTGAAGAATATTCACGCCCTGATCAACAGCGCACGCTACCCCCTAGTGGATCTGAATGTTGACTTCGCTGAGTATAGAACCTCTCGAGCCTACAAAGCTTTTGCAGACTTCAAGGAGGCGTTCTATGGTATTACCAGTCGAGAGTCGTCCAACCTGGTGAATCCTGTGGATTATGTGGCCCTCTACCCCATACATGTTATTGATTTGCGGGCCCAGTCTGAAGCCATTAAGAATGCTGTTCAAGCTATCACCCTCAAGGTGGAGTTTGACGTTTCTGTGCCTGCGAACACCAAGGCTTTCGCTGTGATCATCGCAGATAAGTCTCTGTTCTTGGAATCTGATGGTAGGAAGTTTACTACAGTCTTGAATTAAACACTAGAGATATACTGAAAAAACTATGGCGCTGATATCGTATGGGTTGAGCCTCTCTCCGGGGCAGAAAGAGACGTTGGTCAAGGCGGCGAAAGATGGCACTGGTGCCGCCCTACGCTTGGGTGTGGGGCAGTTGCATGGTGCTGATAAGGTCGGCCTGACCCAGCGTCAGATTAACCACATTAAGAAGAATGTTGCTGTGGGTTCTGGGGCTGAGCTCGTCTTCTCAAAGAGTCAGATCAAAAAGATGGTTAAGGTGGGTGGGTTTTTCCCCGCCTTGGGGGCTGTGATCCCCCTCTTGGCTAAGGCACTCCCCTGGTTGGGTGGATTGGGGGGTTTGATGGGTGGGGCTGCTGGTGTGGCACAGGCAGTTGATCAGGCTCGTCATAACCGGGCGATGGAGGGTCGGGGTTTGCCGCCTGCGTTAAAGGACATCTTGGGGAACCATCCTATTTATGGTCCAGCGATCAAACTTCTTGATGGAAAGGGTGTGTACCTCTCTAGGGGCAATGGGATGAAAAAAAAGAAGCATTAAGCAACTTTGATATTGAGAAGGCTGCTAAGGATATACCCCACTTCCGCGGTGTGTTTATGCGCGATGGTCTTCCCGCAGCTCTACACAATCCGGAGTGTGGGATTGTCAATCTAGACTCATCAGAGGGTGAGGGGACCCACTGGGTGGCTTATTACAGGGCGGGGCCTATGGCGGTTTACTTCGATAGTTTCGGGCTTGACCCACCCCAGGAGATCCTGGATTATCTAGGGTGCCCCGTGCGCACCCAGACTTTTCAGTTGCAGAGGGCAGACGATGTGATCTGTGGCCATTTATGTCTTCATGTGCTTCGTGGGCTGGCGGGCGGGCAGCAATTTGAAGACATAATACTGCGTATGGTATAGACCATGTCTGTTGGAAAGTGCAACGGAGGGACCGTTGTCCAGCTTAGTCGAGCTGGGCTCGTGAGCAAGTATGGGGACACTATGCAAGGTACACTATCCATGGGTGGGTTTCGCCTCACTAATGTGGGGGAACCTTCGGGGCCTAGTGATGCTGCTACGCGTGGTTTTACGGAGCGACTCTCTAAACGGGGAACGATGACAGAGGAACTCAATATGGGCACCCATAGAATCACCAATGTCGCTGAACCGGTTGGAGAACAAGATGTGGTCACTAAAAAATATGTTGATGGGCGACATAGGGCTGCGTTGTTAGATGAACAGACTAGAGTTAAGGGGTACTGGACCAATACAAAAAATTATTTGGAAGGTCGATTCGGTGCCTCTGACTGGCCGTTGTGGTTTGTGGTACAAAATCCCTATTTTGGGTGGTCGGGTACTAAACCTAGTTACCTTACAAACATGGGAGTACTACCATGTATACTTAGCATTGTTGATGGGGTATATGTCGGCTATGAGGCAGGTCAGTTCTACCTTAAAGGTGATGATAATGTTTACACCCTTAGTTTGGTGGTGAACAGCCGGCCCAGGCCTGCATACATCGATCGTCCTATCCCAGGGACCACCCTTTATATCAAGCTCCTTCTTATGGATGGGCCTTTTACAAATTGGGGGGATGTTATGCCAGGCCTTCAAGTAAAATCTCTGGCTCGCAAGGCGGAGGGTTGGGTTATTATTACTTTCGGTGGAAAAGTGGAAGTTACTGATGACCGAATTGCAGTAAACATACTTAAGGATGCTAGGGGTGTTGATACCATCAATTTGAGAGAAGTTAAGGTTTCACCGTGGATTCATCTTATAAAACTTTTGTATACCAACAACCCTGTCACTGAGGAGGATTCAAAACGTATCACCTCGAATTGAATATATGGGTGCACTACTATACAATGGCGCCTGACCAGGCCTTTCGTCTTCAAGAGATCACTAGACTACAGAAGAGCTTCGAGGCTGAGCATGAAAAACGGTCTCTGTTGTATAAGAAAGTACCATCGGCTTGTGAATGTCTTGGATGGGATTGATACAGCACTGCTTACGGTGAGTGTGGGGCTTCTGTCAACTGCCATTGCAGTCCCAGTCGTCTTCGGCCTAGAGATAGGTGCTCTCGTATGTGGGCTATTGGGGGCGGCCGGCAAGTTGGTGACCCACAGATGTGCACTTAAAGCCAAGAAGCATGACGAAATCTAGGATTTTGGTTGAATAGAAACTTTCAACAATCTCCGATCTTGTCTCGGCGGCCTTGCAGGACCAGGAAATTTCTGATGCGGAATTTAAATTAATTCTGAATGAATCAGTGAAATTTCGGCAACATGCAGGCTGAAATTCGACGCAAAGTTTCTGCCGACTTGCACCAGAAAAAAGAGCTTACTGACTTCACCCCACCAGCCAGAAGCCCGCCTGCTAGATAGCTCGCTAGATAGCGCGCTCTTTTTTCATAGCCTCTTTCACCTCGATGAATTTCTCCATGAAGAAGGGATCGTCTAGGTCTTCTGGCAAATCTCTTGTCAGAGCCACATAGCGCTCAGCTAGTTCACTATCGCAAGTGTGGCACATATCGAACGGTTGCTGTACTACTGTATTACAGATAGTGCACCCAAACACATTCCTACCCTTTTTAAGTAGTTGGAGGTGTTTGTAGCAGAACTCGCCGCGGCACCTGCGATCGCACCGGATCGAGGCCCCTTCATGCACAAGCCACCTACAATTCTTCATTTTAAGTTTGAGTCGCTAGTCTCTAATTCTGAACTCCGCTCGAGTATCTGGGCCGCGCAATTTTCTTAGCGAGAAAAAATTGTCCCGCTCGCGCGGCTCATAAAACCTGTCACGCAAAAACAAAACGATCACGCTTGCTCCGTTCAGTCACGGTACTTCCGGCGTGATCGTTTTAAGCGGAAGTGTGTTGACTGGCGCGCAAGTTTGGATTTATCCCAGATCAGACATGTAGCGAAAAGGGTGCTATGTATGTTGCAGAACCATACATCGTGCAGCCACCGATACATCGCTGCTCCACGGTTCACTATCCCAGTCAGCTTCAAATTGACAGGCTAGACATTCACCCGTTCTGCACATCCTCCTCAGCGATTGTTTCCAAACAGTCTGGTGGAACTCCTAAGGACCTCCAACCCCAAGGAGTATGAATGATTATAGTTCCCCCACTTATTCTTCTGCCTTGGCGTTATATGATCCGGAGATGATAGTCACAAAAGCGTCGTCTTGAGGGCTTTCTACAAAATGTTGTGGGGCTCTTGAACCACTGGCAAGTAGGCATGTCTCTAAAACACAATCCAGTTTCATACCTTTATATGGGAGCAGCTTGATGTTGGTCTTCCTCTCAAACTCCCAAATCATCCTATGGAAGGCGTCTAGCGTACAACGCTCACACATCTCATAAGGGCGCTTAACCCCCCTCTCACAGAATATACACTCTTCTATGGTCACGCCCCGCTTCGCCTGTGCATTGTGCCTTGAACAGAAAAGACCAATGCATGACCGACCGCAGCGTAGTTCTGTGCCGAGTTTGAGCCACTCACAACCATTCATCTTGATATACCCTGGGGGGTTGTAGCTCTAATTCACTTGCGGTGGTGCATTATAATGCGACGACGTCCCCTACGCGACTCTTCAAATCTTTGGTAGTTGCACCAAACCCCTGGGGGGGGGTGGTAGTGGGTCCACTGTCCTTGGGCATTCCTCCAACAGTACATACGCTGTCTTGTTGGATTCGCTTTTAGCCACTGATGTGTGTCCATGGTGTGTACCTCATACATACTATATCTCTAAGTAGCTCTCCGGGAGGATGGCGCCCCGGGGGGTTGGATCCCTAGGGGGCTGTTGTTTTGGCGCTTCTGTGGTGCCACCAACCTTTTGGCCCCAAACCCCCAATATACATCTACTGTTTGCTATTGCACCTACTGAGCGTAACTTTGCCAAGACATCAACAAAAGCGGTAAAAATGCTGGTGTTGACAGCGATGTCCTGTAAATAGGATATGAGAAAAAAAGTTTGCCATTGCCGTTGAATGTAAAGCAAAGAGAGTACTGAAGTGCTATATAGAACTTGTTTTGTTGTATGGCAGTGCATCTTGGAATATAAATAAACACATTAGGAAGAACTTGGAAGCAACAGAGATGTGTTTCCTGAGACGAATGTTGCGAATTCCCTGGACTGCCAGATTAATTAACGACGATTGCCTGAAAGTGGCTAAGGAATTTAGAACATTATATACAACAGTAAGAAAGTGACAAACATAATTCCTTTGGTCATGTGATGAGAATAGAGGCATCGGAGAATATCGTGACTATTGAAAGATCGAGGGGAAGAGAATCAGTGGTCGACAAAAATGAGGGATGAATTGAGACAGTGGCATGGAGGAATATCAGCAGCAGAATTGATCCAAAACATCAAAGACCGAGATATCTGGAGAGCTAGCTGGCACTACACTTGATGATGATGAATTTGCCATTGTTTTCTGAATGAAAAAGAGCGCAAGGCAGTCTGCTTCCAAATAGCCCGCAGCTGCGTTTCGAATGGAGTATGCGGGATTACGAATTGCGTTCTTAACTCATTCGTCACAGCGTTTGTAGAACCTCAGGTAAATTAACAATAATCGCCTATATGTGGATGTGAACACATGACCACAGAGACGGCAGGCAAGCCAGGAATAGGCTTCTAGACCAATATTTTCGGTATATTTGTTGCCCAAACAGGCTGTAAAATTAAACTTTTCCGAACTGTAACATTAAATTGTTTGAAACCCGGGAAGGTTAACCCGGTCAACAAATGCCCGCAGAAGTCGGATGTGTCGGCCGAAAGGTGCAAATATCGCAGCTCTGCTGTAATTCGGCACAACGCAATTACGTCCAAAAATATTTCGGAAGAAGAAGAAGAAGAAGAAGAAGAAGAAGAAGAAGAAGAAGAAGAAGAAGAAGAAGAAGAAGAAGAAGAAGAAGAAGAAGAAGAAGAAGGAGAAGAAGAAGAAGAAGAAGAAGAAGAGGAATTTTCCGAAATGTGACTATACAGACGAGAAGAACGAATATCACGGCGGGAGACGAAAGCAAATAAAGAAGTATTGAAATAAAAACCGTGATAGAACACACCATTGCTGAATGAGATCAATGATTCAAAGACTGACTGAGTTGTGCGAAAATAATATCAGACAACCCACATAACAAATAGAAGCAAGATCACATTGAAAACCCTTTATGAAACCAATCATACATACAATTAATGCACTTTGGGCATGTAAAGAGACACAACATATTGTTATAATGTTTTGGAAGGAAATGTGTTAGAGAAACGTGACAGAGAAAGACAACCTTACATGTTGGTGACCTACATCAATAGATCGACATCAAGAAGCCTGTATAAATGCACTCGAAAGAGGCGGGTAGCAGGGGGTGGAGGGTGTTGGACATTTATTTTAGCAGAGCGTCATTGCAGAGATGGCACTGCATGATTATGATGAATGTGCAGCAGGATCGGTTTCTCTCCACATAAATGAGGTATTTCATTATCAACAGACGCCCTAGGGGAATTTCCTGGGGGAACAGAAGTGTATGTAATGAAGCCAATGCATGACACGTAAGTGGTTATGGAAAACGAGGCAAAACATTAATTCATCATGTGCCATGCCGATAAGCGTGGGTGGTCATCTTTTGCCATCTCACTCAATCACCAGAGTCGTGGATCAACTTTGTGGTCTTGTCTCGACCATGCCATGTGGCCAAGCCATCCAGATCTCTGCTTTCCCCTTGTTCTCTTCCCCTCGATCTTGCCAGTTGTCACAAAGTTGTCCAATTTACTTCTTCTCATAACGTGACCAAAAATAGTGACTGTCTGCGTCTAATTTCTCCAATCAGTTTACGATTTTCTTTTGTTTTTTGTATGATTTGTTCATTGGTTTTTCTGCCCACCTATGGTATTCTTTGCATTCTCCTCAGAAACGACATCATTAAGTGGTTGTGGAAGACGAGGCGTAACACGCAAGTGTATGCACAGAAGACGAGGCACAGCACGTACATGTTATTGGATGACTAGGAACAACACGTAAGTGTAATCAGAAGACGAGGCATAAGACACAAAACACTTAATATGCGTACAGAAGTTTTAAAGCATAAAAGTTGAATAAACAAACATGAATGCACCACGCTTTGGGAATACATATTGAGCAAGAAAATAATACCCTCTCGTGAAGTGAGAAGAATAATGTTTACTTGTTAGATTAAAAAAAAAAAACATACACAGGAAAATATTTTGAAGGATAGTTAGGATATAAATGGTTCTTATAAAAAAGTAAGAGAAAAGAGTGTTAAGCTGATATAACACTGGCACCTTGCCGTCTTGACAGACGATAGTATGTGCTTTAAAAAGGCATAATAACTTTTAACTATGGCGGTAGCGAGTGTGACTGATAAGGCCAATTTGCGCTGTAAATGTCCGTTCACAGTGGGTGCATGTGAACACGTGGTCATTTCCACCATCATGCACCATCTTACGTCTCAAACGCTTGGTGTGTGACTTTTCTGCAATAATTTTCTCCTTTGACTTTATTCCATTTCTGATATTTGCCCTCCATGCAACACGTTCAGCGGCGACTTGCTCCCAATGTGCATTATCAATGCCTGTATCAATCATGTCCCGCTTACACACATCTTTGTATCGTAGTAGAGGCCGACCCTGAGATCTCTTACCCATCTGTAATTCACCAAACAAGATATCCTTTGGTATTCTACCATCATCCATCCTCCTAAGATGTCCTATCCATCTAAGTCTACGAAGACTGAGCATGGAATAAACTGTCACACAACCTGATCTTTCCAATACTTCAGTATTTGTGATTTTGTCTTGCCACTTAATACCAAGAATTCTTCGCAGACACCGCATATGAAAGCTGTTTAAATTGTTCTCTTGGTGTGAGTAAGTTGTCCAGGTTTCACTGCCATAGAGAAGAGTACTAAGGACACAGGCTTGATAGACAAGGACTTTTGTTTTGGCAGTAAGCTTCCTGTTCTCCCAGACTCTTTTTCTTAACCTGTTCATTGTTGTTGCTGCCTTACCAATCCGGATGTTGATTTCCTGATCTAGGGATAATTTGCTATTTACCACTGATCCTAGATATGTAAAATGGTCTACTATCTCTAGTTCGGCGTCGTCAATAAAGATTGATGGTACCCCATGTGCACCTTGTGACATAATCTGTGTCTTCTTTTTGCTAATTGTTAAACCAAATTCAGAACAAGCATTGGAGAATGCAGAAAGTAGACATTGCAATTCTTCCTCAGAGTGGGTCGTAACTGCAGCATCATCTGCAAAAAGCAACTCTCTGATCAGTACCCTCCTAATTTTGGTCTTAGCCTTCAATCTCTGAGCATTGTAGAGGCCGCCATCTGAGCGTGAGTGAATGTATATACCACCATCCTGATCACGAAATGCATATTTCAGTAGAAGTGAAAAGTATATTCCAAAGAGGGTGGGAGCTAGTACACAACCTTGCTTAACTCCACTCTTGATTTCAAATTTTTCAGAAGTTGCACCATCAAACTTGATTATACCCTTCATGCCTATGTGGAACGATTCCACAATGGACAGAAGAGTTGGTGGGCAGCCAATCTTCTTTAGTGCCTTGAACAGACCCTCACGACTGACCAAATCAAATGCCTTTGTGAGGTCGATGAAGGCAATAAACAGTGGTTGATTCTGTTCACGGCATTTTTCTTGCATTTGTCGCAATGAGAATATCATATCAGTGGTAGACCGGTTCTGTCGAAAGCCACACTGTGATTCGGGGTAGACTTGATCTCCTAGGACTTGAAGTCTGCGCAGAACAATTCTGGCAAATACTTTTCCAACAATACACAGAAGTGAGATACCCCTATAGTTGTTGCAGTCGCTCCGATCGCCCTTGTTCTTGTACAGTGTTATGATGCTTGAATCTTTGAAATCCTGTGGGACTTGTCCTTCTCGCCAGCATAGCTCTATTAGCTGGTGGATCTGTATAGTGAGTGTGTCTTGCCCACTCCTGATAACCTCTATTGGAATCCCATCCTTACCTGGAGCCTTGCCAGATGCAAGTTCATTTATAGCACACTTAACTTCTGTTATGGTGGGAAGTGTGTCCAGGTGGTCAAGAGTTGGTAGAGCCTCTATGGCGTTGAGGGCATCATCCGCTAGTTTGGTCTCACTTGAGTAAAGCTCCAAATAGTGCTCTACCCATCTGTCCATCTGCTGTTTCTTATCAGTGATGACTTCTCCAGTCAAGGTTTTCAATGGTGCACTTCTTTTGATCACTGGACCACAGGCTTTCTTTATTCCTTCATACATGCTTCTTATGTCTCCCTTATCACTTGCGATTTGAATGGACTCACATAACTTGATCCAATAATCATTTGCACACTGCCTGGCAGCCTTTTGCACATCTTTCCTAGCTTGCCTTAGCTCACTCAGAGTGTTACGCGTTGGTCTTTCCTTGTTTCTTAAGAGAGCTTTCTTCTTCTTATCAATCAAGGGCTGCAGAGTCTCGCTGTTGGCCGCAAACCAGTCCTGCCTCTTATGATCCACAGTGCCGTAAACCCCTACGGCAGTTTTATAAAGAGTTTCCTTAATTTGACCCCACTTTTCATTTACTGTACAATTTTCTGGTGTATCAGTGAAAGCGTCTTCAAGTTGCTGTTGAAACTGAAAGCACTTTTCAGGATCATGAGTGTTAATAATATTAATCCTGGGGCTAGATTTGTGTTTAGCTGTGTAGATTCTCTTTGGTCTCAGTCTAACCCTTGCAACAACCAAAGAATGATCCGTATCACAGTCAGCACTGTGGTAACTACGAGTCAATGATATATGGTTCAGATGTTGTCTCCGTGTGATGATGAAGTCCAGCTGGTGCCAATGGCCGGATCTTGGATGTTTCCATGTGACCTTATGCATCTCTTTTGTTTTAAAAAAAGAGTTTGTAATACATAGGTCATTACTGGTGCAATGCTCCAGTAGCCTTTGCCCATTTTCATTCATGCGACCGATGTTGTATTTTCCAAGGCACACTGGCCATGAACTCGAGTCCTTGCCCACACGAGCATTGAAATCACCGAGCATATAAATGTAGTCAGATTTTGGAACTGCCTTGATCACGGAGTCTAACTCCTCATAGAACAAATCCTTCACATCATCAGAAGAATCGAGTGTCGGTGCATATGCAGTAATAATGGTGGCAAACCCACAAGAGGTTGCCAAGCGCAGGGATAATAGTCTTTCATTTCCTCCTGCTGGAATTTCAATCATTCCCAGTAGCGAATTCTTCACTGCAAAGCCCACACCGTGTTGCCTTTTTTCTGCCTGCCCTTTACCCTTCCAGAAAAAGGTGTAGTTGTTTTCCCTGAGTGACCCTTCCTCAGCGAGGCGAGTCTCCTGCAGGCCAGCAATATCAATGTTAAGATGATTGAGTTCGGCATCAATCACAGCCGTTTTTCTCACATCGTCAATATTGGTCAAGTCAGTGGAAAATCCTGGACACATGGTTCTCACGTTCCAGGTTGCAAGCTTGAGGTTTCTATTTTTATTTTTGTTTGTACCTGGTGCATTGGTTTTACAGCCTGCGATTCAGATTTTGTCCTAGCCCCAAGCACCCACTGAAGCAGGCAGGCTGTGGCGGATCAGCACCCAATTGGCTGGGGGCTGCCCAGCTTGAGGCGGGCGGTAGCTGATCAGTGACACCTATAGGTGTCTCCCACCGTCAGAGGCAACGCGTGGCGCCCCATGTCTACGCCAACTGACAAGGACTTATAACCCGTAACAGTTGCCTCTCGCTTTGATTCCGAGACCAGTTAAGACCAGGGATGGAGTTATTGCCTCTCCATAGCACAAAGCCTGGGCTAAAATATAGAGATCATGTGTTGCCCATGCAGCATGATCCCTCTCTCGGCCTGCCTAGTTCACTCCAGAGGAAAGGTAACACCCCTACATCTGGAACAAGACAAGCTGCAGAAGCTGCCGGATCAGCAAAGCAATGCTCTAACTGTCCGCCTGTCGGAGCTTCGATCCTAGACCAGCCGCCAACCAAGGCTTAGGGCCTGGTCTGCCCTGCCATGACAATTTTGTCTTTAGCTTGCATTTCCTCGCACCAGGGTAAGGCTTGTACCCTCCCAATTGCGCTCTTCCGCCCGAAGCCGTTGGCACAATGTGGGGTGTCGGGTTTGGTAAGCGCCGCCCAACATTCGGCGCTAACAGAAACCAGGTAGTACCGTCTACTGTTATACGGTAGCTCAGTCATATCTGACTAAGACCTGACAGCATAAGCTGATATATTGAATCTATAACATCGGATGTACATTACACACGGACAAAATGCAGACAAGCTGAGAAACATTTACTAGCAATCGGAATGTGGTTTCTGATGAAAATGCAACGAATACCAGAGACAGACAGACAAGTGAACGAGACAATTTTTCAAGAAACGGAAGAAAACCATAACATTATTCGAGACATTACACGAAGACATTCAAGATTTTTGTTGCCTTCGTGAGAAGAACTACACTAGAAAACTTAGTGACAACTGATAAACTTGATGGTAAAAGTGCAAAGTGAAAAAGAGATAAATACCCGAATGGTTTGACCACATGGCATAATCAGGACAAGTACACTCATTCCAAACTCTGGTGATGATGTGAAAGGGCGGACATATGGTAGCTGACGGCTATCAGCAAGATACACGATGATAATGATACAAAATATTCAAATGTGTAACAAAAAATAAAATTTGCAGCATGGAAAAGACAAATTCCTGCTCATCTCATCTCATCATGTTCCTCTTGTACCTTGCGGTGTCGAGGTGAAGTATAAACAGCGGGAGAGTGCCCGCTATGAGCTTCATGTATCGATATTCCAATGGACTCTGTTATTCCCTGCGTCAGTCCGTTTATACTTCTTAGTTTTCCTACGAGCATTAGAAATTCCTGTATAGATAACGGAAAGCTTAATGTCCTTATAACAACACGAATCATTGCATCACGAAATAAATATAGGATAAGATAACACAAGGAACAACTGTCTAGAACGATAGCACAGTTTATTTATAATCGAGAAGAAGTGAATCAGATACATCTTGTTAAAACACACGAAAGAGTTTCCACCAGTGTCATCAACACCACGAATATTGTTTACAGAACGACAAACCTTAGAGCTGACATCACGATATCACCTACCAACTGCTGAATATACAGATCTACCCTTCAGACACTTTACTTTCTTCTCTCTTTGTCAAGTGTGTTAATAACAAGTTGTTGATATTTCCTTGCTTCTTTTAATCACTTTCACTTTCGCATGTACAAACCTCACATGCCCACATATCGTCACAGCTCCGGCAAATTTGATACTCCCGTACTCGCCCTGGTATCAGATATATTTCTAATCAGGATTTATATTTTTGGCTAGGCATTCATCTTTTTCTGCATGTTAAATGAGTTTGTCTCAGGTCATGTAGCTAAGCTATTCAAATACGCAGGCATACAGACACCTTCGTTCACATATAACATGATAAAGGTAGATTCGTGACATTTGCTACGTTCACATGTACTAGATCACAACATAATAAGGCCGGGGTGTCCGGTTCTCTTTTTGGTTGTCTTTCGTTCCCAGACAATTCCAGAAAATTCTGGGAAGTATCCCATAACTATGTTTTGAGGCAGGGCCGAACCCTATAGCCCTGCTGAGAAAAACAAAAGAAGTTAGTTAGTTAGTTAGTTAGTTAGTCGACAGATCATCCTCGTTGTACATCGGACCATTCAGTCCATAAGTGCTCGGATCCCCTCCTCAGCAAATCCCGCAGCGTGTAGCGGCTAACGACGCCAGTTCTGTGTTGGTTTATCAATCTTCTTTGGCTTCCTGCGTAGTGTTCTTGTTTGGCCACCCATCTTTTAATTTGCTGCTCTCGCAGTCTGGCCATTGTTGTAGATTCACAGTCATCACTTGGTTCTTGCAAAAGTCTCACTTCTCGTAGAGCATTCAGAATGTCAGCCTGGTCCATGGCGCGTCCGACCTCCACAGTAGCCTCACCTGCGAGCTTGTTAGCCCGCTCATTTCCTTGTACTCCCGCATGCCCTGGCACGAAGATGAAACTAATCTTTGCCAGCCGAGACCGCTCCAGAGGCAGCAACCATTCTCTTCGGATCGACCCCTCCTCTATCCTCTTGATCATGTTCATTGAGTCGCTAAGGAAACAAGCCCTAGTGAATGTCTGTGTCTCGAGCCATGTTATTGCTTTACTTACTGCCATGACTTCCATGGTCAGGCTACTTGTGGTTTCAGTGAAAGCACCAGAGTCCTCCTTCACAATTCTCCCTCCGGCCCGAGCTGTAAAGGCCCATGAGCTTCTCACATGTCGGACGACTGACCCATCTGTGTAGATGACCGCGTCACTGTCTAGCGAATTCTCGAAAATCAACGCTTGTACTTCAGCCTCCACAGCAGCCGGATTTTCTTGTCTGCATTTTCTATCTAGTTGGATGCAAACTGAAAAGGATGTGCAGAAGTCTGTTGGCACTTGCACCCACTCCTCGCCAGGTTCTAAGTCCTCAAGTGAACAAACCTGTTGAAGAATGTCTTCGGCTTGACAAACAAAAGAAGAAGAGGAATAATTCCATTGCTAGAGATTGGACGGGTGTCGCGGTAGGGCATGGCTAGAACACTTGGTCATGTCTTCGTATTCTCGTTGTAACTTGGGATAGATAGATACACGGATATATAGATAGATGGATAGATAGATAGATAGATAGATAGATAGATAGATAGATAGATAGATAGATAGATAGAACGAACG